>CM042483.1:20818606-21261106 GCA_023621385.1 Quercus gilva
ACAAACTTCATACGAGAAGTATATTATCCCGATTAGCTGGCCATCGTAATGATGGTCAAAAATGTTAATGGAAAGTGGAGGATGTGCATGGACTTCATGAACTTAAACAAAGCATGCCCTAAGGATAGTTACTCACTTCCGCGAATTGACATCTTGGTGGATTCAACAGCAAGACACCAGTTACTGAGCTTCATGGACACGTTTTCTGGCTACTACTAAATCAAGATGGACGAGGCCGATCAAGAAAAGACCTTATTCGTCACCAGCTAAGGTCTCTTCTACTACAAAGTAATGCTATCGGACTCAAGAACGTGGGCACCACATATCAAAGGCTGATGAACAAGATGTTCGCACATCATATTGGGAGGAACGTTCAAGTCTACGTAGAGGATATGTTGGTAAAAAGCCAACAAGAAGATGACCATCTAGAAGACCTCAAGAAAACCTTTGATACCCTTCGCTCTTACAACATGAAGCTAAATCCGAAAAAATTGGCATTCGGAGTGACGGTTGGAAAGTTCCTGGGGTTCATGTTATCCCAGAAAGGTATAGAGGTCAACCCGAATAAAATACGGGCAATAATGGAGATGACGCAACCAATAAACATCAAGGAAGTACAAAACCTCAACGGCAAAGTAGCCGCACTAAACAGGTTCGTTTCAAGAGCAAAGAACAAATGTCTACCTTTCTTCCGCACATTGAAGAAGTCCTTTAAGTGGATGGCAAAATGTCAGCAAGCATTCGAAGACCTGAAGTCATACCTGTCCTCCCCACCATTGTTAAGTCCCTCCAAACTAAAGGAAGAACTGTCTCTCTACCTGGCCCAACTGTTAGTGCAGCCTTAGTTAAAGAAGAGGACAGGTACAGAAGCATGTATACTACATAAGCCGAGCACTCCGAGGTGCAGAAGAAAGATATCCCCCGATGGAGAAGCTCGCCTTCACATTAGTGTCTGCGGCACGTAAGCTCAAGCCATACTTCCAGGCCCACATTGTGGTCGTCCTAACAAACAAGCCTCTACGAAGAGCAATAAGCAGCCTTGAAGCTACTGGACGGATGGCGCTATGGGCAATTGAGTTGAGCAAATTCGATGTATAGTATCGCCTACATACAGCCATAAAGGGGCAGGTGGTCGCTGACTTCATTGCAGAATTCACCAACATGGAAGGCTAGGGGGCAGGAGCGTGTCCTCAATGGAGTATCCACACGGACGGGTCATCCAACATATAGGCAGGCGGAGCTGGTATAGTACTCCATTCCCTGGAAAGGGACAAGATCGAATGCATGGTCCGACTCGATTTCCCTACAACTAATAATGAAGCGGAGTACGAAATTTTAGTAGTAGGGCTGGATCTCGCCAAAGCAACAGGAGCCACAAATGTGGTCGTTTATTGCGACTCTTAGGTAGTCACGAGTCAAGTAAATGGCAACTACGAGTGCAAAGGTGAACGGATGAAAAAGTATCTGGAGCAAGTAAAGAAACGAACAAACAACCTTCAAGCGAAGTTTGTTCAAATCCCAAGGGAGGAGAACGAGTAAGCCGACCGTCTGGCCAGGACTACATTAGCAGAGCATATGCTCATCCCCAGTCAGGTACTATTCTTTGTTCAGATCTCACCATTAATAGACGGCGTCAGTGTGCAGGAGATAGGTTCTAGGAACAACTGGACTATACCATTAATTTCCTACTTGAAAAACGGCATGCTACCTGACGGTACTAGCTACATGGAAGTTAAAGGTTCGTGCTAATCAAAGACAACCTGTACAAAAGAGACTTCTCCCACCCATACCTAAGGTGTCTTAGTTCCGATATTTTAATAAATTTCATTGTAAAAAATCGTAATCTTTAATTATTTTATATATAGAAAAAATAGAAATACACTAAGAGTAGTATAGTGATTTGATCATACTATATATATATGTGTGTATGTGTGTGTGCGTGTGTGTGTGTGTGTGTTTACAAATTGAAAATTCATGATATAGTAGTTAATATAAATAGACATTTTTCATATGCCAACTAAAAAATGTATTTATCCTTCAATTTTTTTTATTACATTCTTGATTGTGTGATACTAAAATTCCCCCCCCCCCCCCCCCTTTTTGTTGGACTTGGTTTCAATTGTTGCAAAAACAACTAAATTTAAGTAAAAATGCCATATTTCAGGTCAACTGTTTCTTACATAAAAAAACCAATTGTTTCTCATATAAATCTTAGAAAAATGATACTAAAATTTCATTATACTTAAAATAATCAATATAACAAAATAAACATATTATTATATTAGTAGTCTTTCTAATTACATATAATACATACTACAGTGTTAGTTCCACAGACACACATACAAGAGTTAGGAAATTTAAAGGATTCAAATTAATTTTAGTGAAATACAAATATTAAAATTTTTTTTTATGGCTTTTGTGACAATTGTTGTCAAAGCAACTAAATATAAGTAAGAATGTTATATTCTAAATTTATTATTATTATTTCAACTGAAAATTATTTTCTAAATAGATTTTATAAAAATAATAATATATATTCGTTTAATATAAATAATTAATGCACAACAATAGATAGTTAATATATGCATTTATATATTGGCTAATTCAATGAACTAATACTTCAATATAAATACAAACTTTGTTAAAGTAGAAAACTAGATAAAGAGAATTTCAAGGAATGCGCCATATGGCACAACCTCATACTTTCTAATATGAAGTCTCTGCTTATATATATATATATATATTGATTTGTGTCCCCAAAAAAAAAAATACTTTTGTTTCTGTTTCTTTAATATGCATTATGAATTATAATATAGGTATTTTTTAGTATATTTTTTAAGGACAAAGTTTAGCTACAAAATTGATTATAACCATAGGTTACAACCTTACTCAATATCTTTTTATTAAAAGTAAATTTTGACAAATCCACCATTAGATTACACCTTCAACTTATATCTTCCATACTTGCAAAATTTCTAGAAAATTAAAAACTAAGAGCTATGTCATCAATAAATTGTTTAAATTACAACTTTTTGTAGTTTAAAATTATGCTTAAAATATAAGCTTAAAAATCATATAGCAAATAATATCTGATTGACACAAAATTTGACAGGTGTATTATGAGTGTAAAGAACAAATAATTCAACGGTTAGATTTTCAAAATATGTAGTAATATTTACTTTATTGAATAAGGCTAACTATTTTTGTAACTAAATTTTGTCATTTTTTTTAATAAAAAAGTAGGATCTTACAATCCTTAGGCTAATCTTGCAATTCGATCTCCAAACCCTCTCACTGATCCCGTGCTCGATCTAAAATCATGATTAAAATAAGAAGGAATTTCAAATTTATATTTACTGATTTTGGGCATTTTTTATAGAAATAATGTTAGTTTAAAACTTATTTGGTACGTACTGTTTTAAACTTAAAAGTTCAAACACTATAAATCCACTGTCACTGCTCACCATGTTGATATGACTACATGACGCAATATTTTTCACGTTTTGAGTTGAACTCATGGGTAGCTCCACTTGAAGCCCAGGTCCAAACGAACCTTTTGGACTAGTAAAAAATATATGGTATAACTTTTTTTTTACCCCTAAAATAAAATTTTGAACATCTTGACTTTATATATTTTTATTTTAAATTCAGCTAAACAAACTTGAATATGATCGTCTTAACAATATCTTGATCTTTTTAAATACACACACAAAAACCCAATAACAAACCAATTTGACATAAAATTTGGAAAGAAATAAAAATAAAATAAAAAGTCCAATAACAAAAGTAGAAATTCGTTAATCTTAAAGCTTAGAGAAAAACTCTTTTAGATCTTAAAAAATTTGAAATAAATCAATCAAATAAGAGATTAATGGGTGAATAATTGTTTGGCTATGTACATAAAGAAGATGTAGATCGTAGAAATGATAATGAAGATATTATGCAATGATTTTAAAATATAAAACCTCATGAATTTGGAGTTTTTGTGTTTTTTTTTTTTTTTTTGTGACGTCATTATATTAAAGTTTTCTTTCGTTTTAGATTTTGTGTAATTTATGTTTTTTTATTGATCCTCTAAAAAATAATCTCAGAGCCATGAAACTCATATTTCCCTAAAGCTTCGTTTGGGAGTTCATAAGAGAATGGGATAAAATAGAATGTAATGATCATAAGAGAATAGAAAGGAATAGAATCGAATGTATTTAAGTAACGGAAAAGAATGAAATGAAATGGAATTAAGTAAACTTGATTGGATGTTTTAAAATAATGGAATGGAAATGAATGAAAATGAATGAAATGTAAATAATCTTGTTTGGAAGTAACATGGAGGGAATATAATGGAATAATTTTATGATAATATTACTATTAGACTCTTATTTTAAAATAAAGGGTTGAATATATAGAAGTATTTTGGGAGTCTTAGTAAAAAATTCATTAAATCTAATTTCATTCCCTCTCATTCTTTCCAATTTCAGGGAAAATGAAAATTTGAGATTTTAAGAAAATATAGAGGAATGAGTGTTCCCTCCTACCATTTCATTATCTCCCACTTAAACTCTTAAACAATGAAATGAACTTTTCATTCCCTTCATTAAAACTTCTAAACAAGAGAAGGGAATGGAAGGATATTATAAAATTATTCTTTTCATTCATTTCCTTTCTATTCCATTCCATTCCCTCCTCCTAAACAAGGCCTAAGTAAAGTATACATGGACTCGCATCTAATTAGCATGTTGCCTTAGAGTATCTCTAGCAGGCTCTTCAAATTTTTGAACTGTTTGTAGAGTGAACAATTAATTTTATTTTTTGCCTACTTACTTTTTAAATGCACTTTCCAACAAACTTTCTATAATTTTCTCTATCCCAGTTAAATATTATATCTTCATTCTTTCTTTAATATTTCTTTTTCAATCTTCTTTCATTCATCTAATTTTAATGAGAAGTGTTACATTCTTAACGTTTTACAATATTTTCACAATAAATTATATGTGGTAAGTTATTACTGATTTTAATTTGAACACATCACTTAAATTTTTTTTTTTCATCCATATTAGTTAGTAACAACCCACCACTTAAGAATTATTGTGAAAATATTGTAGTAACATTTCTCAATTTTAATTTCTTATTTTTTATTTTATTTTTCCCTTATTATTGTTATTATTATTATTTTTTTTTTATCCACACATTTGTTTTCTTTTCTTTTTTTTTTTCCTCTTTTTTTCTCCTCCACACATTTCTCTTATCTCTATCTTCACTTTTCCATTTTTCTTTTTATCTATAGCACTTCGTCTGGAGCTGTATCCTTTTATCTTCACTTTTCTTTTTTTTCTTTTCTTCTCCTTTTCTTCTCTAGCACTTCTTCTGGAGCTCTATCTTCAATCTTCACTTTTCTTTTTTCTTTTCTTCTCTAGCACTACATCTACTCTAGAGCATTCAAGAAGCACCACTGCATGTCCTCCCCCTACCGAGGCTCAGATGGGTCAGCTTTGCTTTTTTTTTTTTTGTTATAATTTGATTAGTTTTGAAGTTGTGATTTGAGTTTTTATTTTGATTGAGAGCTTCATCAATTTTGTGTTTCATTGTTGTTTTCTGATAAGAAGCAAAGAGAGTTTTTTCTAAAGAGAGAGAGAGAGAGAGAGAGAGAGAGAGAGAGAGAGAGAGAGAGAGAGAGAGATATGGAGGAAAGAGAAAAAATCTTTTTTAATTCAGTCAGTATTATTTTAAGGGAAAATATTCTTTAGATATGTTATAGTGATTGTTACAGTGCTCTCTAGGCCTAGAGAGCTACTGTAGCAAATCTAAAAAAGAAAAAAAATTGGAGATGAAGAGGTTGTTGGAGAGGTTTTTTTTTGTGTAAATAGTGACTTTTTTTTCCAAAAAGTAGAGATAGAGTCTCTATTGGAGATGCTCTTAGTACACGTGGTTCTCAAAAAACATTTTTAAAAAATAACTTACAATATTACTAGTTGTTCATGATTTTTTTTTCGTGGACACAATTTGGACACGTGTTCCCATTGTATATTGTCCCAAGCACAAATGCAATAGACACAATTTCAACTTTTTTTTTTATTTTTTTATTTTTTTTCCATAAGCCACGTGAATACATGACATGATCCCATTGGACAAATAATGAAATGCTTGTAGCCAAAGGATTTACAATTATGACAAGCCAGCAAAAGAGTCGAAAAGGAGGAAAATATAAGAAATGGGGGCCATTCATCTGTGACATGTGACATCGCGGTAAATAAATTTAAAAAAGCCAATTATACTTTATTGACTAATATTTATTTAAATTATTATTTTTAAATAAAAAACAAACAAACAAAAAGGACCTATTGGTTTTTGCTTTTTAATATTTTATTTTCACATATGTTGTCTTAACTCTTAAGAAAAATTATTGTATTACATAAAATGTTATTATTTTTATCACAATTATTATGTGTCAAATTGTAATTGATTATTTATCATTTTTATACATTAATTTTTTTTTTTTTACTTATAATTTGCCATGTGAATAATTATGATATAAATCGTTGCATTTTATATGATTTTTAAAATTTTTGGTGTACTAATAAAGTAATTATATTGGCGCAATAAAATTATATATATAATTGGGTTTTAGGGTACGAGGTGGGTGAAGTGAAGTCCACGAGTCTAGCAGGTTCTGAAATGATGGTCGGCAGTCCACCTGCCCTAACCGCCCACGCAACCACATAGTCGCCCCGCTGACGTGGAAAATACACGAATTGAATAGACACGTCGAAAAGACCCAAAAATCCAGACTTGGACAGCTTATTAGATAGGACTTGGTCGGATTCCATTCCAATTCCCACTTCGGACAAGGTTCTTTTTCGTGGTCCCTTATTCCCTATTCCCTAACCTAAACACAAGAAAAGGATATAATATATATATGACCAAACAAAAGCAATCCCAGAGTTTTTCGTTTGAGGTTTCCTTGTTTCATATTGTATAGGTTTCATGAATTATGTACTGTACTCTTAATTTTGTTTTTCAATTATATTGATTTTATTAATTTCTTCTTTACAATTTTGAAATTACTTAATATTATTTATACCCTTGTTATCATAAGTATACATCATTTAAAATCTTCTCCCTTTCAAATTCTTTGATCTCCACCGTTCATTTATATATATATATATATGTGTGTGTTAAAGTACTCAAAGTTGAGAAAAATATCAATAAATAATCCAAATTAGATTATAATTGAACTTTAATTTTGTGCTAAGTGCCTTTTAATTGTTTACTAATTTGATGCCAAATATCTCTATATTTTAAATAAGCTTTCAATTTGTATCAAATGTCATTTTATCTCTCATTTTATGTCAAATGTCTTACACAGAGATTTATGAATCTAAATTTAAAAAATAAAAAAGACAATTAAATAATTATTATATTTCTTTGTTAAACTATTTTAGGTTTATCTAAAACTACTTAAGACTTATTTTTTTCTTTTCTTTTTTTAAATTTAGGAAAAATTTTCAAATTTTATTAAATAGAAATAAGGCTACACAAATCAATTGGAATGACAGAACTTGGGAGTTCTTCCATCCAAACTAACAATTTGTCTACATTGTGAGCAAAATGAGCAAGAGCATGAACCATTTTATTGCATTCTAACTTCAAGCAAGAGGAGGGCATGGTTCTTAGCATTTTGACCTATCAACTAGGAGCAAATTGTGGAGCCAAGGACGATCAACCCCTCTCCATGTCCGTGGTGTCTCTGTGCTTCTTGTGACCTGGGCTAACTCATGTGCTACCTTGCCAAGGAGGCAAGATTGACATTTAGAGATTGTAGATTATGTATAAGCTGCTGAGAGTCCCTTCAAAATCAACTTCTTGAATCCCAAATTCTGTGCAAAGACCACAACAAGAAGGCTTCTATTTAGATTCCAATTGAATCCACTTCTAATCTATTTAAAACTAATTCAATTTTCATTACAAAGAAATTATTTTTTGTTCAAATATAAATGTCAATGAATACCATGTTCTAAAAATTGGTTGTTTGAAAAATGCAAACATTAAATTAATTTATTATATCCAAATAACAAAATTTAAGTTACAGCATAATATATTTTTTTAATTTTTTTATCAAATAAAATAAACAAGAATGGACAATTTGCATGTTTAATCAAATAATATTCATACAATTTTTTTTAAGAGTTGGCAAAATATAAGAATGGTCATAAATGTATTTAATTTATGTTTTAATTTTAATTTGCATCTAATTATATTTATGTTTCAATGTTATGGGATTATGAGCTAGTACTAATAAAGAATAAGGTTATAAATAATAAACAAAATAATATGGACAAAACTTAAATACAATTACTTAGACTATATATTATATTTCTCAATTATATTCAAATAAATAATTTCATTTAGTTTAACATTGTTTTGGAAGATAGCATTATTTTGTACTGCATTGCAGGAACATATTGCACTGCATCTAAGGAGTTATACATAAGTTTTACTAAATAATATTACAAAATTAATCAATTTATATGGAAAAAGAAACAAGATTAAAGTTAGGGACATTCTCCTTCCCACACCCAAATCCACACATTGTTTAAGCGTCAACTTTTGATTGAATTTTAGCAATTTCACATAAATCCGTCACATGTATTTGAAGATGCTAAAATTCAATTAAGAGTTGACACACAAGCAGGATATGAACTTTGGTATGAAAACTGGTGTCTCTAGCACTATTAAAAAATGTGAGAAACTGAGGTTTTTAAAAAATTATATATAAAAGCTAAAAACTAAGTTTATAAGCCAATGCCAAACACACCGTTAATCTTTCCAACCCCTCTCTAGTGTAGGTCATCCTTCTCCCATTGTGATAGTTATTGAATTATAAAAAATAAAATTAAAAAGCTTAACACGGTTAACTTTGTCCCATAACTTAATAGCCTTACCCGGCTAACTTCCCTCTAGGAACCAAACAGACCCAAAGCAGTAACTTGGGGTTTATAAAGGTCACTCATCAGTCATCTCTACCCAATTTCTCTTCCATTTTCAGCTCAACTCCCAATCTCTCTTCCTCAAAGCCAAAGCTTTTGTGTAAACAAACAAGGTATGTGTAGATCTATTTCTTTTGGGATTTTTCTATGTTCTCTGATCTACAAAATTTTGTTAGCTTTGCATATTTGAAATCAGATTCTGACTGATCTGTGTATGTATGGACATATGTACATCAGTACATGTGTATACTCAGTAGATGTTTGCTTATTTTTGTCTTTGAAATTCTGTGTACAATTAAGAAAGAATTATTATTATAAAAAAAAAAAGAGAAAAATTTGTTTTTTTTTTTTTTGAAAGGAGCTTGTGGGTTAGTGCTATTTATAGGATTTTTTAAATATTAAAATATTTATACATAGAAACTGGTATATTTGAAATCAGTGAATTTTCAATTTTGTGATTGGGTGAAGAAAAAAGCATTCAGTGGTGTGTTTTCTTGAAATTATTCTTAGAAATACTGTGAATGAAAATGGAACACTAGGGAGCACGGACACTTCATTTAGGGTGCCGTACCGTGTTGTACGGCTGTTTTATGTTATAATTTTTCAGAAATTGCGAGTGTCACTGTGTCGTACCTGTGTCCGAATCTGAACCCGTGTCTCTGTCCGTGCTTCCTAGCTGAAACATAGCCCGTTTTGAGGTTGAAATATGAAGCAGATTGTGATGGTCATCGTTTTTAAAGAAAATTGATGTCTCAGAGAGTGATATATGTTATTCTGAAAAATTATTGTTGTTCACTTGTATTTGTTGTGTTTCTCTTGCGTCTGACTTTATTTTGAAAAGCATCTGTTATGATCATTGACAGTGTTACTAACTGTTCTGTTGGAGGTTGGTTGAGAGAGTTTTGCTTTTTGTGCACCACATTTGGTGTAAAAGAATTACTGTTAGAAGCAGTTTTTTAAAAAGATTTGTTCCTCTATTTTCAATTATAAATTTTTTTTTTTTGGTAAAAATAAGTCCTTGGGGGGGGGGGGGGGGTGGTTTACCTGTGTATGTATCTCTGGATGATGAGGCAATTTTAAGGAAAATGCTCACTATTAAAAAAATACATTAAAAAAAAAAAGGGTGAGGAAAATGCTCAAAATATGCTTTAATTCTCAATCATTTTTGGCATATTCTTTTTGCTCTCTTCTTTTAGAGATCCAAAAGGAGGCATAAGCTTGTGTTACTGTTGTTATGTGAACTTTGTATTATGGTTCCTGTCGTTTGGACTGCTGTTAGTCGGACCTTGCGTAGTAGTTTCCTTCTATCTCTTACCATTTTCTTTGCACAGGGTTATCATAAAAGATGGCTGACGAGGATATTCAACCTCTTGTCTGTGACAATGGAACTGGAATGGTTAAGGTTAGTGCATTTTTCATGTGCAGTTTATAGAGTTCATTTGTTTTATCTGTAACAATAAATCAAAATGAGGGTTTTACATGGCCTTCATTTTTGGCAATGGTTCCATTTTCTGCAATGGCTAGTGCTTTATAAAAAGCTACTGAGTATGGAGAGCACTGTGCTATAATGGTTGAATATTTTGCTTAATAAGTTCTTTGGCAACTTTTGCTTTTTAGAACACAGTTATTCATTTCTACTGCCTTCTGATATGTGCAGGCTGGATTTGCTGGTGATGATGCTCCTAGGGCAGTGTTCCCAAGTATTGTTGGGCGACCTCGTCATACCGGCGTCATGGTTGGGATGGGTCAGAAAGATGCTTATGTTGGTGATGAAGCCCAGTCTAAAAGAGGTATCCTCACCTTGAAGTATCCTATAGAGCATGGCATTGTTAGCAATTGGGATGACATGGAGAAGATTTGGCATCACACTTTCTACAATGAGCTTCGTGTTGCCCCTGAAGAGCACCCAGTACTTCTTACTGAGGCACCACTCAACCCTAAGGCCAACAGGGAGAAGATGACCCAGATCATGTTTGAAACTTTCAATGTGCCTGCTATGTACGTTGCTATCCAGGCTGTTCTGTCTCTTTATGCCAGTGGACGTACAACAGGTTCGCATCTGTAGTCATAGATGTCAAGTTCTGGTAATATTTTCAATCATGAACTTTGGCAAGCTCAATTTAATTTTATCACTTAAGCGGAACACATGGATATATGGCTTATAGAGATCTTAATCTTTCTCAATCTTGGGCAGTGTGTGCCCACAAAAATTTGGAGCAGTGTTTCCTGGAGCAAATCCGGTAGCTAGCTTGAAAAAGTTGGAGGCCAAATGGAGTTTGATTGGAATTAAAAAAAAAAAATTGGAAGTGGGGAATAATATTAAAATTTTTGTTATAATGTGAAATATGTTGTTATAATATAAGATAGAATTTTAATAAACTAAATAGGGGATAAAGAAATATAGTACTAGTGGGTGAATTATTGTGCCATATGCAGTGAATTTGGTTTGTTTCTTGTCATTTTGTAATATTTTTAAGTTTTGGGAGATAATAGAATTCCTTACTAGGTTTGTGAACTATGAAGCACGGACGCGGTTGGGAGGGTGCCGCACCGGAGTCTGACGCGGCCCAACGCGGGGTGTGGCATCCGACGCGGCTGCCCGCGCGTCGGTGCCGAGTATGAGCTTTTTTTTTTTCACGGATTCGCGCCGACTTGGCTTGATTTGCACTGATTCAGCTAGAATCGGGCCGTATTGGGTTGTATCGGCCGGCGACCGAAATGGCCGAAACAGGCCTTCAATCATGCCGGAACAGCCAAAATTGACTTTGAATGAGGCCCAAACATCCTAAATCTGTCCTTCCTCAATTTTATTCTGAATATTTGTTGCTTCTTTTGTGTTTTCTTTTTTGTTTTGTGTTTTTGGCCTTCTTCTTTCTTTGTTTTGTGAATCAAGGCATAGTAATGTGTTTTTTAAGAATATTTTAATAGTAAAAATATATAGAAAATATAAATAAAAATATTTTTAATAATTTTTTAATCGCCGCATCCCTCCGCACCCGCAACCTACTTTTTTTTAAAAAATTGTCGAGTCCCGCACCCGCACACGAATCCGGAAATGCACCCGTGCTTCATAGTTTGTGAATCCCCCAGGGCAGTCTTTAGTTTCTCTACTGTTTACTTGAATGCTCACTGGATTTTTGGTCTTGGATAGGTATTGTCTTGGATTCTGGTGATGGTGTGAGCCACACAGTGCCAATTTATGAAGGATATGCCCTTCCCCATGCAATTCTTAGGTTGGACCTTGCTGGTCGTGATCTAACAGATGCCTTGATGAAAATCCTCACTGAGAGAGGTTACTCTTTCACTACCACTGCTGAGCGGGAAATTGTTCGTGACATAAAAGAGAAACTTGCTTATGTTGCCCTGGATTATGAGCAGGAGTTGGAGACTGCAAAAAGCAGCTCTGCAATTGAGAAGAGCTATGAGTTACCTGATGGGCAGGTTATCACAATTGGTGCTGAGAGGTTCCGTTGCCCAGAAGTACTCTTCCAGCCATCTCTCATTGGTATGGAAGCTCCGGGTATCCATGAAACTACCTACAACTCCATTATGAAGTGTGATGTTGATATCAGGAAGGATTTATATGGCAACATTGTGCTTAGTGGTGGGTCAACCATGTTCCCTGGAATTGCTGATCGGATGAGCAAGGAAATTACGGCTCTTGCTCCCAGCAGCATGAAGATCAAGGTGGTTGCACCTCCCGAAAGAAAGTACAGTGTCTGGATTGGAGGATCAATCTTGGCATCTCTCAGTACTTTCCAACAGGTAAACAATATGCTATCACATTTTGCGTTTCTAAAAGAATTGTTGAAGGTTTTTTGTTTGCTCCATTTGATTTGGTGATGGGGGGAATTGAGTGTGTGAGTTTGCAAATCTTACTTGGTTGCCTTGTTGATTTTTTCATTTCCTATGTTGCAGATGTGGATATCCAAGGGTGAATATGATGAATCTGGCCCAGCTATTGTCCACCGGAAATGCTTCTGAGTTGGTGAAGGAGAGATTGGCGGTGAATCAAGAGTCTACTTCACTTAGTCTTGTGTCATATGTGAGTTAAGTTTGGTTGACTTTTGAAGCTCTGGTTTTATTAATAGAGAAGGGATATTAGTGTATTGATGCTTGGGGTTGTAAGCTTGGAACATGTTATGCGCTGTCTGGCTGCGTCTTAGAAGCCAACTTATTATTGGCAAAAGGTAGCTAGTCTTGGAACCTAGCTGGTAGTAGTCTCGTTTGCTTTTTGTCTTTCATTTTTTATGTTTTAGCCATGAACTGAGTTGCCTTGAGTTAGAAACTGGTAAGTTTTATCATCTTTCCTCCCATGGTGGGATTTTTGAGTCTTATCTGTTTATATCTATTGTTGTAAGCCTAGTTCAATTTTCATGTCAGTTTGCAAAGAACTTTTCCAGAGAACAGTTGCAGGGGTGATCATCTCTCTCTCTCTCTCTCTCTCTCTCTCCTCTGTTTATCTTTTTGGGCATTGGATCAGCTGCTTCTCTTTTAAGGGGCATTTGTTCCATTATTCTTTCTGGCCATATATAAATTTATGGATAAATCTGCATCATTGAGGATTTTTTAATCGCTGACGTTCTGCACGGGTCAGCAGTGTAGAGGAATGAGGACTAAACTTCATGCTGCATTTCATGCATTGCAGCCAAAGCCAATATTGTTGGAATTGGAGTTACTAGTGGGGAACAATGCTTATTCTAGGAAGTGTAGCTCCTGGAACTTCTGAATCGAATCTTCAGCTTCACACTGGAACTAACCACAGTATTTAGTGCAATAACGGATTTAGCTTCAATTTCTCATGAATGCGTATACTTGTCAAGATGGCTTGTGTTGATAATTATGTTGCTATTCTAATTCCAAAAAATGTTTTCAATTACTTAGCAAAAAGTCGATTCAGACGCTGTGGATATTGTCCTACAATCCAAGTACTTACATTCATTCCTTATTTCCTCTTTAGGTTCTTTAAGAGTTCATGCTTCCATATGGAGATGAGGTTCCACCAAGCATTATTTTTTAATTAAACTTTTTAGTGATCAAATCTGTAAATTACAATGTAGTAATGTATGAAGTAGACAAGGGCTATTTTGGTAGGTTTTAGTGTTTTCAACGGAGATTTCCTATGTACAAATGCACCTTTCTTTAATTATTAAATTATCAACATACAAAAAAAAATGTAGTCAATATTCAAAGTGTGGTGTTACATGTACTAAAAATTTTATTATCTAGCATGTATAAATTGATGTGTCAACTTTTAAAATGCATGTTAAAATACTAATTAAGATATTTATTTATTATGTTGTTAATGTGATATAATCATATTCATTGTCATGTTAATATTTTGTCATGTTATTTTACAAATTATTTGTAGTAATTGTGAGTCTATGACTGTGCCTTCCAATGGAAACAGCCGATGTTTAAATTTTCTCTCTTTATTATTATTATTATTTTATATTGTACCTTCCAAAATTTCCATAATTCAAATTAAAAATGTGTTGAAGTAAATGGCTAGGCCACTTGTCTTTTTTTTTTTTTGGCTTTTTTATTATTATTTATAAATTGCAACTGCTGTAATATTGGGAAGTAACAACGCTATGCAATTAATAAATTTACTTTGTTAATGTTATATTATTTAATAACTTGATACTGGATTTGTTTATCATTATACTTTTTAAAAATTTTTTTTTTGACAAGCATTATACTTTTTAATTACTAACTTGATATTAGATTTGTTTAATATTATACTTTTATACGTGTGAAATGTCAAGGTCATAACTATAAAATATTGAATTTTAAGGGTTTTTTTTTTTTTTTTTTTTTGATGAAGAATTTTAAGGGTTTATTTATTAGTGAATTTTAAATTTTATAAAATAAAATAGTAAAGCAAATGATTAATACAAAATTTGGTGTGCATTTTTTTATAGTTAAAAAAAAAAAAATATGGTGTGCTTGTTAAGAATGAAGAGGCAAGTGATTTAGTAATGATTTTTATAATATCAATCTAATAAAAAGATATTAAATAATGTAAAATTAGTTAAAAAGTAATATCTGTGGGCTATTGGGGTACTTGGGTGGTAATGGACAGTACGACGTAAATCCAAAAAACTTAAGTTTAACCCACCATATTATCGGTCTGAGGTGTGTCTATATATATATATATATATACTCCTTCCGTGTCATTTTTTTTGTCCTCTATTTTATTTTAAGATGTCTCAAAATATTGTCCTGTTTCTAAAAATAAAAGTCATTAATTTACTAATGTTCCTATTATATCCCTATTAATTTACTAATTCAATTTTTTGATAAATTTTTTTAAGGGTAATTTTGAAAACTTATACATTTTTAAAAGGTAGACAAGACAATAAATGATGTTCTTTTAAAAAATTTGACTTTTTAAACATAACAAAAAAAGTGAGATGGAAGGAGTATATTAATAGGGTATGGGGTGCATATATGATGAAGAAACATCAACCACTTCCAAGTTTGGGACAATAAAAAAGGTCCCCTTAATAAATGTCCTGAACGTTATACCACTTTGTTGGTTCCAACTTCCATGTTAAAGGAACATTAACCGGTATACCTTACGCGTGTGTGAAACAGATAGGGAGAATGAATTCAAGCTTTATCTTTGATTGATTCCTTATCTCTTTATTCTTTTTTTTTTTTTCTTAAGGCAGTTTCTTTTAACTTATGGCGTCTGCTTCTGATGATAATTTTTTATTATCAGACCAAGACACTAATTAGTTATTGGTATAAGTAGAGATTGAGCTCTAGATCTCTTATTCAACCATAAGAAACTTTACCAATTGAGCTAACTAGAATCTATTATTAATTCTTTATTGATTCCTTCGTCTCACTGCCCACCAGAACGATCATCACTCAGGGCCTCTCACCACTAGTCATTCCAATCACATTACCCAAAATTTTCTCTCCTCTCATCAGTCATTACCAATTCTAGCTAGTTGATTATATTCCACAGACCCAGTTGTCATCAAAGTCTATACTATTCTCGAATACATTATATTCCTTTCTGTTCTTTTCTTAAAATCCCTGCTCACGTATATCAAATTATCAATCAAATCAGATATTCAAAACTAAGAAGCCATTTTCTTTTTAGCAATGGATCATGCAGCTGAAGCTCATAGAACTGACTTGATGACCATCACGCGTCATGTTCTTAATGAGCAGTCCAAGCACCCCGAGGCACGTGGTGCTTTCACCATCTTGCTCAATCACATTGTTCTTGGCTGCAAATTCGTGTGCTCTGCAGTTAGCAAGGTCTCATTTCTTCATTGCCAGTCATGTTTTTCCAATCTCTCACACACACATATATACACACAAGTTCATTTTCAGTCTTAATGCATTTTTTTTTTTTTTTTGAGAGATTTTAACTTATGACGTCCGTTTCTGATGATAGCTCTTTATCATTAGTCTTAATGCATTCTTATTGATGATTCGTTCTTTTTATGATTCATACACCGTATTTCCGAAGATTTTGTGATAAAAAAAGATTGTATGTAGTGCACAAAGCTTCCATTTTTTTTTTTTTTTTGTAGAGACACAGAGAGATGTGATTGGTTTAGTAGGTAGCCATGAAAATTTTTGTTTTTTAGATTAGAATTAATAATACCAGATATAAGATTGGGACGACTAAGAGTTATTTAACATCCCATTTAAGGCGAAAGTTGATTTCTCTCTCTCTCTCTCCCCTATTACCAGAAACTAAACTGTCTCCAAAATTATTCCCATTCCATAATAGATGTACTTTTTTCGCTTTGCAGGCAGGCCTTGCAAAACTCATTGGACTTGCTGGTGAGACCAATGTTCAGGTGAGTTCATTGTGGTATTATAGGGGGATTGATTGTTTAATGTTATGATATCCCATTCATCTTTTTTATTCTGCTTCAATCCTAAAACAAAGGTGATTTGTCTGTTCCATTTTCAGGGTGAAGAACAGAAAAAAATGGATGTGCTTTCAAATGAAGTTTTTGTCAAGGCGTTAATTAGCAGTGGACAAACAGTAAGTCCATCCAAGTTTTCTGCCTCTATTGGAATTTCATCTAACTAATTATACCAAAGACTCTCACCAATTACAATTTTTTTGGACGAAGAACTAATTCAGTAAACATTGATTTAGATTAATTTGTGAGGGTTTCCAGGTAATTAAATTTGTGGCATATTCTGAAATATGGTATTTTTGGGGATAGAGATTAAATGTGCATAACATTTAAGGATAGATGAACACATTACCAGATGTGTCATGAAGTTCAATTTATGTGCTTTTTTTATTTTTACAATCTATCTTCAGTGACAAGGATCAAATAAGGAATGTCTTCACCACTTTACATTATCTAATAGTACATTTTTTTGACATATTTTATTGAAAATCTTTTCAGAGCATCCTGATTTCTGAAGAGGATGAAAAGGCTACATTTGTCGATCCATCAAAGCGTGGAAGGTTTCTGCAAAATTTCCAATTAAATACTTCAATTATATGGACCCATACTCTATTATGTATTCTGAAACTCTTGATCATAGTACAGATATATTGTTGTTTTTGACCCATTGGATGGATCGTCAAACATTGATTGTGGTGTTTCTATAGGAACAGTATGGCTCTTATCCTATAGCTTGCTCATGCTTTGGATCTCTTTGTATATATTTTCTAGATTTCAAGAGTGAGAAGTTGTATGTTTACTCTTTCATATAGATTTTTGGGATTTACATGGTGGAACATAAGGATGACCTAAGTCTTAAAGATGTTCTGCAACCTGGAGAGAAAATGGTAGCAGCTGGTTATTGCATGTATGGAAGCTCATGCACGGTAGGAACAATTGCTGTTCTCTTGCATATAAACAATTTTTTTTTTTTACACAAAATAGTTCGAGTTATTTTTTCTTTTTTAAATTTCTGTTAATTATTTAAATCGACCATTTCAGTGTTTTATGTGTGTTTTTTAACCCTGATGATTTGTTTACAATTAGTTGAAATTCCTTAATTTGTTCTGTTTTGTTTTTTTGGGACCAGGTCTTATTGTCAGATTTAGTGTGTGGAATTTTTTTGGCACTTCAGTAACAATAATAGTTGTATAATTTTTCATATGCAGTTTGTACTTAGCACCGGAAATGGTGTCAATGGGTTCACACTTGATCCATCTCTTGGAGAGTTCATATTAACTCATCCTGACATCAAGGTATACAGTAATTAAAAATTGTTTTTGTTAGAATAACTCGTGTATAACGTGGGACTTTCCAGTATGTTACCTCCTTTCAATTCTTTACATTATGCTTGGTTTGGTAGCCAAGGCAGGGGAACTACTTCTAGGTTTTTTCTTTCCTTTTATTTCAAAAAAGCAAAAGTTGGACCATAGAAAAATAAACTACTCTTAAGAACTTGTACCTCATGCCCCAATACGTTTCATAGTTCTAATTATATAGTAGTATCATGAATGCAACCAATAAAATTGGAAGTTGCACATTTGAAACAAGATTTGTCTTAAATTTCCACTCATGATTTTAACAGATCCCCAAGAAGGGAAAGATTTATTCAATAAACGAAGGAAATGCCAAAAACTGGGACAAGGCAACTGCCAAGTATGTGCTTTTCATTCCTCCTGTCATTACATCTAAGTGTCAAAGTTATTGACATTCTTGATTTCCAGGTATGTGGAAAACTGCAAGTTCCCTAAAGATGGTTCATCACCAAAGTCCCTTAGATACATTGGAAGGTATTTGAATCATCAACCTTAGATTCCAATTATCTGTATATTAAGTGTGAAATTAGATATTTTAAGTTCACCTCTGGTGACTATCTCTAGCAATATGATAATATCCAATACTACATTTAATGCTAGAACTCTGCTACTATGAGATGGTGGTTATGTAAGATTTTCCAAGAAATTATAAACCATACATCCGTATGTATATAATAATTACACTAAGTCACTTAAATTATATTTCCTTAACTGATTAATTACTTTTCGCTAAGTCACTTTGGACCATGAACTTCACTGCTTATTAACAGAATCACAAGTACTCTCTACTAGGCTAATCATATTATTTAATGCAGCATGGTTGCTGATGTTCACCGAACATTGCTCTATGGTGGTATTTTTATGTACCCAGCTGATAAGAAAAGCCCAAATGGAAAACTACGGTATGTCATGCTTGCTGGTTTGAATCCTCAGAAGATAACCTAAGCAGATAGAAAATACACAATTAATTGAACATGATTAGCTATCCCAATTAGTTGTTCAAATATTATTTTTTAGTTTTTTTTTTTTTCATTGCAATTGTTTGTAAATAATAAGGATTTAACTTCCATAAAACAGTCTTCTCTATGAAGTCTTTCCAATGTCATACTTGATGGAGCAAGCGGGAGGTCAAGCTTTTACCGGCAAGCAACGGGTATTGACAAATCTCCTTTGAGCACAGCTTTGTTTTGCTTAATGCTTATCACTGCTTAATTTGTGTAAACAAGTTTTTATAATATTTTCTTCTCTTTTGGTCCTTTGCTTGTAAATTGGAATCATAAAACTAATACTTGAAGTCTTGATCTACTTGTCCTTGTACCACCTGAGCTAAAGCCAAGGGGCCATAACTTTATATAGTTTTTTATTCAAACTTAACAAACTATTTTCTTTAAATGGAAGCAATGAAGAATCTTGTTCTCAAATTTTTTCTTGCTTTTAATGAGAAAACTAAATCAATTTCAACATTGGAAATTCTTGTAATGAATTTTCCACATCTCTTTTCCTCTTGTTGGCTAATTCATCAAAGTGGTTGATACTGCAGGCACTTGAATTGGTTCCAAACAACATACATGAAAGGTCCCCTGTATTCCTTGGCAGCAATGATGATGTTGAGGAAATTAAAAAGATCTATGCTGCTGTTGAAGAAGGGAGCACATAAAGTTGCATGTCCATCAATAGCAGTCCCTCATATGTATTAGCTTGATAATCAATTCAATAATCAGGGTCAATTTATTCTCATTTTTCTGGGTGAAACATAGGGAGGAAACCAGTTCACAGGAATTGATTTATAAATTCATGTATATTGAACTTTCTGCCAACAAACATGTCTCACAATTTTTCAGAACATAAATATATTTTGGCTAAAGTAATAATGTATTGTAACCCTAGAAAGCTAAAATTCACCTAAGCTTTTTGCCCTTTCCTATAGGCTATAATAGCATTCTTCTTAGAAACTGGCCTCTTCTCATTAATCATTATCATTGCATGCTTAGAACTTGGAAGTTCTTGGTTTTCATCTATCATCTTTTCCCTTTACATTTTCCTGCCCCGGAACTTTTTTCCATTTGTATTCTTTGAATTTACAATACAAATGTTGATTTTGTAAACATTGTTAGTAGAGCCTCTATGAAACTCATTATTGAGCGGGGATAAACCAAAAAATTCAGGTTTATTTTTTCGACTTCCACATCTGCCTATTAAGAGCATTCTCAAAATCTCAATATCATCTCCTACATGGTCAAGATAGGTATTTTTTTCCCCCAATCTATTAAAAGCTTCTACCAAATTTTTTTTTTTTTTTTTTTTTTGAGAAATAATTACAACATACTGCTAACCTCGTAGCTTTAACCCTTTTCCCTCTAGACTCCCAAGCACTTTGTGCACGGGGAGGTGCCAATTCAGCTACGACGCCTTAGGCTTCTACCAAAAAGTTGATAAGCTCATCATATCTTATACTTGAATCAAAAAATTTATCAGTTATGAATACGTAGAAGGATTTAACTTCATCAATCAATCGTATGATTTTATACTTCTCCTTGAAATGACTACATTAAAACATAGGGAGAGCACAATCCAAATGGTGTTTTGTTAAGCTAAAACTTGGATTTTTTGGATTAAAAAAAAAAAAAAAAACTCGGTTTATTTTAAGACTAAACTACAATTTTGGTTTGTTTCAAAAAAAAAAAAAAAAACTACAATTTTGGTTTGCGTACATGGTAATTTCTAAGTATAAAATTGATTTGATCTTGAAGATTGAGGGAAAAAACATAACACAATAAAAATATATAAGGATGAATTTTAAACTATCCTATTGTTGGAGGATTGAAAGTGACCTTAGTTTAATTCTGAGTCAATACTAAAATCAAATTACTGAAAACTATTCTTCCTAGTTTTAATATTTATGCAATATTTTTTGTATATGTTTTTTCATCCAAAAAACATATACAAAAAATATTTTACACCCAACTAGGTGTTTGGGTGGACTGAAAAATATAGTCAAACTAAAATCAATTTCAGTTTAACTGTAAAATTGGGGTCTCTTCAGTGTAAAATATTTTACACTTCTATTTACCTTCAACCGAATTACACTTCTATTTTCTGGCTTCTATCAAAACAAAGAGAGAGAGAGGAGCTCCGGCCGAGACAGTGTCCAACATATTTTCCTGTGTATATACATATTTTTTGATAATAATTTTATGTGCAAACCAAACACTGGAAACCATTTTTTTGTGTATTTTCTAGAATGCAACCAAACAATTAAAAATATTTTCACTTGAAAAAATTTTACACTCGGAAAACATTTTACATCGAGCCAAACACAGCCTACCTAAATGTAGTTTTGAATGTGTGTGAATAAGAATAAGTATTTTATAATAAAAATTTTAAAATTTATTTAAGATGGAAAAAAAATTTTATTTATTTATTTTTCACTTTGTTCTATCGCCTATAGTTGAATCCAATTTGGACAAAAAATGGGAGGAATTATTATTTTTGTTCTTTTCCACCTTTCTCTCCTAAAATTGCAAGCAAATAATAAACAAAACAATAAGTCTAGGGACACAAAAAATTTCACAGCTGACAAGTTTTAAAATTACTAATGGTCAATGATAAAGTGATGGTAATAATGAAATGAGAAGATACGAGAACTATTAAAAAAACCTAATTATCATTTTTATTTATTAAAAGATAGGGAAAAAAACAAAAAAAAAAAACTCATCGATTCAATTATTGTAAAAGATGGTAACCTTTTCTTCATACAAGGAGTGGTGGCCAACTTTTGGCAAGTCAGACAATTTCCCCCAAAACCTCATAGACTGCTAATGTTTATGAAAGAGAGAAAATTGATATATATATATATATATACACACACACTAGCCTTATCACACGTGCATGCAAATATAAGGCTCTTATTTTGAGTTTATTATCATATTTATTCATCATCCCAATTTTTGGATGATGACACTAAGTGGTTATCTTAAATAATAAATGCTTGTAGATAAGGATAACGTGGGAGAAGTGAGTTGAGATGTGTTTAGTGTTTACACATATAAATGCTTTTTTTTTTTTTAGAAATAAACTAACTATTAAACAAACACACACACACACACTTAATTACACTCTCTCACCAAACTCAAAAACATTACTTGCTTTATTTTGGGACAAAGATAATTGCTTTAAAAAAATTGTTTCAATTTGAATTTGTCTTTTGTTACACGGAAGAGATTTGTAAGAAGCTAAAATTTAGGATTTTAAAAATGAGTAAACCACTAGTTTAGTATGTGCTAATTTTTAGGGGGAAAAGTATCAAATGTGTGTGTGCTAATTTTTAGGAAAAAAGTTTGTATTTGTCTAGTGGGAAGTTAAAAAGAGATTTCTCGAGTAGTTTTTTGCTATTAAATTTTGTTAACTTACAATTTTAACCCCATTTATTTTTTTATTTTTTTAGGAATAATGGCCATCTAATTAGATTATGGGTATTTTTGACATTTTTTTTATAGTGATAACTGATAATCATACAGAAATATACACATCTTTTTGAGAAAATTGAAATTTATATATCTTTTTAATAACAAGAAAATTGAAATATTGGAAACTATCATTGACATAAAAGAATAAACAAAGTTTCTCTCCAAACTAATTTGGAGAGAAATCCTTCAAACTCTTCATTTATCTTTATATTGAATGTGAATTTTGAAAATCTAACCATTGTATTGCATTTCTTATTATTTCCTTCATGCTTGCAAAATTTTAAGAAGATCAAAGATCAATCCCTATATCATCAAGTAAATGTTAAAATTTCAAATTTTTATAATCTCAAATTGTGTATAAAAAATAAGTTTATTGATCGTATAGTAAATAACATCCAATTTGAACAAAATTTGATATGCATGTTAAGAACATAAGGATCATGAAATTCAATTGTTAGATTTTCAAAATTTACACCTAAAAAAGAAATATATGAGAAGTTTATAGAGTTTCTCTCCAAACTAGTATAGAGAGAAACTTTGTTTCAAAAGTATGAAAGAGCATAAAAGGCTAAAAGCAGCTTAGAGCAACCACATTAGCAGTTGCAAAATCTTGCAAACTAGAAAAAGTAGTTCATTTTACACATTTTAATTTAAAAAATACCCACATCAATGGGTGTAAAATTGTGCATAAATGCACAAGTGCTATAGTAACCGTGCATATATAGATGGTTACTGTAACTCTTGCATTTAATATTTTACTATTTTTTTCTCTCTCCTTCACCTCACTCTCTCTTTTTCTCTTTGGTGCTTCTCACTCTCACCTCTCTTTCTTTTTATCTCTGGTCCTTCACCGATCTTCGAAGCAAGCCGCCACTGATGATCTCTGAAGTAAGTTGCCACTGATGAACGAAGAAGTAAGCCACCGAAGAAGCAAGCCTTGCCACCTTTGCTCTCGCCATGCTGCCGTGATCTCTGCCGAAGCTCACTCATCGATGTGAAGTTCATAGCTCACTTGCCGAAGCTCTCGTCGTGCCACTATCGATCACCGTTGAAGCTCTATTTAATCAGTGGGTTTTGGGGTTTTGATTTTTTTAATTCTTTGTTTGATCAGTGGGTTTTGGGGTGATGGTGGTCGATGATGGTGCTTGGTGATGGTGGGTTGATGATGGTGGCTAATGATGGTGCTTGATGATGGTGGCTGATGCTGATGCTGATAGCTAGGTGGATTGATGATGGGTGAAGATGAATATTTTATTTGAATAAATGTGTATAATAGAAAAACTGATGTGAGTGTTTTGTAAAAATAAGGGTCTAAAATAGAAAAAAGTAGGTTTTCTTTTTTGGCAAAATTTACAAAATTTTTGCATCAACTGATGTGGATGCTCTTATGCCCAACACAAGAGTGGGTCCAACTTCAACCCAAAATCAATCATCACTACCTCATCATCTCCAAAATTTTTATAAAAAATTATAGTATCATAAATAATGCCATAACTTCTTCTACAACTTTGTTATATAATTAACTATGATTAGTGAAGAAAAAGTAATAAGTTTATGTAAAAGTGACGAAGACTTTTTTTTTTTCAAAATAACACTGAATCTCAAACAATTTCTTTAGTTAGCACATTTTCAAAACAATTTAGCAAACTAACATCTTGAGTGTAAGGGAGTTGATTTTGTTGTGCTAAATCGAGTGTGAAGAACTTGAGTTCCATGGAACTCGAGTCTTTAAGACTTGATTTTCCTAAGAGCAACAGCAGACAACAAACATCATTAAACCAAAGAATAAGAAAAATAATGAAACATCATCAAACCCAAAGACCCAGACAAGAAAAATAATGAATTAGAGGAAAACCTTCGCTTGGAGCTTCGTCGTCACCGCCGCCTCCTGGAACCTTCACCGTTGCTGCCTAGGTTCAGTCTGAGCCGAACGGTTTAGGTTAGGGAGATCTGGGTTCGTGGGTTTTGCCTTCTTCGTGGTTTCTATTTAGGTTTGATCTTTCTGGTTTGTTCCTTCTTCGTGGTTTGTTGTTTCTTTGTGTTTCTTGTTTCGATTTCTTTTTCATGTTTCTTCTGGTTTGTTTTTCTTCTTTGTGTAGTTTGGGTTTCTTTGGCTTCATTTTAATCTCTTTATGGAACTTGAGTCTGTAATGTTCAATTTCTATGCATAGAACTCGAGTTAATTATACTTGATTTAGCACAACAAAATCGACTCTCTTGCACTTGAAATGTTAGTTTGGTAAAAAATTTTGAAAACGTGTTAACTAATGAAATTGTTTGAATTTTTGTATTATTTTGAAAAAAAATCCAAGGGACGATCAATAACGGAACCAAAAAAAAAAAAAAAAATCCACGTAGAGAAAAGTTGTGGCATTATTTGCGGTGCAAAGAACTCAATTTTAAATTTTTCATAAAGCCACTCCTCCAAAAAAAAAAAAAAAAAAAAAAAAAAATTTTCATAAAGGCCTAGCCAATTTCCAATCCAAAAGTAACAGAGCGGGAAAAGTCAGTCAAAAACAAAAAAACCTCACTAGAAGAAGAAAGGCGATCGTCGAAACTGGAGTGAGTGAGTGGAAAAATGAGAGGCGCAGGAGGGTGGCGACACCGTCCAAAGGAGTCATTAGCGGCGGCACAACCACCGCCAACCCCAGTGGATCAGTTCCGTCAATTCAACCAATCGCGAGACTCAGACGCAAGCTTCGGCAGCAGCCGTCCTTCCTCCTCCGTCGGAATCCCTCGTTCCTTCGATCTCCTCTACAAGGACCGTTCCCTCCAACAATCGGCCCTCTCCACCATCAACTCCTACCTCTCCTCTCTCTCTCACCCTCCCTTCAAAGCCTCCTTGCCTTCCGCCAAAGAAATCACCGACTCCCTCCGCTTCCTCCTCTCCCGTCTCCAGTTCCCTTCCTCCTCCAAGCTCGACGAAGATCTCCCCTTCTTGCTCAAATCCCTAAATTACCCTTTCAAATTCAACAAATCCATTCTCAAGGCCCCCGGTACTCCTCACCACTGGCCTTCCATTCTCGCCATCATTCACTGGCTCGTCCAGATCGCTCTCTTCAACGACAATCTCTCCTCTTCCGCTTCTTCTCCTCCCGCTCTAGCCGATAACGATCTGAAGTCCTATGTTCTCCAGAGTTACTTGCACTTCGCGCGCGGCGACGACGACTCCGTCGACGCCTTGGACGGCGATTTCGTCCAGAGATTGGAGCGGAAGAAGCTTGATTTGAAGGAAAACGTCGACGTTTTGTCCGGAAACGTTAGGGAACTGGAGGCGAAGTCGGAGGCTTTGAGGTCTGCTCCTTCGCAGAAGGAGCTGCTCGAGAAGGACAAGGGGCTGTTGGAGGAGGATGTGAGCAAGTTCCACACCATAATCGGGGAGTTCACGGAGCGCATGGGCTCCATGGAGAAGGCGTTGGAGGAGAAAGAGAAGGAATTGGAGGCTAAGGTGCAGGAGAGGATGAGGATTGCCGAGGAGAACGAGGAGTTGAAGAGGAGGGTCGAGACGCAGACTCTGAATGCGCGCGACATGGATAGGATGAGGAGAGAGTTGCAGGCCGTGGAGAGGGATATTGCCGAGGCTGAGCTCGGGAGGAACACGTGGGAAGAGAGGTCTTGGGATCTCGACACCAAGATTGGACATCAGTTTAAGGAGCTCGAGGCGCTCGCTATGGAGTGTAACCAGGCCATGAGAAGGTTAATTGTGCCACTCTATATGTCTATTCATTGATATTTGGTGTGTGTTTATACTGTTATATATATCATTTGAATTGGGAGTTTTGGTATTGCTTTTAGCCGGATTTATTGTCGTTAATGCAGGGTTATATAGTTTTGCCCATTGCCTGAAATGTGAAATTCCCATAAAAATGTTACTAGTGTTCTTATGTAGTTCCTGAAGATAAGACATTTGTGATTGAGAGAGCAGTGAGATTCCTTTGATGCACTTTCACATTAGTCGTTTTTGTTTTCTTGATTGGTAATTTACATGTGTACCCTGGTGGGTGGTTGGTTCTTCATCCTATGAGCTCATCCTACACCCATTCTCATGGGGAGCTAGAGTTCAGTGAATATTTAAGATAGCGATCTTTAAGCAGCTAACAAAGTGTCAGTGTGTTGATCATTTCTTTATCTTTTTGTTTTTTTTTTTTTAATTCTGTCTTCTACCTTGTGTTAAAATTGACCCAGTATGTTGGTTTGATCTTAAACTCTAATACAACTGCTCCATCTGTTGTGGTTCTAGGTTGAAGCTTGGTAATGATTTTCAGTACGTTTTAAATGCCAAAGGGTCTACACCTGCAGAGATAATGGGTATTGACTACAAATCAAAAATTAAGCCCTCACTTAATTCCTATGCTGATGACATACAGAAGAGTTCTATGGAAAAATTAGAAGAGTTGATTTCCCTTCAGCAACAATCGAAGGAAAATGCTGCTAAGATTGAGGGGAAAAGAAATAATATAACAGCGCTTCAATCCCGCATTGAAGAAGTAAGTGCATCAGGACTTGGTCTTTGCACTATGATATTGATGGGTAGATCTTATATATTTATTTTATTCTACTGTTATGTTCTCTAATACTTTGAAAGGGTATTAACACCCACCACCTGGTTCTCATCGTTCTTTTTTCTTAAAAAGAAGAAATAGAAAAAAAGTAAAATATGAGTAGAACCATCACCTGTGATGAAATTTTGAAGTAATGAAGATAAAATGTCTCGAAATTATTATGAAATTTGGTACTCATAAAATTCTTGATAGAAGAGTTTACAAGGGTTTTTTTTTTTTGGGGTGGGGGGGGGGGGGGGGGGAGGGGGGATGGGGCGTTTCATAAATTCCCTGTGTTGGTGGAAGGGAGCCAATCTCTATACATTTAGTTCAATTTGTATCCAGGAATTTTTATTCTCAAATGCAGAATTGAATATCATTTTTGGCGATGAACAACCTGCTGTGACATCATATGAAATATGGTACCATTTCTTAGATTGACTGGGAAATTTAGAGTGCCATTGGTGATATGCTGGTGCATTTGACTCTACCTGAAGCTGCCAACCATCTTAAGTGTTTTTGGAGGATGAATAACTAAAGATGCTGTTAAGTAGGTAGTCGAGTTGTTAGAATTCATAACTCTCCTAAAGTCCTACTTGAGATAGATTCAACATTTTTCAAATCAATTTCTTTAGGTTGTCACTTTGTTATGACTTATGAGTCAGGTTGCATATTGTGAAGGGATTTATTAAACAACACTTTTGTTTCCTGCTTTTGATTTCCTTAGCTAATTGTGTGCGTATGTGCTTATTTGCTGGGGGTTATGGTTTACTAATTTCTAACTTGTGTTTGATATTTCCCTTAATGCATTGTTGTGTATGTATTTTGACATTAGAAGTACTATTAGCATGCTCTTCCTCATGAATGCATGTAAAAGACTTAATTAAACTCTACCCCTCTCCAAACAAACAAATTAACACATGGATTTAAGGAGGCCTGATCTAAAATGATAAAAAATTGAAGAAAAAGAAGGAAAAAGGAAAAGGTAAACTTTTATAAGAACATCTGCGTGTATTACATCACGTGAGTCGTTTAATCATTTAAGCAAGTTATATGACTGATGACTATTAAAAAGATCATGTGATTACTTATCCAAAAAAGAAAAAAAAGAAGAAGATTATGTGACTAAAAGTGCATTTGGATAGTTTTTAAAATTGTCACATACACATAGGATGAGTTTGGGATGAGCTTTTTTCCTTTAGCTTATTTAGTTTTTAGCTTCTTTTTGGTACTATTCATGGGTCTCTTTGCACTTTTTGGTACTATTTATGGGTCACATTTTACTATTTAGCTAATTTTTAACCTTTTTTTTTTTTTCCTAATACTTTCAGTAAAAAGTTTTTAGTTTTAGCTAAATAAACTATTCCCAAACAGATCCATAGTGGGTTGGAGGAATTTTTCGTCCAAAAAACTGTCCAAAGAAAAATGTTTAAACTGTTAAGAGACTTAGAAAGAGAACTGTAACTACAGGTTTAAATATAATATGTTGAACTAAAGTGGCTGCAATTCTAGCTCAATTGGCACCTCTTCCCTTGTTAAGTGTTAGGTGGAGGGTAAGGTTGTGGGTTCAAGACCCATTGGGTGCGTGTGTAACTTACCTTTCAAATAATAAGAAAAAAGTTGCTGCAATTCATTTTTCAGGTTGTTAAATGATGTAATGAATCATCTAATTTAATATACATGGATGGTTTTCTAAATCGCTGTGTATGAAATGTCAATGATCTTTGCCATAAAATGATAATATCTCCTTTGGTGGTATGGCCTGGGATGTATTTGTAGCACCAACCAATTGTGTTGTATGGAGATTATGGTTTTATTCTTTTGGACAATGTTGACTGGCAACAAAGTATTTGTGTATCCTATTCAATCTGATATAGTTAAGCTTTGCTCAGTTGATTTGAGTCCATTACTCCATTTCCAGGAAAATATAGAGTCGACAGAAAAGACATGTGGCACTGAATCAATCTTTGAGGTTCTGAAAATAATAGTCCAATTTGCAAAAGCCATTAGACGACAAAGAGATTGATGATTTACGAATAATATGTAAATTAGAAAATGGAAACTGGTTAAAAAATTTAACTTAATTTAGAAATAGGAATCGCATCAGGAAACTAGTTGAAATTACCATTCACAGTTTACGTCTGTTTTGGAGTTTGTTTTACTAATCAAATTGGAGTCCTAGTTCTACTAGACAAGTTGAAGATCTAAAGAAAATGTGTCATTGTACTTATTATGTTTAAATGTTTAAACTATGAGAACTATGAGAATTTTCTAGGAGATTTCATGTATCTTAGGTAGATTTTTATTTTGAGTACAAGTTAGGCTTAAATTACCTTATTAAGTTTTTAGTTTCCTAGTCTAATTAGGAGTTTGTTGATCAGTAAAGTAGGAATTCTAGTTCTACAAGAAAAAAGTTTAGATTTAAAGTCTATATAAGTGTGTCATTGTACTCAAATTAGGAAGTGTTGATTAATAAAAATATTTAGTGTTTTGAGTATTGAGACATGTAGGCCTTTGTGTGTTCTTTTTATTTTTTATTTTAACTTTTTATCTTCTTGTGGTATTGTTTATTGTTATTGTTAATTCAATGCTTATTAGAATAATGGTTAAATGATAAATTCACCATTTTTTTGTCTGCTTAAATTATTGGGTAAGTGATGATTGATCATGGTATCAAATTAGATGGTTTTTGAGTTCAATCTTCACTCTACCTTTCATTCTAAAATTAAAAATTACATTTGTTGGGACTTATTAAGGGGATTCCAGGCCCATTCATGAAGGAGAGTGTTAGTATATTGGTTAATTGATTATATTCACATTTTCTTATCAACCTATGCTTTTTTGGGATAGGTGTGAGTTTATCAATCCCAAATCAAGTCCATGTTCTAACGTATTAAAACCCTAAAACCCACCACTGGCACACAGACAGATTTCCTCAGCTTCTTGGCATTGTCCTACCCCAATAAATATGGTGTTAGTTGTAGTGGCAGGGGTTGGGATGGTGGAGGTGGATGTGGTTTGTTCTTGTTTTTTAAATTTCTTCTCCTTGCCCTTATTTCCATTTTGCTTTCTAAAGTTTTATGTTACATCCCCCCTCCCCTACAATTGAGGCTATGGTTGTCTCTCTTAGGCTTTTTAAAAACGAGAGATCTTGGCTTGGCAATTCTTTTCTAATGGTGGTGTAGAGGAACTGGAAAAAGAATAATTTTACGAAGATCTTTAATTTGATGCTTATCTTCTGCTGCATAAATAATTTTAATTTCAGTTGGAAGCTCAATTGAGTTTGCTGAAGAAGGAAACACAAGAGTACACTTATAGCTGTGCAGCAGAAGCCAAGAAGATGGTGGAGGAAGTTCAAATGGAGGCTCATAACTTAGATATTGTGGAAAGAGAAGCGGCAGAGGTTCTGAAGGTATTTCCTCATTTATTGCTTGGTCAAACAGTTAAGGCATTACATTGTGAGAATGATTTTTAGAATCTGACCAAATACTATAACTTTGTGGGTAATTACTTTGTTTTTCTCAAAGTGGGTAGCTTTCACTTTGATATTAACGATCTTTTTAAAATAAGTTTGATATTACTAATCTACTCATACCATTAAGTGAAAGAGCATAAAATGCTAGATGCGTCCTAATTAGTTGTCATGTTTTTGCAAAGACATCTGAGTGGAGGTTGCAGGAAGCAGTCAGACAAAGTGAAGAAGAAATTCAGATGTGTGCTCGTGAACTCTTTTCATTGGTTGATTTTGTCTCGAAATATAAAGAATATGTGGAGTCCAGAATTTCAGAAATGAAGAGCAATCTTTCAGAAACTGTTGATGCCATATCAGATGCTTACAAGAATATCTTACCTGCACATCTCCAACTTATGAAAACAAGTTTGTAGAAAAGTTTGCCCTCTGATTATGCGCAACAACGATTCATTGCTTACTGTCTTTGCTTATGTCTAGTATAAACATCTCTGTGAATCCAATCTCTTTTGTTAGGGAGCTGTGATGTCAAACTGATGTATATAGTAGTACAATTGCCCTTTGTGAATTTTACCTTGTTGAGCTATGTTTTTATTGGTAATTCAGTCTTATGTAGTGCGTTACTCAGAGTTTGGGGGTGGCTTGGTCGGTAGGAGCCCTTGTATCGCTTTACATGATAATTGGAAAGAGTTGAGAAGTTTGAGTAGTGGTGCTTCAACGAATGTGTTGCACCCACAATGATAGCTCTATCAAGGTTTTGTAGTATACGTAGTATTACTCATTGTCATCATATGACATGGGGTTGAGTCTATACTAAAGACCTCTTTTTTTATTCAGCAAAAAAAGAAAAAAGAAAATAAGAGTAGGGGATGGCTCTTTGATTAGGAATTAGGATCCATTTGGATTCATATAAAGAGTAACATGATCATTTGATAATGAATATAAATCATGAAAAATTGAAAAGTTATTGGAAAAAATGTCATGAACTAAAAGATTAATGAAAACGGATACATTTATTTTTTTTGGCATTGTGTTCATGATTGCTGATCATAATGAAACACTTGTAGGTTGTAGGTCTCCAAATGGACTCTCGAACCCAATTAGAAAAAAAATCTTTTTTCGTTGTACAAAACCAACATAGGTTCTTTTACAAGTTTACTCTCGTTTTCATTAATGTAATTTGGTATTATGTGGATATTCAGAATCCGATGTCCTCCCAAAACAGAGATTTGGAAATTTTTTTAAAAAAACCCCTGCAAAAAGGAAAAAAGAAAAAAAAACATTGCGGTATTTCTTATACTGTTTAATTTGTATATTTGGAAGGATAAAAGAACATGCTTATGTTGTAATGGGCCAGCTTTGTCTGCCGAAGGACTGGAACAATTTAGATTTGTGGATGGAGTACTTTTTCGAACCCAACTTCAATCCATGGCCACCATCATTGGGTACATTGATAAATTCCATGCATATAGTTTAGTCATAGAGTTGAAATCGTAAGAAGTTATGAGAAGTAAGGAGTAACTGATGCTGGACATTTGCTTACCCTTGATCCTATCACAAAAGTGTAGAGGCACCAAGATCTATTGTTTTTGTAATCAATTATAATATTCATAGGTACTTTTAAAAAAGTGAGAGGAAAGAAATACCCACATAGCAACGAATGAAGGGATGATAGATTTGGCATAGCGAACAGAGAGAACTGAGAGTACTTGAAGTGAGAGTGTGGGTTTTTTTTGTTATATTTTTTTATTTAAAAAAAGTAAAACTCAAAAATGTATTGGGCAACTAAAAGTTGTAGGATTTTATTATTATATTACTAGTCTTATTACACGTGCCATAAGTTTTTTTTTTTTTTTTTTTTAGATTTAGTATCATAATATTTAAAAATGAGATTAAGATTGAAATAATGTCATTTCCCATAAAAAAATATAAAAAAAAGAAGAAGAAAAATATGGAGATAGTGTCCTAATTTTTAGGATCTTTCCCTGCATGATTTTTTTTTTTTTTTTTTTTTTCTAATTAGTTATTTGTATGTAAGAAAGGAAAAAGCCTAAAATTTAAAAACTAAAAAAAGAAAAGAAAAAGGAAATTACTCTTTCAACTTGTTTGTGTTTTTAAATTTAAAACTATTTAACTAAAAGATAGAGGTAATTTATAGAGTTTAAGAGTTTATGTGAAGATATTTTTAGTACGCAAAATGATGAAACTCAAACAAAAAATTTAGTTATTAGTAGTATAGATTATTATGACTTAAAAAATAACCGTGCTTGAATTTAGGAGAAGTTTCTTGTGTTTTTAAGACTTAAAAAGGTGGATGTGAGAGAATTTTGGGACAACATAAAAGTCAACCTTTTAACCTAATTAGAAATGCTATATCCACAACATTTTCACAACACTTTCATAACAAATTATAAGTGGCAGGTTGTTATGGGTTGTTATTGGTGGGCAAAAAAGTATCATCTATGATTTGTTTTGAAAATGTTGTGGATGTAGCACTTCTCCTAATATTTTACTAAAAAAAAAAGTGCAACTAGTGTTCAAATCTTTTAAAATGGAATCAACAACTAACAAGAAATGGCACTATAGGGAGTGAGACGTAACCGAATTTAAATTTAAAAGACACCAAAAGCTCATTCAAATCAAACATGGCTAGATTCAAATGGTGTTCAAAACATGGCTAGATTCAAATTATATATCCATTACATTTTCACAACACTTACATAACAAATCATAAGTGGTAGGTTGTTACGGATTGTTATTGATGGGCAAAAAAGTACCACCTATGATCTGTTATGGACATAGCACTTCTCCTAATCTTTTATTGAAGAAAAAAAGTGCAACCAACGTTCAAATCTTTTAAAATGAAATCAACAGCCAACAAGAAATGGCACTATGAGGAGAGAGATGTAACTGAATTTAAAAGACACCAAAAGCTCATTCAAATCAAACAAAGCTAGATTCAAATGGTATTCAAAATAGGATTTTGAAAATAGTTGAGAGGATGTTTCCAAGATACAAAAAATATTTTTAATGACATAATTGTAAATAAACTGAAAACAGTGTATCTCACAGATTTGTCCAAACTCTTTTATCTCTTAAATTAAGAAGCTTATCTTTATTTTAAAAAAGTTCTTATACTTCAAGTTTTACATGAGCTCTATTCCCTAATCATTATAAAAAGGAGAAAAAAAAAAAAAAAAAAAGAATGATCTCTCAAATATTAATTTTTTGTTTTCAGAATTTTGAATTTTTTTTTTTTGGTGTGTGGAAGCCAAACACGTATAATGTAAAAAATGTTATTTGAAAACTAGTTTCAATTTCAATTTTTTGCAAATGATTTTCATAATTTTTTGAAAATAAAAATAAAAATCCTCCTACCAAATAGACCTTGATATTTTATTCTCGAATATTTGTTTGTAAAAGTTACAATGACTCTCCTCACCAAGAGTCACTGTAAATCATCCAAGACTTATTTCTAAGATAGAGAGAATGATAGAGTTTCATTTTGGAGGTTTACTGTCTAAAATAGGGAGGATTTTTGGTTTGCCTAATTTATTGTAGATGCTTTTAGGCGTGTTGGGTGAATTTACAAGAGCATGGAGACTTTGGGAGGTGTGAAATAGGGAGGCTAGATCAAGCATGTGTAATTTCTGAAAAAACCTCAATTTTATTGGATTTAAAAAAAAAAAAAAAATTATGATTTTGGAAATGGACATGAGACTTTATAACTTTTGAATAATTAATTTTACATTTTGACTATGCTTTAGATCCAGCCAATGGGTTCATACATTGGCACTGAAACTAGTTTCATCTTTTTAGTTTTTATTCAATAAATAAATAAATAAATAAATGTTATATAAATTTATAATATGCTCCTAAGAAGTTGCCAATATACTGTAGTTCCATTGGTATTTATACTAAGGGTAAGGTTGTGGGTTCAAACCTATTAAGTGTGTAACTTCTCAATTAAAAAAAAAAAAAAAAATCTTTTCAAAACAGTTTATTAGGGAACTTTAATAAGGATGAAAAAGAGATAAGATCAAATCAGATAGGAATGTTCTATCCTTACTTCATCCCTTTCTTGAGGAGAGAAAACCCATGTAGAATGGATTTGAGGTATTTTATCATCCTAATTTTGGCAGAATTATGATTATAAACACATTTTGATATAAAATTTTGATTTTAGGGAGGCTGGAAATACCCATTGGTCTAACAAGTTTATGTTTTAGAGCATTCGCATCATCTCGTGCAATTTTGTTTTCTCTATTTTGGTATAAAAACCAACTTTTTCTATTTTACATATTCACTTTTCAAAATACCCTACATCAAATTATCTATTTTACACTACATTTTAATAAAATTACAAATTTTCTATAATTTTTTAATTGTTTCTATTTTTTCACATGCAACTACCATCATCCATTTTGTTTCTTCATCTTCGAGATACATAAAAAAGAATAAAAAACAAAATACAAAATGAATAGTGTCAGTGTAAATGTACACGGTTACTATAGCAATCATATATTTTTATACAACTTTGCATGACTTGATATGGGTGAATTTTGGACTTCATTGGCTAAAATATAGTCCCTTTTGTATTAATACAAGCACTGATGCAAGTGATCCATTTATAATCTATACCACTAACCATTTAACTTTTGGGGTAAGGGAAATTGACTAGCTAGGACATGTTAGAGCACTAGCATTAGATTTGCTAAATGCTAAACTTTTAGCATTTAGAATACCAAACACCAAAAACTATGCTATATCAATGTGGCACATCCAAATTTTTTTTAGCTTATGCTACTATACACTTTCTACTAGTAGAAGGATAAGGTAGTATATGCTAAAAAGAAAAAAAATCTTTTTATTTTCTTTTTATTTTTGAATTTCCCTCTCTACAACTAGCCCTCTCTCTCTCTCTCTCTCTCTCTCTCTCTCTCTCTCTCTCTCTCTCTCTCTTAGGGATGGCAATTTCTCTCCCCCCCCTCTGTGTCTTGACTCGCCCCTCCCCTCCACGGGGCAAGGCGAGGATGATTTAGACATTTTAGCCTCGTCCCACATTGATAAATGCTATAATTTTAAAATTTTCATATCCTAAATCGCTATTATTTAAACAAACAAATCGATACTAGATTATTTAAATGCATGGATAATAAGATTTTTTTTTTGTTTTTATTGTGATATTGTCTTATTAAACACTTGAATAATATTATTCAGTTCTTGGTAAAAATTAGTTTGACTTGATCTGAAAAATTTAGTTGTAATTTCAAGTATATTTATATTAATGAAACATGTTTTATTAAAAAAAAATTGTAATAGTTGTGGGGAAAATTAACACGAAGTAGAATTTTACAAGGTGGGGGCCCCAAGGGGCAGGGATAAGGGAAGGAAGTTTTCCTCGTTATACTGGGCAGGGCAGGAATAGGGCAAGATAAAACCATGTGGGGCAAGGTGAAGATCCCATTCTTCTGCCCTACCCCTTTCCATTGTCTCTTTACCACCCTCGACAACAAACCTATCTTAGTCATCGGTTTAAAGCTACCATTGCTGAAAAGTGCAGCCACCCATTTTAGCCACAGTCATTACTAGATGAATTTGGATTTTTTGGGTTTTTCTTGTTAGATTGCTTGGGTTTGGCTTGCAAATTAGGAGAGCTTGGATTTTTTTTCTTCGGTTGTGGCCAAAGGAGGAGAGATCGTGTGTTTTGCTTGTTGGTTTTCTAGGTTTTTGTTTTGGGTTGATTTTGATGGTAGTTGGGTTGTGGTTTGGTGGTGTTTTTTTTTTAATCTTTCTATTTCAAAATTTTGGGGTTTTTTTTGGATTTTTTTAAAAAAAATCTTTTTGGAGGATTTTGTGCTTTTTGGTGAATTTTGGTTGTTTTTCGTGTGATTTTGGTTGGTTATTAAGATTTTCTTTGATGATTTTGTTGTGAATTTGGTTGGATTTTAGTTGTGGTCACAGTGGCTATAGATGGATTTTGGGTTGCGATCATGGTGGATTTGGGTTATGAAATAAATTTTTATTGGGTTTATGGGCTGTGGGTATAAACATAGAGATAAGAAGTAAAATAAAATTTAAATGAGTGTTGAGGACCAAAATTTTACATGATAGCCAATTCCATTAAAAGTAAGGAAAGACTATGGACCTTAACAAAAGAAGGCTCAATTCATGAAGTTAAGAAGGACCATGAAGGCCTAAAGTCCCAAAAAGAAGGAAAAAGAAAGAAATAATAATAAATAAATAAAAAAAGAGAAGAGGACCTAGACTTGGTCAGGCCAGAGGACATGCAACAAGTATCTCGGTCAGACTAGAGGATATGCAGCAAGAAGAATATCAAGGCCCTAGGACCTTGATGTGTTCTTTTGAAGCCTTGAGAAGATGACCTTGGCTAACACATGGGAAAGTCAAGGTGTATGTTCAAATTTCCAGTAAAAAAGCCATTAAAAATCTAGCAAAATAAGGTATTATCTTTGTAACCTATGGACCAAGCCCGTGGGATCCCGAATGGATAGTAAGGGAGAAGTGGTTTGGTTGGTAGGGGAGTGATTTCTGGTGAAAGTAGGATCCTGAAGGTTTTCCTTGGTTCATATATTTGCTTGGAATGCATGAACCAATGGAAAAACTTAGTTCCTCATGTGCATGACACCTCCCCACAATTTTCTCTCAATTGTCATTTTCAACTAAAGATGTCATCCATTGCATTGAGCAGCCCATCCACTCCTTTGACTTTCCAGGAAGGAATCTTTCATTTATAGCTAAAGCCAAATGCCCCTTTTGAGTTATAATTGCCTAAATAAACTAAACCTCTGCCCAATGCACCTTTTTAGGTTCCAGAGGATCTAGTTTTATCTAGCAGACCAGGGACGTCCTCGTCCGGGGTACTAGACCATGTCCACTATAAAAGAAACACTAAGGCATAGCAAGGAGGGGGGGGGGGATTCAGATGGAGGAAAAAAAAAGGAGAGTTTAGAGGTTTAAAAATATCATTCTTAGAGCTTTAAGAGCCCAGCAAGGGAAATGGGAGAGAAAAGGAACAAAATAAGAGAGCCAAGGTGGAGGAATTTGTCACATATCCTTGAGATCATTCAAAATATTACTTAGCCTCCAAAGAAACATATGCCAAAACATGCACATATCAGATATCACTCTCTCCCACAAAATCCTCCTCACGTAACTATCTTGGAAGGCAATGCCCAAGCAAAGCTACTTGGACTTGAGTTCCAAATCCCACAAGTCTTGTGCAAAAGCACTAAGTCTGTGAGAGTTGGGGCCAAGATCCTTGTGGCTTAATCATTCTCATGAAATTCATTTACATATATGTATATGTATTAAAATGTATATCATAATCTAAGAAACTACCAATTATTTGAAGATATGTATATTGTATAGTGTGTTCTTATGTAGGACCTATAGAGGTAAAGGGAAAGAGCAAAACTCCGTTGCATAATAAGCATGAAGAAAAATCTTATAGCTTAAGGAACTAGAGATTTTGGGTTCCATGGATTACAGGCCTAGTACCCTTGGGAACCACGACATCTCGCTCGGGGGACTACGACATCACTCTCGGGGAACCAAGTGAAGGAACTTTTTTAAATGTTCACACAATTAAAGATCAACCTTAAATATTTTATTTCAGTCTTCTTCTCATTGTGAATATTATGAATAATTATTTTACTTATTTCGTAAGAGTAAATGGTCATTTTATGACATTAAAACACTTATAATGATATTTTATTGCTTAGGAGGAATTGCTTTTTTTGCCTTGAGGAGCTTTATGTAACTTGCGCACAAACCGGTTCAATAATAATTGATTAGAGCCTAAAAAAACCTTTGAAAAACTTCCTTAAGATTCAAAAAGGGAGAAAAGGGGGAAAATACAGTTCAGGATCCTGAGACAGACACTGGAGGATACAATTGGATTCAAAGGAATTCAAACCTCACAAGTCTTAGAAGCCTAAAAGAGCTGTCTAAGTCTGTGATTTTTGAACTTATTTAGACCTTGTAACATATCCCAGTGCAAAAAGGGCATAATGTAATAGAAACTCAAGAAATAATGAAGCATTATTTATTATTCTGAGGACCCCTAACATTTTATTCACATTTCCTTTTACTTATATCATTCTTTACTGTTCCCTGCTGTGCAATACGTATATATTTTGTATGTATAAGTGTTTATGTATTGTAGGATTCATATTTTGTGCACAACTTGGTTTGTAATCATCCTAATATAGCTGCGGTGAATCAAGGCCAATCCACCAAACAACAAGTATGAAACCCAGGATCCTTGTTTCTTCTTGGGCCTGGGTACTGTCCAAAAAAAAGAACGTACACAATGAGTTGATTATATTTTTAATGTGATGTAATCTTAAAATAAAAGATGTGATGTAAGGTGTATTGTTAAATGCTATACTGAAAATAGATAAAGTAAGTTTTTGTGTATTAAAATGACATTTGATTTAGTACAACTGATGGCCTGATGCTAGTGCTCGTAGGATCTAGGGAGCTTTGGAAGTGTGTTCTTTTTATATGTAAATATATGATCATAGGTTCTATCCTTGTAATTTAAGGACAAGTATAGAAGTACAACTGTGCAAGTGGATTTGATATGCATGTGAGGTGCATTACATACGTACTCTCTCCCAATGTTTTTGTTGAGTTAAACTTGTTGCACACAAATTGTTTTACACACACCACAAACTTGTTCCTTAGCCACATACCTTAGACTGGTTCTCCTCAAAAAACTGCATTGGGTGAAACTCTTCTCCGCAAGTGCAATTGGGCCGAACGAGGCTCCTTGGTATGACCCGTGGCTTGACGGGCTGGGCCTAAGTGGGCCTTCTTTGGCCTTTGACCAACATAAATCCCTCACAAATCTCTATTACCCAATGGACCTTCGACCAATGACCTATGTTGGGTGGACAATTTATTACCCCTCACAAATCATAAATCCATTACATGTGAAGTCATTTTATTAAGTAGGGGAAATTACACTTTACTCCCCTAAACAATACCCCCTTTTACACTTACCCGTAAACTATGGGAATGCGCACTTAGCCCCTTAAACTATTACTCATGTAACATTTTGCACCCAATTTCATGGGTAATTGTTTAAGGAAGTAAGCGTTTATTCTCAAATTTTAGGCGAGTAAGTGTAAAATGAGGTATAATTTAGAGGGGTAACTGTAAAATGGGGTATAGTTTAGGAGGTAAAGTGTGTATTTTTATAGTTTAGGAGAGTAAGTGTAAAAGATGGTATAATTTAAGGAGGGGTAAATGTAAAAGGAGGTATAGTTTAGGGGGGTAAATTTTCCCATTTAAGTATTTTGCATTAACAAGGGTTTGTACTGTTTAAAGTTTTTATTTTATTTTTTTATTTTTTTTTTAAGTTAGGCATTACTATTATTTAAAATTTTAATATTTAATTTAAGAATTCTTTAATTCTTTTAGACAATTAATTTAAGACTTCTTAAAATATATGTTTAATTTAGTAGCATTCCAAAGCTATGGAGTTCGAAATATAAGGTGGTTTTTTTTTTTTTTTGATTGCTAACATATCGACCTATAAGTGTGACCCACTTCTCTTCTTGGTTTACTTAATTTTACACTTGACTGTAAAATTTTACAGTTGACCAAATTTTACACCCAAACAATTAAACATCATAAAATTTGTAAAATATTTTCCAAAAATATTATATTTTGAAACAAATGGAGCATTACTGAACAGAGCATTACTGAACAGAACAATATAAAAGAAAAGACATATCAATATATATCATCATTACGTTATTGGAAAAGGGTATATGGTTTAAAGTTAATTTTTTTGTTGTTGTAAATTTAAAGTTTAATTTGAAACTTCTGAAAATCTGTGTATGTTTGCTTATTTATTTATTTATTTTTTAAATGCAATGAACATATTGACCTTAATTAAGTATAATCTCAACTTGGACAACGATTAAGCGCAAAGAGACTTTTCTCTCACGTAGGAGAGCTCAATAGTCCCTCTCTCAACTAAGAGAGTTTTCACTTCTACCAAGGTGTCATCGACGCTCATACCCAAATTTCTCTCTTTTCCACCATCACTCCATCCCATTCTCCACTTATCAGTCTTAATCCCTTTTACTCTTCACCTATCGTAGTCCTTTTCAATCACTATTACACCCATTTTTTTATGCATCTTGGAACACTGTATTACACAATTTCGAGGTACTAAACCCCTTTATTTGCCTTTGCTCTGTCTACCACATAACAAAACAACCCTTCACCTTTTTGCTTCTTCCCTTTCTTCTCTTCTTTATTCCCTTTACCTTTCCCCAAACTTGTTCCTTTTGACTTCTGTGTGTTCTTCTTTTGTCTTTGGTTCTTTGAGTAATAATCTCTATTAAGTTGTTTTTTCCTTGTCTTGTTCCCTTGTTCTCTAAACATGAGGGACCATATAACAACACGTGAGTTTGAATGGACTGAAAGCAGTGGGTTAGATGTTAGTGGTGGTGCCTTTGCTGCAGATTCGGATTTTTCCTCACAGAATAGTAATGCGGAAGAAACTCCCTTCGCAGGACACAGACTCGTGATTGAAGCAGATCCTGACAATGTGGACATGCAAAGGGATTTCTGGAGCCATTATGATATTGGCTTCATTCTTGACTATAGGAAGTTCTCAGTTCCTTACTTACAGTAGGTAATCAACACTGCATGGCGAATTAGAGGAGGGGTTTCAGTTGTAGGTAGAGATTCTTTCTTTTACCTGATTTGGTTTGAATTGGAGGACGATTTAGAACATATGTGTGCTAAAGGATCTTGGGCAGCGGATGCGCTTTCCTTGTGATAGAGAAATGGAGGCCAAACTTGGCTCTCAATAGATTATAGTTAACTATGTCTCCATTTGGGTACAACTTCATGGCTTACCATTGGCGTACTAGGACCTTGAAATAGCTGAAACGATGGGTCATATGATCAGACTCTTTGAAAGGGTTGATTGGTAGGATCGTATACCTTGAAATATCAGATTCATGCGTGTTAGAGTGAGGTTAGACCCATGGATCAGTTACCTTAGGGTTTATATTAAGGTTAGATGATGGCTCTAGGACATGGATATAGTGTCGATATGAAAGGGTGCACAAATTATGCCTTAGGTGTGGTTTGATTGGACACACAAGGGCTCAATGCAATGAAAGTATGAACGAATTTGAAAGAACGTTTATTCGCTAGATGCACAGGATTTGGAGGCTATACCAGGTACAGTTTTGGTTATGATTCTCTGGAACCCAACTTTTATAATGAGCTTAAGGCCTTTTATGATAGGAGAAGGCACTAGACTACTTAAGCCCGTAAGGGAAACATGCATCCAAATCACCATAGGCAACATCACTACCCTCATGACAATCCAAACGGTGGACAATATGCAACACATCCAACCCTTCCACCACAAAATGAACATAACCCTGATTCCTCCAATCAAGACACACCCTCTATGCCAATCCTAAATGGCCAACCCCCAATCTCAGCTCCTAATATAGTTCCATAACCAGAATCGGACCATGCAACTCTGAACTCAGCTATCCACTCCCTTTCACTAGGAAATAATCCGATCCCACCCACGACTATTAACTCCCCTACCTTATCCATTGAACAACAACAAACAGAGACACTGGACCTAATTTGTCTGCTGAGTAAGGTTTGCATGTTCCCTAAATTCATTGATACGAGCACGAGGACACCTCCACCTTCACCATGCAGCCCCCGTGGGTAGTGGCAGCCAACTCTTTGCTTTGGTGGACACGGGTTGAAGGGAATTGACCTTTTCTTATGACAAGTGAATTGAGAAACAGTACAAGGCATGAGACGGTTACAAAGAGTGAATTTGAAAAAAACCTTCATGTTTAACTTAGACAAGATAAATGAGGATCATCTTGAGTGGGTACGTAGAGATGCATGGAATAAAGGACAAATTCCAGACTCAATAGACTCATTGGTAGACTATGTGGTCCATAGGGCTGACAGAGGAAGAATGAGGTTTGAAATAGGTAGCTCCAGTGTTGGGCCTAGGATCCAAAGGTCCCAAGTTATGGGCTAAAGTCAACTTCTGACATTACATACCACAAAACCACTAGTGGCAGAAGCCCAATGCCATACTGTTAGCCTAAACATTGGACTCGATAACATCGTCCCCTCGGCCCAGGCCCACCTTTTTCAGTCTCAGTAAGCTCAGACCCATGGCATTTGCCAAGCTTATATTGTAATGAGTGGATAGAGAAAAGATGTGGCACATCAAGGAAAAGGCTTTGAATAGAACTGGGAAGGCTAGGCAGGAACATTCGGCAAAGATTGCTTTGTGGATTCTTCCCCAGGGAAGATAACAATACAATTCCCTTTTACAATTGCATACATGATGAAATTTTTTATCACAATGTGTTCTGGAAAATCCAATTGGGTGTTGGGAAGCTGAGTAGGCCTTACTCAGCTTCCCTGACAGCCTTGAGAATCCTGAGTGGGAACTATAGAGGTTTGGGCAAACCTTCTGCAGTTCTGTAATGCCAAAAAAAAAGCCCAAGAATTCAAACCAGATATCATGCTCCTGATGGAGACTAAGTTAGCTAAAAATAAAGGGAAAAATGTGTAGGTAAAATGTGGTTTTTCTGATGGATGGGGGGTCCTAAGGGTAGACTTTAGTGGTGGACTCATTTTGGCATGGATGCCCAAGCAAAATCTTAGGGTGGTTTATGATTCTAAGCACCTCATTCACACTGATCTTTTAGATAAAAAAGGTAGCTCCTTATTTGTTACCTTCATCTATGGCTATCCTAAACATTCAAAAAGAGAATTATGGCGTCAACTAAAATCCCTTAATGGTTGTGCTCACCCAAATTGGCTATGTATTAGGGACTGCAACCAAGTCCTAATAATGGATGAGAAACTATCATTCATCAAGGTAGTCTTATTAGTGCACACCTATTCCAGCAAGTGGTAGATGAATTGCAATTATGTGGTCTTGCAGCTATTGGTCAAAAATTCACATGGATAAATAATAAGGAGGATGAGGATTTTGTCATGGGAAGACTTGACAGGGCCTTTGCTAGTGTAGAATGGGTCAATAGTTACCTTTTATACTCTCTTAGAAATCTTCCTATAATTCGCTTTGACCATGGACCAATCATTCTAGATTTGGAAGTTCAAGGTCCTTTCAAGAAAAGACCTTTTAGATTTGAACACATGTGGCTTACCTACTCCAGTTGCAGAGAGATGATTCAATGGGCATGGAATGTGCAGTCTCTTGGTTCTAGGGCTGTTCAGTTAAGAAACAAAATTTCAAATGTGAAAAGGATAGCTTTGGAGTGGAACAGAGAGGTGTTTGGAAGGGTAGAGAATGAAATCAAATTGAGGCAATCCGAATTACAACAAATTCAGAACTCAATTGTTTTTATGGATGATGTTCAGAAGGAGAAAACTCTTAGAAATGAGATAGAGATTTTGCTAGATAGGGAAGAATTGATGTGGGCTCAAAAGGCAAGGACCAAGTGGATTCTACAAGGGGATATGAATACTAGATTTTTCCAAACTATGATCAAACAAAAAAGGGCTAGGAGTAAAATCCTACAAATAAAGAATGCTCAAGGTCTTCTTACTAACATACCTGATGAGATTGAAAGCATACTCATTTCTCACTTCATGAAAAGCTATGAGAATAATAACAATACCAGTGTAGAAGATATCATCCAAGAGCTTGAGGTTTTACCTATTCCTGTCATATTTGAGCAACAATGTAGCATGCTCAATAGGCCAATATCAAATGTAGAAATTGAGGAGACAGTCTTCTAGTTGGGTCTCACAAGGCCCCTGGACTTGATGGCATTCCAGCTTTTTTCTTTCAGGAATTCTGGAACATAGTCAAGATAGATGTCATTAATACTGTCCAAGCTTTCTTTCGTTTAGGTTCTCTTTTTAAGCCCCTCAACCATACCTTTGTCACCCTTATCCCCAAAGTTACCTATCTTGATGACGTTACACATTTTAGGCATATTAGTCTATGTAATGTGGTTTATAAAGTCATATCCAAACTCCTAGTTAATAGACTAAAGCCTATCATGGATAGCTTAATAACAACTTATCAAAATGCTTTTATCCAAGGAAGAAATATTTTGGATAACATTCTCTTAGCTCATGAAATTCTTAATGTCCTTATGAAAAAGAAAGGGAGAAAATTTAGTTTTGGTGCTTTAAAGATAGATATGAGTAAAGCCTATGATAGGGTAAATTGGAATTTCCTAAAAACTATTCTATCTGTTATGAAGTTTGATTCAAAATGGATTAATTGGAGTATGGAATGCGTGTCCTCAATATCCTATACTTTGCTTGTAAATGGGAACCTGACAGCCCCCTTCACACTTGCACAAGGATTGAGGCAGGGGGACCCCTAGTCCCCTTATCTTTTTCTTATGTGTGCAAACATCCTTTCCATTTCCCTTCTCCAGGCAGAGAGTTCAAATTGGATAAAAGGGGTAAAAATAGGGAGGAGTGGTCTGTCCTTTACTCATTTGTTATTTGTTGATGACTCCCTTTTATTCTTTAGGAAGGACAAGCACACCTTAGAAAACCTGATGAAAATCCTTGATTGGTATTGCAAGGTCTCGGGTCAGAAAATCAATTTGTCAAAATCTGACCTATATTGTTCCCCCAATATGCCTGTGTCTGATTAGAATTCCTTAGCTAGAGTGTTGCAAGTTAATCTAGTCCAAAATCGTAGCAAATATCTTGGAATAGATTTCAAGCTAAGAGGGAATAGAGTTGCTAATTTCTAGTTTCTTATTGATAAACTCAACTCTAAATTACAAGGATGGAAAGCAAAGCTTATTTCTCAAGCAGGCAGAACAACTCTCATATCATTAGTCTTGCAATTCCTTCCTTTTTATACTTTCTCATGTTTTAGGGTGCCTAAAAATGTCTGCAACAAAATGGATTCCATAATTAGGGCTTTTTGGTGGGGGCATGAGTAGGGGGAGAAAAAACTTCATCTTATCAACTGGGATTAAATTTGTCAGCCAAAGAGGAATGGTGGCCTAGGTCTTAAGAAGTTCAGTTTAATGAATCAATCCATGTTGGCCAAACAATATTGGAGAATCACTCAAAACACCAATTCTCTCCTAGCTAGAACTTTAAAAGCTAAGTACTTTCCTAGAGGTTCAATACAAGAGTGCAATCTTAAGCCACACCAATCCTGGATTTGGAAGAACATCATCAAATTAGATAATCCCAAGTTGAGGGAAGAAAAATGGAGGGTAAGAAAAGGTTTTGATATTCCTCTCAACCATCAAGATTGGTTTACCCAACCAAACATATAGTTAAAGCATCCATGTTTAACTACAGGCATTGTTGGGGACTTGATTAATCACATTTCACATTCTTGGAAGTTTGACTTAGTTAGATCTATATACCCCCCCTCAAAATCTTCGGAAATCCTGCAAATCCCCATCTCTAGAGCTAATGCAATCCAAGACAAACTTTGCTGGAAATATTCAGGTGATGGAAATTACAAGGTCAAATTTGCATATGAAATCTTGGTTAAGGACTACTCAACTATACAAGGACAAACTCAGCAGCAAGAAGGGGTGTGGAAATTAATTTGGGGTGTTAGTCCCCCTGAAAATTAATACCTTTGTGTGGAAACTCATGAATGACAGATTACTAACCATGCTTAGTGTATATAATAAAGGGATTACATCCCTTAGTTTGTGTCCTTTCTGCAATGAAGAGAATGAGTCTACCACACAACTTTTTCTTTTATGTCCTCTCACAAGAGCTTGCTGGCATGGTTCAGGTGTGACTGTTCGCTCATCTGATTTCAATAGCATAACAGTCCAACAATGGCTGACCTCACTCCTTCACAGATAGAAAAAAAGGAAGCAAACTCTATGGACTATTTGCAGGCTATTTTTACATATTTGTGGACAATTTGGAACAATAGAAATCCAGTGGTCCATGAAGGAACAAATCCTAATCTTATGGATGTGATACTAACAGCATAAGCTTTATCTTGCAGGTACAAAAAATCTTTTAATGACCGGCCAATCTATAACAGTAACACTTAGGAAGACCAAAACCAGATCAGCAATCTGCAGCAGGTCAATGGTAGCTCATCTTGAAGATTGCAGGAGCAAGGTGTAAAAAGTCTAAAAGATGTTCTTTTGCCTATGTTAAATTACCGATTGTCCCAAAAGCTTAAGCTATTAGAAAATGTTGAATTTAATCACTTAACCATAAGTCTAACACTCCCCTTCACTTGTGGGCCTAAATTTCCCCTTAATAAGTGGGGGTCCAACAAGTGGGAATTTAACATTTTAAATGGGAGGTAGAGTAAAACCAGGGATTGAACTTAGGATCTTCTGCTCTGATACCATGTTAAATTATCGATTGTCTCAAAAGTTTAAGCTATTAGAAAATTGTGAATTTAATCACTTAACTATAAGTCTAACAGCCTATGAAGCAGTAAATATGCAGGGAGTTAGTGTTTTCCTTGGAGTAGCTAGTAGTGCAGCTAGATCAAAATGTGGGGCGATGTTTGAAGCTATGGTGGATGCTGGCATCAGAGCAAAATACCATGGGTTCCAACAAATTTTGTTTTTGGATGATGACAGAAAATGTCCAAGCCTTTAGGAAGAAAAGAACATAAGATTAGATAATACTAAACTAGCTGATCTAAATTTCCTTACTCAATCAGGGCTTTTTTTGTAATATGGTTTTTGTGACCCACCCTATAGTTAAACATGTATGGTCTGTAGCAAAAAGGGCAATGCATGTGCCTATGAACTATTGCTGGTACAACCCAACTTTTTGTAACTCTTGTTTCTAACTCCCTTTGAATGGTATCAAAAAGAGAGTTACATTTAGCTAAAAAACAGACCTTAATTAAGTATGATCCACTTATCTTCTTGGCTTACTTACTTAAAGAAGAAAAGAAAAGAAAAGATGTACCATTTAACTAATAGTTGAAAAGAAATCCATCGTTTGTAATATTAGAAAGATCCAGAATAAAATTCCTAGTTTGTGACTTGTGAAAGAGTAATACTACATGGCAACAACATATATAACATGATGACATTGTCATAATTAAGCATGAGAGGCAAGTATATATAGATATAAGGTCCGTTTGGATACAATTTATTTTGCTGAAAATTGAAAACTAAAAACTGAAAACACTATAGCGAAATAATTTTTAAATGTGTGAATAATGCTGTGGGACCCATTTTTAATTAAAATTTGGATAAAAAAAGATGTTTGTGGGTCCCGTGAACAGTGCACGGGACCCACAACAGTGCCACTTTAGACCAATGGGTGGACGTCCAAAGTGCTAGTGGGTCCCATGCATAGTGCACGGGACCCACTGACAGGTTTGTCCCCCACGTGAAACCAACTTTTGGTTAAAAAAAAAAAAAAGAAAAAAAAGAAAAAGAAAAAAGAGAGGAGGAAACATGAAAGAGTAGAACGTAGACGTAAATAAGCCCAATCCAAACCCCACCATAGTATCTACAAATTCATCAAGAGGCACGTACAAACGATATTCACTTCCCTCTCCAATCGTGGAGTGCCACTAATGCACTAGACAATCTCGTTTATTATAGAACATACCTGACAACTGATATTTTCTTATTTCTTTTGACATAAATTGATTTTCCTTTATATATATTATGAGATTAAATTCTATAAGTATCAAAGTTTTACCCTTCCAATCCTAGCATACCAGATCATCATATTATTCATAGCTTTTAATTTTTTATTGGATGGTGTAAAATATGAGTTTTATACCTCATTCTTACCAAATTCGGACTTTCTATACACACTAATACAAATAATAAAATAGATCAAATCAATAAGAATATAGTGTAAAATCTAAGTTTTACCCCTCCATTCCCAACATACTATATCATCATATTATATATTAAAGAATAGACACAATTACACTTAATCAATTCTAATATTCATTTAAAAATCCAACTTAATTGTAAATTTATTGAGATGTTATTATGTGTGATATGATGTATTGAGTTTTAAGTACAAAGATGATGTGATGGATGATGTATAAAGCATGAGTTTTACACCGCATTTTTACCAAACTCGGACTCCTAATAAAATTGTAATAAATTTAAGAATTCTTGAATCTAGACATCCGAGAGAATCTTGTTGGTTCAATTGAAATACAATTTCTTATGTCCTTTGATTTTAGAGAAAAGCTATGTATACAATATTTTCATAATAAGTTTTAAGTGACAAGTTGTTACTAGTCGTTATTGGTGAGCCAAAAAATAATTTAAATTGTGAATTTAAATAAGAAATGAATAACAATTTACCATCTATGATTTGTCGTGAAAGTATTGTGAAAATATTGTGGATGTAACATTTCTTTTAACTTTAACCGCAAAAAAAAAAAAAAAATACAATTGGCGGAGGCAGTAGTGGAATGTTCGAAGCCTTGAAGAGCCAAAACCGAATATCCAAAGCTCACGAGAGCCAGACGAAATATTTTTCTATATTTAGGTGAATATATAACAATCAATGAGAAATATAATTATTAATGTTTTATTTGAAAAGAAAATGAAAAAGAAATTAGTTGGTTGATGAACGAATAAAAAATAAACAGACTGTTATTGAGAATCACACAGCTGTTAAGAATACAACTGATGAACGAGAGCTAAATATACATATAATCCAACTAATAGCAACCGTTGACTGTCCTCAAAAATTTCTAAGCCATGAAATACGTCTGGCACCTGAAACTGAATCAAACTACCCTTTATAAACCATCTCATGTACCACCATATGTCTCCCACATCATTTTTCTTTTCTTGCTTTGCTTTTGTTTCTTTTTTCTAACATTCTTTTTCTTCTCGCTAAACATATATAATTGCTTAGCAAGGGAGTGAAAGAGAATTAAGATCTAAAGCGAAGCAAGAACTCCTTCTCAATAATTAATTTACCTCTTTGGTATTCATATATATATATATATATATATATTTTTTTTTAATAAATAAAACATACATTATGGGTAATTGTGGTAGTTTACCAAAAACCAAGGGTGACAATGATGCGGTTCCGGCACCGGAGCCGGCTGAGGAGGAGACAGTAGTGAAGGAGGAGGTGAAGCCTCAGATAGAAGAAGTGAAGAAAGATGATGCAAATGTTGAAAAACAGACTGATGGTGGCGTCAACCCTGCCGATGACAACAAGGGCTCGTCTCTTGGCTCCTTGTTCAGCAATAAGGTATTCTACATATATAATTTTTTTTCAAATTTTTTTATTATCGTTTTAGATAGACTAAGGTATATCATATATGAGCAATGTTTTTCTCACATCTACTTTTTTACGTAAGCTTTTTTTATTTTTTTTATTTATTTTTTAATTCATATCAACCTTGATATTTTAAATATTGGTATTTTCTTTTTACTTTTTTTAAATGTGCATATCAAAGTCATAATCATAGATATTTTATAAAAGACAAAATTTGGTTACAAACCTGGTTATAACCTAAGATTATGATACTCACTCAAAAAATTAATATTGCTACATGTTTTAAAATTTTAATTGTTAAATTGTATATTCTTTATGTTTTTTACACGCATGTTAAATTTTGTTTCAATCGGATGTTATTTATTATTTAATCTATAATCTTCTTTTTTATGCATAATTTTATATTACAAAAACTTGAAATTTAAACATTTGATTGATGATATAATTATTGATATTTGTTCTTCGAAAAATTTTACAAGAATGAAGGGTTTAAAAAGAACTTGTAATCAAATGGTGGATTTGTCAAATTTCATATCTGATAAAAAAATATTAAGTGAAGTTGTAGCATATATATGTGTGTGTGTGTGTGTGTAGGCTATAACTCTACTCAATATCTTTTTATCGGATGTAAATTTTAAGTTTTTTTGTTTTGGGTCGCATTTAGCTCACTCTATTTGTTTCAACATTAACATTTCTGAAAAACGAATCATTTTTCAAAAATCATTTTCTAGAAAATTATTTCATTTTCCTATATTTAGTAGCGACCTTAAAATGAGTTGGAAAATTATCTATTGACTTCTCTTATTTAGCGTTACTAAGTTTTGTGTAAGATATAATTGTTTTCCTTATTTAGTCGCATGAGGTAAAATTGTTTTTAAGAGAAATTTAGCCAAAAACAACTCTATCTCATTCCAAACTAAATAAGGGAAATTAAAAAATAGTTTTCATTTGACCCAAATTTTTTTTAATGATATTCTCAAACACAACAAAAATGATAAAAACTATTTTCACATAAATTTTTTCATTGAAACAAATGAAGTAGTGAAAAACTTTATAAATTGAACTAATTAGAATGAAATGGTTACATTAAAATTTTATTTTTATTTTTAATTATTATAGAATTTGAACCTATGATGTTTACTTTATGATGATTTTTTTTTTATTATCATATCAAAGCACTAATTAATTTTTACTAGAAATGAAATTCAAACTTAAATCCTTTATTAGACAACCAAAAAAAAACTTTATAAATTGAACAAATGGAGTCTCTTTGTTTTATTTATCTATGGCTTAATCATATCCCACTTAGACACGCTTAACGCAAAAGAAGGTTGTTTATATGTGTTGGGAATGATCTCTGTAATTTATTAGCAGACTGAAGAAAAGAAGGAAACAAAAGAGACTGAGAAGACCACCGAAGTCTCATCAGAGAAAAAAGAAGAAACCTTGAACAAGGAAATTAAAGGGAATGAGAAAACCACCGAAGTCTCGTTAAAGAAAAAGGAAGAAACGTTGAACAAGGAAATTAAAGAGAATGAGAAAGCCACCGAAGTCTCATCAGAGAAAAATGAAGAAACGCCAAAGAAGGAAACTAAAGTAACTGAGAGGGCCATCGAAGTCTTATTAGAGAAAAAAGAAGAAGCCCCAAGGACAGAAACTAAAGAGAATGAGAAGACCACCGAAGTCTCATCAGTGAAAAAAGAAGAACCCCCAAAGAAGGAAACTAAAGAGAATGAGAAGACCACTGAAGTCTCATCAGTGAAAAAAGAACCCCCAAAGAAGGAAACTAAAGAGAATGAGAAGACCACTGAAGTCTCATCAGTGAAAAAAGAAGAACCCCCAAAGAAGGTAACTAAAGAGAATGAGAAGACCACTGAAGTCTCATCGGTGAAAAAAGAAGAAACCCCAGCAAGGAAGGAAACTAAAGAAAATGAGAGGACCATCGAAGTCTCATCAGTGAAAAAAGAAGAAACCCCGAGGAAGGAAACTAGAGAGAATGAGAAGACCACCGAAGTCTCATCAGTGAAAAAAGAAGAAATCCCAAAGACTGAGGAGGTAAAGGGGGAACCAGCACAGAAAGCATCTCCAGCTGCAACGCATGCAAAAGAAGCCAAGAAATAAGCAGATAAGTGAGAACCTGCAAAGTGCCTCAATGTAATTTAAGAGGGCTTGTAACAGTGGCCCAAGAATATGCAACTTTAGTGTCCATTTTCTTCTGATAGAAGATAGAAATTGGGTTGGTTATAGAATTTGAGACTTTTGAGTTTCTTTGTTGTTCATTAGTTCTTGGAGAATATTGTTTTTCCAAGAGGTTGTTTTTTTTCCTTCTCCATTGATAATTTTTTGTTTATGTATGAGCCTGCGTGCAATTGATCAATAGTAATATATAAAGACCTTAGCAAATGTGAAGAATAAAGGTGTAAACTCTCTAGTATGGTTGTGAAAAGAAATACTTTATTAGCTGCACTGATTTTTTTTTTTTTTTTTGAAATATTAGTTGAACTAATTAGAATCTACTGTCACCCATTAAATTTGAGATGAAAGAAATTGAAGAACTGGACCAAATGAAATACCTCATAATATCTGGCCTTACTTCGTACATATTTCTAAATTAAGCAAATTAGAACAATGTATATGTCAAGGCAGTCAAGCATGCTTAAAGAATTATATAAAATCTGGAAATTGTATAATTACAATAGAATAATGGTGAAAAGGTTCTTTATTAATAGGTTAAAAATTTTGGACGCACACTTTCGAATAGAGCAGAGAGAGGGAGTATTTATAGCATTTTAGTATTTTTCTTAAGGTTAAATAACATTTGCAGGCAGTACTTGAACAGAAAAAAAAAATAAATAAAAAAAAATAGATGCTAATTAAACGAGTATGGAGGACGAAAAGAAGTAAAATTTGCTGGACAACGGTAAAAATTTAATTACATAGATCCTATAAATGAACTCATTTATTAGGTACACTAATAGAACATTAGAACCTCCCAGTTAGGCTCTTTTCGATATATATCACTGCCAGTTTTTTAAAATCTTCTTCTCTCTTCCTGTGTGTGTTAAAATTTAAAAATACTTAATATTCTAAAAAAAGAAAAGAAAAAAAAGAAGAAGAAGATAGAACCTCCCAGTTACTAACAGCTTAATAAACTAGACTAGATCAATGCCCATGTGAATTTTAACTAACAACTACTCCCTCTTATTTATTTATTTATTTATATTTTGAAAAAATTACATTTTACCACCTTAAACTATTCGAATGTACGGTTTGCATCTTAAGCTATCACCCTCTGTTTCCAATCAATTAAAAACAAATTTTTTTTTAGCCCTCTCAAGGTATCGGCACAAACATAATCAGAGCTATCAAACCTTGAATCACTCTTCACAAAGTTAAATTAAGGTTACGAAATGGGTTTTCTATTAATCCATGATAGGACATACACCCCTGCAAGAGGAGGAATGACCTTGGTTGTGAAACTTGGACTAGATCATATAGTCCAATTCAATTAATTGGGAATCGTTCACCAAGATGGTTCTTTTAACCCAACAACTGTTCTATGCAAAATAGTTAGTGGACAATGCGAACCACGCTTGAACCTCCTAGGTATAAAAACCGTGGATGATTCTAAAAGGTTCAGGTTAGAAATATTTTTTTAGGTACTTACAACCATTGTGTTGAAGTTTCAACAGCCATGATATGTTGCCAGACCTTGAGATTGCATTGCCATTTCTTCTTCTTCTTCTCTCTCTCTCTCTCATCAATTGGATGTTGCAAATGGTGGACTACTTGACCCACTAAATGCTTGGTTGTCAAACACTTTTTTCTTAAATTGTCTTGGGCTTGCTAGTATTTAATCAATCTTTTAATGGGCAGATGAACCAATGTCTGCCACTCTTCTAGCTTTTATGATTTTGTTTTTTGTTAATTTCATAAACGTTTAACTATTCAAATGGGTTTGGGCAAATATATATATATATATATATTGGATAGTCAAATGGGCTTAGGTTGAACTCAAGCTAATTTAGATCATAGGCTTGCATAAAAAAGAGTAGAATATTGAGCTCTAACAAAAATGTTGAGTATATTAATTTCATATGAATATTCACAATAATCCTAGAATGGTAAACTAATATTGACTAATACTGAAATGTTTCATCACCTTCACTAAATTAAAATGACTTCCATCATAGTATTGACTCCCTTGATATTAAAAAACTCAATATCTATTTACATTTGTTTGAGTATGTGGCTATTCACTCAGGTGTATGCAATCCCTCATCTGGATTGTCCCACACACACTAGATTATTACAAAGAGAAATCCCATGGGGAGGCTTTAAGATACTGATAAGAGGTTTTGAGTTTAGGATCTTATGGATATTATGAGGCCTTAGAAACCACTTTACCAATCTTTTGGGGTTAAACCTTAGTCCGATCTTAAAAACTTTAAACCTCTATATTTTTCAATTTTTTGAACAGTCTGGATTTTAAAACCATGGTAATAACTCCTTTTGTCAAAGTGAATAATTTTTCAATTATTTGAATGTAAACAATGGTAGAATTGAGAATTGAGACAACAGTGAATTTATGGGAAAGAGTAATATATATATATATATATATATTACTTATAGACACAAAATATTGAGGCTTTTATTTTTTAATAGCTCTCTAAAATAAATAAAACACATACAAACAAGTGTTTTGTATTTTAATTGGTTAGCACTTTCCATTATCTCTCCAAAAAACACATTTATGATTCAAATCCTTCCTCTAATTATCGAATTTTCCAAAAATAAAAATACAAACCTGTTGATTTCCATTTTTTACAAAAAGCCCAATGGTAGAAAAAGCCTAATTATAGGGAAAGGTGAGAGAAAAAGGGAAGTGGAAGATTTAAAAGTAAAGTAAATGAGCCGTGAAAACTAAAGAAAAGAGGTAATAAACCTAATGGGCTAACATGATAGGAATGACAGCTAGAAGGTCTATGGGCACAATAAGTGGCAAAAGCAAAGTAAATGGGCCGTGAAAGCCCAAGAAAAGAGGTAATAAATCCAATGAGCCAACATGGTAGGAATGACAGCCAGCAGGTCCATGGGCATAATAAGTGGTAAAAGCAAAGTAAATGGGCTGTGGAAATCCAAGAAAAGATGTAGTAAATCCAATAGGCCAACATGACAGGAATGACAGCCAGCAGACCCATGGGCATAACAAGAGGTAAAAGTAAAGTAAATGGTTTGTGGAAACCCAAAGAAAGAGGTAATAAATCTAATGGGCCAACATGGTAGGAATGACATCCAACAGGCTCATGGGCATGACAAGAAAAGGAGCAACAGGTTGGACGGGTAGGACCTTCTACCAAGACAATGCCTAGGCCCATGAAGGAATAAAAGGAGGCAGTACAAGCCCAAGAACCCACACTCTTTACACCGTGGTGGAAAAGCACAAACCTTGGACACGCAACAGAATGAGACAAGGCAAGAATGATAGAAATGACGTGGGAGTAAAAGAAGACAAACGCAGAGGATAGTGGAAGTCACACAAGGGCCGGAGCACCACCTACTTGTACCCAGCCAATACAGGAAAGATAGGTCCTTGGATAAGAGATTCAGAGGGTGTGGTTTGGTGGTGGGGAGAAAATGGCTTTAGTTTAGGGTTCCTGTTGAGGCTCCTTTTAGGGAAAATGCCTTGTTGGGATGACATTTCACCCAAAAGAGGGAAGCAATGTGTTGGGGCCACTTGATGCATGCCATAGGGTTAAGCAGAGAGAGAGAGAGAGAGCTTCCAATCCTTATCCACTTGGGTAAGGCAGAAAGGGGGAGGGGGAGAAATGAAATAAGGAGTTTTTTCCTAGAATGAAGAGTGGTGCAGCAATCACACTTTGAGTAGTAGGTAGTGGATAATTCTAGAGAGATGCCCACAAGAAACCAAAAACAGTTGGTGAAGTCTTAGGAATAAAAGGGAGAAATCCCATGGAATCAAGCAATATAAAAGGAAGGGAGGTAGCCATGAATAGAAGGGAGGAAGAGGAGAGTAAGAAAAAACTTAGATTTAGAGAACCAAAAAAAAAAAAAAAAAAAAAGGAAGAGAGGGCACAATAGAAATAGAGGCATGTATCAGTAGACCATCTTTTATCTTCCTCTTGACATTCACACTCTTTGAAACTCTATAAATCGGAACCCAAAACCACTTAGGTCCTTTCTCTAACACGAGTAACTTCAATGGTAGAAACCTGTAACGAGGTTACTTGTGTTGGCGTTTGGTTCCTTCTTGGACCCATTCCTACTGAATGACTTGGCCTAGGAATGGGAGAGCGTGCTAGCACTATTGCACTTGCTTAGAATTGTAGTTATTCCCCCTGCAACGACATATTTTAGCTTATTTGATATTCACGTTGTTATTTATTTTACTGCAGTGTTTCACATTATTAATTATTCTATTGTGACATCCTTTACTCTATTTGTTATATCAGTTGTTCTGCTGTATTGTCTTTTATTTTATTCGCGGTATTAGTTGTCTAGTGGTAGTTTCTTTTATTATACTTTATTACAAAAGTTGCTTTGTTGTAGTCTCTTTTGTTGTGCTCACTGTAACAGTTATTCTGCTATGACTACATTTGCTGAATCCAACTTGCCATATCGTTCCCGTGCCATTTAAGTATTGGGCATGCCTGATTTGCGCACAAGTTGGCCTATAGTATAACCCCACAAGGCCAATCCCAACTTCCTTACCCATTAACTCATAAGCCTTTGTGTAGCAGACCATTAACGTGAAAAAGCCCCCACAAAACCTCACAACCCTAAGAATTAAAAAAAAAAAAAAAAAAAAAAAAAACTTATATACATAAAACCGTCCTAATAATAACTACTGCCTGATAGAACACCCAATGTGTATCAGTGTATGTGCTTCTCTCTGTGGGCATTTGAGGTGGAACCATCTTAAGGGAAGAGAGTTATAAATAGATCACGGGAATTACGTAGAAAATCAAGGAGACAGCAATTATATAAGGAAATAATTTCCATTTTTAAGAAGATTTTCTCTCTTTTGACATACTCCTAAACAATGATTCAATGATGGATCTTATTTTACAGCCTGTAATCAGTCATGGTATAATAGACAATTAGACATAAATGACCAATTGAATAAAAAGTTAATGGAAAAGTAGTATTAATTTAGTAACCTGCTACATAAACGAGGACTGTATCTCTAACCCCCGAAATTTTCTAGGTTTTCTGAAAATCTTAGCGCGAAAACCTTACAATTACAAACCCTTTTGTATAAAAACCAAACCCTAGCTACCTTGAACTGCCTCTCTCAAAATCATTAGTTCTCTCTCTCTCTCTCTTGGTTATCCTTGAACATCTCTTTCGATTTTGATCGAAGCCATGGGAAATCATCTTGGTGCTTGTGCAAATTTGTCCCTGCCTAAGAAGCTTGGCAAGTCCTCAAAGCCTAAAGTTGAGCAGGAAAGCCATCAGTGCATGGCTACTGAAAAGGTCCAAGAGAATAGAAAGGAGGCAGAGATCTCAATTGACAATGGAACTGAGCCTGAAAAGCCAATGGCCGCCAATGAGAGTGCCAATGAGAGTGTCACTATTTGCCGGTCTCAAGAACCCTTAATCAATATGGTAATAGTTTATTATACTTATGATAGATTAACATTCTTTTCTCATTATTATATATGTTAATTGTTAGTGGTATCTTTGTTTTAACATTTAATTTATGTATATATTATTTGGGGAAATTATTGTGTACTCCCGGAGTACCATAAATGCGTACTCCCCCCTCTCACATGAATGGTGGGTCCCACTAATTAAATTCATGGTGGGACCCACCATTCATGTGAGAGGAGGGAGTACGCATTTATGGTACTCCGGGAGTACCTAATAATTTTTCTATTATTTGATGCAATAATCTTATACTTGTTTATTTCTTTGCTCTCTCTATAATTTCTCACTTAATTTTATTGTTTGTTTTTATTAATTTTTGGGTTATTTATTACTTTTCTTCCTGATTTATTAGATCTTTCTTGAACGAACACACGATTATACATACATATGCACCCTTGCATACAAAAAAAAAAAAAAAAAAAGCAATATCTCTATGGCTTTATGTGTTTTAACATCTTTTGTTTTGCTTTGCTCTGTTTTATTATTTTAATTTTCTCTTCTTGATAATATTTTGTTATTTGTTATTTCCTTTAATGTTAATTTTACTCCGGTACGAATATATACCAGATTTTTACTGTAGTGGCTTCAAAAACCCTGATGTTTACGTGTAGAAGAGCTTGTTTTGCTTATAAAATAAATAAATAAAACTCGTTTTCAAAAAGTTGAGAAGCATATAGTTGATCTATCTATTTTGTAACGTCATCCAAATTGGCAAATCATTCATTAATTATAAAGTAATTTGTGCTTACAGTTGATTGATTTTTTTAAGATTATTTTTTCCTTAGCTTGTAGTACTAAGGGTTGAGATTGAAGCAGACGTACTAGATTCCCATAGTTTTATTTTTTAATTTAAAATTATAAGTTTGAGATTGGTGTAATTGAATGTTAGGGAAACTTGTTTTATTTATTTATTTTTATTGTAGTGTAGTTATTATATCTTTACTCTTTTATTTTCCACTCCTTTTGGCAGGATGAAGTGCAGAATACATCAAAGGGGGCCACTACTGATGAAGAAGCAAAGGCTGTAGAGGCAGCTGAACATCCTGTTGTCACCATTGAAGGAAGATGAGCTAGACTCTATTAAAGTGTTCGGTTAATTGTACTAGGGTTAGAAGTTTTAAGTAAATTTTAAAGATTAATAGGTTAATGGTAGGGTTAGAAGCTTTTACGTTTTAAAGATTAATAACAATGGATAATGTCCACTTTTGATGTTAGCTATTTTCTAGAGAGAACTTTTATAGATGCATAAAAAAAGTGTTTTAATAATTTATTAATATAGTTTTTTTTAGAGGAATGAGTTCAACTAACTCATCATTCAACTTTATTTTTTGTTAGAGAATTATTAGTTACTTTCGGAATATAAGTTTACTTTACTCCTTATACTTAAAATACTTAATAATTACTACTGCTTTTTTTGTTTGAAATACTTTTGTTATTCTTCTGTCATACTTTTGTTATTCTTTGTGTGTGTTTGTAATTAGCTTAAAAAATCAACAAGTTTTCAGTTTTAGCTAAATAAGTTATTTCCAAATAGACAATCTCCTCTCTCTTTGTGCTCACGTGTGTGCATGTGCATTCATTGTATGCAAACAAATAACAACTACATATCTTGTAAAAAGAGATGTGAGAAACTTTGATAGCTACTCTTTTCTTCAAGCCAAGAAACAAGGAGAGTGTTTACTTAAAAAATTAAAAAAATAAATAAATATACAAGGAGAGAGGAGGGTAATTTCAAAGGGAAAGTGGCATCCTTGAAATTGTAGGACATAAGGCTGTAAAGAAATTCGGCTTTGAAAACTACTTCTTAATATTTATTTATTTATTTATTTAATGAGTCAAGCTTATACTTAAGTTTAGACTCTCGATTATTAAACAAGCCGGGCTCAAATATAATAATGTGATAATAAAATAAACAAACTTGTGACTTGTGAGTATGAAGCTTAATTAATGTATATATAATATGATTTGTCTATATGTATAAATTAATGTTTGTTGAGGTTCAAAAAATCACAGCCCAAGGCCCAAAGAAATAACACATTGGGCTAACCCCATGAGAAATAAAACTAGAGAAATAAAAGAGTTGGGCTCACGTAATGAAGAGAAAAAAGAAAAAAAGAAGAAAAAGATGAGGGGCCCAAAGAGTTGGGATCCAAAGACCCATGAAGGAACAGACTTTAAAACCCATAAAGTAAAGGAAAGGCCCAGTTGGTCAAGATCAGTAAGCCAAAAGAAGCCCAATAAAAAGAACTAGGCCAGGATCCCAGAGACTGCCAGGGGCCTGGGATCCTTAGGACACACAACACAATCTAAATAGGATTGAAACGACTCAAAGGAAAGTACCAAAGAGCACAAAGAACGAAGGACAGATGGGTCCCTCTCAAGCGTCCAATAATACAGTAAGGAATCAGAAGATATAAAGCAACCATTCATGAACAAAGGAGCGGTACCTTAAGGAACCCAGAATGAGAAACTATAAGTGGAAGTGGCTGGAAGGAAATTTTCAACCCAGCAGTAAAAGATTTCAACTATTTGGGAAAAATGACAAGAAAAGAGGGCAGCCAAAAACTGAAAAGGTGAAAAAGGCCAATAGTTAAGGTTAGCGACCTAAAAGGATCTCGGAATAGAAAGTCAGCAAGAGGCTTTCAGCTTGGCAGCACCAAAAGGAGAAAGTTATGAGGAAAAAGGAAAGGACCAGCCCTCTGGGTAACTGACACAGTACGAGCTTTGGTACCTAGGGAGGGGCAAAAGAGAGAAATCACTAATACCTTGGAGCCCTAGAGTCACACTATAAAAGGAAGAAGCAATCAACGTTGAAGGGGGCAAGCAGTAAGAATATCATAACAGAATCATTGAGAGAAGAACTCTGTCAAATTCAAAGAAAATAGAGAAACATCCCCTGGTATCCCAGAAACAGCCACTATAGCACATACTCGGATTCAAAAGAATTCAAATTTTGCACGTCTTAGAGGCTTGGATAGCCATCGAAGTTTGTAATTTTTGAGCTTATTTGAACCTTGTATCACGTCTTAGTAAGCACACTGTAACCATAATTAAAGAAAATTAATAAAGTGCCTCTTATTAATCCGAGGATCCCTAACCACTATTTTGTGTATTTCTTGATTACTTTGCATTTCTTTGCTGTTTTCATTATCGTTCAATACAGATATTCTCGCTTGTTAGTTTATTTGTGTTGTAGGAAACTTACCCTATGCACCACTTGGTTCTTAAACAGCCCTCTTAGCTGCGGTGAACCAAGTCCAGTCCACTAAACCACAATTATTCGGCCTAGGATCCTAGGGCCTGTGTGCTAAAGAAAAAAAAGGCACTCTCACAATGTTTAATTATATTTGTACAGACACGTTTTGTAGCCTGGATCCAAGATGTACAGGATGTTGGTCCAATGAGCTCAGTACAACAAATTTGTAGAGAGTGGGTTAAAGAACTAGGCACTAAAGAATTTGACAACGGCTAGTATAGATGTAGAAGATGATTAAGCAAGAATAAGGAACATAGAGCTGAATGAATTCATTGTCCGAGGAGATGAACTCACTGTTCGAGGAAGTAAGTCTCCATATAAATTAATTAAACAGAGTACAAGTGTAATTTAGATTGTTACAGTGCATCTCCTCTATTTTTCCCCCGGGTCCCCTTTCCTCATAGAGGGTCTCTTACATTATATAACTCATTTTGAACCATCTTGATCCTACACTTGTTGATCATCTGAGTCCTTATTTGAGTACCTGTCCCATCAAACACCCTCTTTGGCTTTTAGTGAGTTGTGGTAACCAAGGCAACACTGTTCAGAGGTCTTCTTCACATAAATGCGGCTAGAAAAGTAGCTGCAGTGCATTCAATGCAGCTGGTAGTAGCTTTCCCTTAGATATTTTTGGGTTCCCATCTTTCTTGTATGTTTATGGTGCACGTCCCTATCATTAGAACTTCCTAGAAGGTTACTTTGATCATTAGGATCTACATCTGATCTATATTTAGCTTATCTGAGGAGATATTTTTCCTTAGACCACCTTCCCATTTGTATCATGCACATTAAGTCCAGAGTCTGAACTATTCATTACCATTCATTTGTCCTTGGACTACTCACGCTCTTAGCTAAGGCCCAAGGCCCTATATACAAATTTGGGCCCTTACCCCCACAATATTTATATATACCTTAAATTGGATAATGTAAGTTTATAAATAATTTATTGAACTAACTATAATTATAAGATATATGTGCTTTAATTATTCAAGTTTGTGCTAAAGTATCCACTAAATCAATCAAGGTTTAATTAGCGATTCAGGAGTCAACTAAACTGCCGATCAGGATAAACTGTATCCCAATCAATAGTTCATCTCTTTAAGGTTGAATTTGCTTGTTATGACTCCTCCTTTAGAGCATAAGGAGAGGGACCTGTTGCAGCTGGTGATCCCTATGTAAGTTCTAGTTCCAAAAATATGGATGCTCTATTTAGCTCATTCAGAAATTTGTTTAAGACAAAGTTTAGCTACAAAATTTGGTTGTACTTAAAGTTACAATCTTACTCAATATTATTAACATTACTATATATTTCGAAAATTTAACTTCTTTAAGCTCTTTATACATGTGTCAAATTTTGTGACAATCAGATATTATTTATTATATAATCTATAAGATTATATTTTATGCATAATTTTAAACTACAAAAACTTGTAATTTAAATAATTTATTGATGACGTAGCTATTGATTTTTAATTTTCTAGAAATTTTAAAAGTATAGATGATATAAAAAGAAAATTTAATCCAATGGTGGATTTGTTTAAATTCACTTTCAATAAAAAGATATTGAGTAAAATTGTAGTTTAAGAATACAACAAATTTTGTAGTTAAATTTTGTCCATCTGTTTATGATCAAAATAGGAAATTTGTCTGTTACCCATTTCCGACGGTCAGCAATTTATATGCATCTAGTTTATACAAACACGCCCTGTTTGATTGATCAAACCACAAGGCAGTGGAGGGCAGATTTGGTGGATGGGTTATTCGTGGAGGAAGATGCTGAATTAATCAAGTCAATGCCATTGAGTCTTGTGGAAGCAGAGGATGTGATATTCTAGCCGTACACAAACAATGGTGTCTATACATGTAAATCGGGTTACCGATTCCTCAAAGAAGAAGCTGAAATGGAAGCCACTAACCAGGTTCCTCCTCTTCGAGACAAACACGTGGGGAAAGCCATTTGGTCGATGCAAGTACCGCAGAAGGTTAAGATGTTTATATGGAGAGCTTGCCGAAACGCCATGCAGACGAAACAAGCCCTGATGAGACGCACAATCATTGGTAATTCTATCTGTGATCGTTGCCAAACTGAAGTTGAAGACCCACTCCATGCTTTGTGGACTTGCACTGAGCTTGACACGATCTGGGCAGATCAAGATTTATGGGGGTTCCGAAATTCCGTCGGTTTTGCAGACTTTAAAGACTTGGTTTCATGGATAATAGCAGAGGGTAAGCAGCTGGATCTTTTTGTAGTAACCGCATGGTCAGTTTGGAATCAAAGAAACAAGGTTCGGGTACAAGCTTCTGCTAGTGACCTTCATCAGATTGCCGCTGTTGCTAGAATCAGTTTGGACGAGTTTCACACGACAAGACAGGGGATGGAGCTTTAGAGGCAACGTGTTGTCCGATCAGCACAAAACCGGTGGCTTCCTCCTCCAATGGACGTGGTGAAAATAAATTTTGACGGAGCGACGTGTCCAAAAAAGAAGAAGGCTGGTATAGGAGTAGTGGTTCGTGATGTAAATGGATTGGTGCTGGCCTCATGTGCAAAGATAAAACACCAACCTTACTAGGCAGTGGAGATTGAATCTTTGGCAGCAGCAACGGCACTATCCCTTGCAACAGATCTTGGCTTTCGACGCGTTATTTTGGAAGGAGACTCAATGGAAGTGATACAAGCTTTGCGAGAGAATTCTCAGACCCTAACACCTACGGGTTTACTGATTGAGGATGTCAGAAGGTTTTCCCAAAACTTTGAAGAATTGCTATATTCTCATATTAAAAGAGATGGCAATAGTGTAGCTTATAGTTTGGCTAAATATGCTCTAAGCATACCAGATTTTTTAGTATGGATAGAGGATATTTCATCACACATTTTTCTTATTGTACAAGCTGATTTAGCACATTTACATTAATAAAGTTCAGTTTTCCCCCTCAAAAAAAAAAAAAAAAAAAAAAAAAACGCGCCCTGACTGTACACGCAGATGGTTTGCACTGTAAGAGAGAAAGCACATGCGCGCAAATCGTAGGACCCGGTCGCTGAAAACCCAAATTTGATCACTTTGCTTAATTACACAGACAGAGCATCAATCTCCAAGCCCATATTTGACTGGGTCTCAAATCATTGAAATATATCTTTGGGTCATCATTCAACCCCAAAGGGCCGAAACTCCATTCTTGTAGTAACCCCAATACCATCGTAGATAATGAGTGGGGTTACTGCACTGAGGAACAATTAGAGGAAATCTTTTGAAAAACTTGGAGTTTTTATATTATGAAGCTATATCTAATTCCAACATTGCCTTCTCCCATTGTCAAAGTATAGTTGATCTCTCAAATTGGTTCGACTTGTTCAAAATTGCAGATTTCAATTCTTCTTCTTCTTCTTCTTCTTATATCAATTGTTATTATTATACCTTACTTTATTGCACAAGTATTTGAAAATTTTTCTTCTGGTTTTTTGTGATATCTTGATGCTCTTTTTGTCTATATATATCTAGGATTTCTCTAAGATCTTTCAATTGTCCTTTTAAAATTGGACCTCATGTTTTTATTTATTTTTATTCAAAAGAGAAACTTTATCTCTATCTAGTATAAATAGATAAGATCTATTCAAAAACCAACCTAAAAATCTATGCTATCCTTAATCTAATTATCAAACTCCTTATAAAAAAAAAAAAAAAAAAAAATCTTGAAGTGATAAAATAAAATAAAATAAAGGTACATAACACAACATGAAAACTAGGGAAATTACACTTTATCACCCTAAATTATATCCTAAATTACACTTTGTACTTTAGACTTTCAGAATACACAATTAGTGCCTTAAACTATTACTTGTGTTACATTTTTCACCTCGCTGTCAACTCTATCGTTAGTTTGGATGGAAAACTAAAATTTAGGGTGTAAAGTATAATCATGAGTATACTTTAGGGTGATAAAGTGTTGTTGGGGTACTTTTCTTTACACCTAATGTTATTTGAATAACACCCATTTGTTTTCCTTTCAAATGTATTATTGAACATGCTTAAATATCTTTTCCAACTATCATTATGCTAGCCCATAACCTTTCTCCTTTCTACCACAAAATTGGGCTACGTTATAGGACCCAATACTTTCTCATAAAAAAACCCGAATTATTTAGTAAAGCGAGATAAAATCTAATTTTTTCTAAATGACCAAGAATACTTATGCTTGGCAAGGTTTGTAAAGCTCACGATTCAAACCCACGGCAAAACAACTGTATCAATGGAGTTCAAGTCCATAGTCAAAGCCCATGGTTTAAACCCATGGTAATTTATTTATCTAAAAGCCCAATCCTCATTGGCAATATTTGAAACCTAATTTTCATTGGCAACATCAAAAGCCCAGTTCTCGCTGGCAATATCAAAAGCTCAATCTTCATTGGCAATATCCAAAAACCTAATCCTCATTAGCAATATTTGAAACCCAATTTTTATTTGCACTATTTTATCAAAAAACCTGAGGTTATTAATGCTTGGCAAAGAGAGAAGTATCATGGCATAATTATTGCTTAAGTATTATCATGGCAAAAAACAATGGCAATTGTTTTATAGAAACTCATAGGGAGTTATCTTGAAGAATATGTTCTCACATTATAACTCATGAAACACATGGTCATCACTTGCATTACAACATCCATGATATATATCTACAACGCTCATGGAAAATGCTCGGTCCCACAAGCTTATCGTTTAAATTATGATGCGACTATTAGAAGCCATGAACGTTATTTATGGAATTCATCATAGTAAAGGTTATTTTCAAAGGTATTTTGAAAACTTGTCATATTGTTTCAAACATTAAAATTAATTGCCCAAAGGACCCATTGCAAGTATCTATAAAAAACCCAAAGAATATTTACTAATAAAAGTCCATGAGGAAGGAAAGCCCATGGTAACATGTGTTGTTGATTTTGTAGGATGCACACAACCCCACCCAAGGGAACTAGCCTAGGTGAACAAGCCCAATCTAAGAGATCCTAGCAAGAAACAGAGGACTGAAAGTAGCCAAAACAACCCTTGTTCATCATTGACCGAAGTACAACAAGAGAACCAAGTCCTTAAGAATGAACTAGAGGCTGTCCCATCGGCTTTTGGTCACTCTCTACCTGATTGAACAGTACCCAAGGCTTGTGACATCAGCTGAAGTCTAAAGGGTGATGAGGCTCCATCATCTTTTTCAAGACTGCACCTCTAGCAGAAGAGCAGCTGAAACCAAATTATTTAAATTCCAGCAAATTGATGCAATAAATGTTAAAAACATTCAAGACGTGATTCATGCGCCAAGCCCATGAATCCTAAAGGGGAAAAAATTAGGAACATGTGATTTGGAGGGCATAAAGGGACCTCTAGCAGAACCCCCTGAAGTAGGCTTAGAACTTGACACTTGGCTTGGGGTGTTGAATCTTACTTCTTGGGGGTATAAATCTCAGTTGCAGCTTTAGGATTTGCTCTTGATACATGCCCCAATCACATTGATTAAGCTCAGCCCCAGAGATCCTGACATTTAATGCAAAATCCCATCATTACCCAAAGAAGCAAAGCAGTCCATAAAACAAATCTTCTACTTCTGACCAAAAATCCCAGGAAGATTAATCTTGGTTCCCCACCTCTGATTAACCCTATGTTTTTGGACTCTTGTTAATTAATGCCTTCCCAAAACTCCATTATAAAGACACAAGCATCTCAGCCCACTAAAACTCAACTACTCCCTCTGAAACCCCTAGTCTATTTGCCATTTTGCTAGTAGTTTAGCTCTCTTGAAGCTCACTACTTATCCCTTTCAGCCCATGTTCATTTGACCTCAGGCATTCTTTCCTCTCTTTTACACAAACACAGCTCATAAATGCCTCCCACCACTCACAAAAAGCTTTAACCTCAGAGTTAATCTCATTTCATCTACTAAAACAACCCATATTGTCTCATTCATGCATTATGAACACACACCCACCAAAATCTTAGTTTAATACTTGCTGCATTGAGCTGGGATCTCTCTCTCCCTTCACACCATGCCAATTAATCATTTCCCTCTTCCCATGGAACCTTTAATTTTTACTTTTTATTTTACGGTTGAAGGATATAATGTATATGTAACAATCGAACTTTTCCCTCACATTGATGTAATGATGGCTGAAAGTACAATGAACTCCCATGACCAAGACATGTAGGGACCCCCAAGAGTAAATACATTTCTAAATTTATTTAATCATTAGGCATTGGAGTGTTTAAATCTGTTTTTTCTAGACTAAGTGTAATTTTACCCTTACCGCTGGAGATTTTATTTCACTCGAACTATCAGACCAGGACCACTAATGCACTAATAAAATATTGTAACGTATTTTTTTTATTGGGCTCTCTGTTGCTGTTTTGTCAAGTGCAGCCTTAGTTTCTTGTTTGGATAGGCTTTGTCATCACACCAATAGCCTTTGGGTGTCATCTCAAGAGCCTATAGTTAAGTTTTGATTTGGTTTCCCAACATCTTATTCAGAGGCATCAATTTCCCCCTTGACATTTTGGTGACTCCACTGGGGAGCCAATCAATAGGTGAAAGTCTATCAGCCTCCAAGGTTGCGTAATAGCCGACAATAAGCAAGTCAAGACAATGTTCATACAACAGCACAAAGCCACCAAGGTTCAGTTGCACAAGAGGACCAATCTGAGCAACCCGAAGTTAACCAGGAGAATGTTGACCATCCGTTCACTTTTGTTCTTGAAATGCCACATGGAATGTAGCAAGCTCAGTGTGAACTAGTGGAATCTGTCAGGATCCTAAGGGAGGCTCAAGGTCAAGGTGTCCAACCACCATGTGTAGAACCAGACCCTTGCACGCAACAAGAAAGGGGTTCAGCAATCGAAAATCATCAATCTGGTGAACAAAACACTCCTGCACACCAGTTTGTCACTTTATCTGATCTCACTTCTTTACTGGAGAGAGAAAGAGGCAGGCAGCGAAAGGAGCATCTGTGCTATGTTCGCAAACCCCCATACCCAGCAAAACTACTTAGCAAACCGTATCCGGAGAAGTATGAAACACCCACCTTTGTCCTTTATGACGGAAGGAAAGGGAATGCAATGGAGCATGTCAGCAAATTTATGGATTCCATGGAGCCATTTGCGGGAGATAGGGAGCTTTGCCTAAGGGAGTTCTCAAAATCCCTCACCGATCGTGCTTACACATGGTATTCTACTCTCCAGCCTAATTCCATTCCCACATGGGAAGATATGGTGGAAAGTTTCTGCATTAAGTATTTCCATGGCGAGGAGAAGGTCATCATCATCACTCTCCACAATTCAAAACAAAAGCCTTCCGAAGGGCTCCTTGACTTCATTCAGCGATTTAGAGATACCGCCCTTGATTGTTATGGGCAGTACAAGGAGCAAGAGCTAGTAGAGATTTGCATTGACAACATGTTCTCGGAATACCGAGCACACTTGGAGAATTTTGACATTCATCAATTTGCCTAATTACTCCAAAAAGCTCGTAAGACAGCCCTATCAATTAAGCCATTTGCCACTGACAAGCCAAGAGTAGAAAGAAGAAACCTTCCTCAAGCTCTTGCTGTCTCCAGCGATGAATCAGCAGTAGGGGTAAAACGCAAGAGAGATGAAGGTGCAGAACAACAGGAGCTGCCTCCCATTCCATGTACTGACGAAGAGATCAAGGTGATTGTCGAGAAGTGGGTAGCTGATAGAGTCCTTAGAGTCATCAAGCCAAATCGAGAGCCCATTAAGGAAGAAAAGCAAAGCCCTCATTACTGTCGCTATCATCAATATGTGCATCATAAGACCAAGGATTATAGGGCTCTTTGGAGGATGGTTCATAAAAAAATCGCGGATGGAACCCTTGATTCAGCCTAGGAACAGGAGGTTCAGCGGAACCCGCAGCCATAACATAACTGAGGGAAGGCCACAGCCGTGGTGGTGATTCATACAGGGAATGGTGAGGAGGATGTAAGTAACAGCGGGGAACTACCACCTGCAGCTGTCTTGGCATTTCAAAGGAGCCCAGCCTTTCGTGCCCTATTCAACTAGCTTGGATTCAACGAGGAAGCAAGGAAGGCAGCAACCGAAGCACTAGTGTCCATTGCCTCTGACTTCGGTACACACTGCCTTACCACCGAAGCTCATGCCAGCAGAGCTTTCTTAGAAACTACCAATGCTATCACCTTTACTGACGAAGATAAGGAAGTGCAGCACCCTGATCATAGCAGACCCTTATATGTTATTGCTCGAATCAACGATGTCCACATACGGAGGGCATTAGTTGATACTGGTGCATCCTTGAATCTCATCCTGGCTAGCACACTCCAAGCAGCTGAAATCCCTCTTAATCGAGTTGCTGGCACCCCCATAGAAGTGGTTGATTTCGCTGGAACGCCGGAGCATACCATTGGAAGCATACAACTTGTCCTTAGAGTGGGACCTATTGTGGCACTTACAAGGTTCCATGTGATCGATTCAGCAGTATCACACCATGCCTTGCTTGGCGGCCTTGGCTCCATAGACATAAGTTGGTCCCATCCACATATCACCAATGTGTTAAGGGGAGGTTCCTCGGCAAACTCATATGCATCCCAGCCAACCATACTCCATTTGACTTGTCTGAAGCCCATCACTTTGAGGCAGATTTTTATAATGAATTCACCCCGTTTGGGGAAGATGCCACGTCAAAGCCTATCGGGACTCCGCTGCCTGATTGGAAGGTTATTGAGGAAGAACCCAAGGTGGATCTGAAGGGGACCCTTGATCAAAAGAAAAAGAAGAGAGAGCGTAAGGAAGCATCTAGCAGTAGGTCACAACTAAGGTGCGTACAAGTCCAACTACCAGATGGGCGCTTTGGTTACTGATTATGACGGTACGTGGGGCCTAGCTGTCTTAAACAGAAAGGTCCCAGACTAAATGAGGCCAATACAACACCAACTTGCTGCCGCACTTAAGAAACAGCAGCTCTAGTGGAGCATTTTGCTGACAACATTGCTGAATCATGTGAAGAGTCATTACCGACACCCAATCTATCCTTTCCAGCTGATGTGGAGCTAGAAGTTGTCAATCTTAGTAACAACCCAAATGCCCCACGAACAACCTTTATTAATGCAAATCTATCACAACGGGAGAAAACCCAACTTGTTGCACTTTTGAAGGAATATGCTGATGTCTTCGCTTGGGAATACAATGAAATGCCCGGCCTGAATCCCAATTTAGTGGCACATGCTCTTAATGTTGAAGCCGGTGTGAAGCCGGTAATACAGCCCATGCGAACCTTCCATTCGGATGTTGAAGCTCAACTCATCAAGGAAGTACAGAAACTCCTTGCAGCTGGTTTTATTAGGTCCATTGAGCATCCTAAGTGGTTGTCAAACATAGTGCCTATTAAGAAAAAGAATGGGCAAATAAGATGCTGCATTGACTTTCGAAATCTCAATAAAGCATACCCAAAAGATGAATTTCCACTTCCAAACATGGATATGCTAATTGACTCGGCTGCCGGACATGCTATGTTCTCGTTTATGGATAGTTATAGTGGCTACAACCAAATCAGGATGTCACCTAAGGATGCAGCAAAAACTACCTTCCAGACCCCCATTGGGAATTTCTACTATACCGTTATGCCCTTTGGCCTCAAGAACACTGATGCCACTTACCAAAGGGCCATGACCTTAATCTTTCATGATATGATGCACAAAGAAATCGAAGACTACGTCGATGACATTGTGGTGAAGTCAAAAGCAAGGGAAAACCATTTTTATGACTTAAGAAGAGTCTTTCAAAGATGCCGCCTTTACAAGCTCCGTATGAACCCCCTTAAATGTGCTTTTGGTGTTTCCGCTGGAAAGTTTTTGGGTTTCCTTGTTCACCAACGAGGAATAGATGTCGATCCTAGCAAGGCACAAGCTATAGCTACCATGAAGCCCTCTACTACAGTTAAGAAGCTTAAAAGCTTCCTCGGTAAGCTTTCATACATCCGGAGGTTCATTCTCGATCTAGTCGCCCTCACCGTTGCCTTCACCCCCTTACTAAAAAAGGAAAGGCCTTATCGTTGGAATAAAAAATGCCAGCAAGCTTTCTCCCAATTGTAGCACCTTATGACTAAGCTGCCAACCGTATGTGCGCCCACATCATGAAAACCCCTTAAGCTTTATTTGGCTACCAATAGTGAGGCAGTGGGGGTATTAATAGCCCAAGAAGGTCAAAAGGGGGCTGATCAGCCAATTTACTATGTCAGCCGGATGTTGAAGGATGCTGAGACTCAATGTTCAAGAGCTGAAAAGGCTTGTCTCTCTCTCATTATGCTGCACAACGATTGCGACATTACTTTTTGGCTCATACGGTATACCTCATGACAAAATCCCATCCTATATGCTCACTCTTGTGGCGCCCCGTTCTTTCCGGAAGGCTAGCACAATGGCTTTTACAGTTGTCTAAATTCAAGATCATCCCTATCGCCCCAACAGCTGTAAAAGGGCAGGTTATAGCTGACTTACTAGCATGGTTCCTAGGAGAAGAAAGCTGGGATTTAACTGATGGAGTCCCTGGAGATCTACCGGAAGTGTCAACTGTTGAAGTAGCCAGAGCCAAGTGGATTCTTAGGTTTGATGGGTCCTCCACTACTACTGAAGGAGGAGCTGGAATAGTCCTAATCAAAGAAATAGGGGAAGTAGTAGCTATGTCCTTTAAACTTGACTTCCTTTGTACCAACAACACAGCTGAGTATGAAGCAAACCTCATAGGCTTAGCGGTAGCATGTGAAATGGGAATCAAACACCTTAGGGTGATTGGAGATTCGAACCTAGTTATTTGTCAAGCTAAGGGATAGTTTGCACTCAAAGAGCCGTCATTGGCACCATATAGAGCAATGACCCAAATGTTGGAAGATTCCTTTGAAGACTTCGATATCCAACACTCTCAAAGGTCTGACAACTGTTTTGCTGATGCATTAGCCATTTTGGGAGCTAGGATTAGTTTTAAAGGCATTGCTACTGAAGTTACAATCATAAAGAAACATGTTCCAGCCATACAGGTGTTGAAGGAGGAGTTTTTCAATTAGCCACTAGACCAAATAGATTGGCGGTCACCCGTCAAAAAGGCGCTATTGTCTCATTCAAGCAAAGAGCAGCTGAAATGTTTCAAAGATTACACTTTGGTGGCAGGAGAGTTATACAGAAGATTTTCAGGAGGAGTCTTGCCAAGGTGCTTAGGCTTAAGTGAGTCTGGTAAACGACTACAAGAAGTCCATGAGAAGTCCTGCAGTTCCAGCAGTACCGTAAGCCTCTACAGGCGCCTCCAGCAATCAGGGTATTATTGGTCAGACATGGACAGATAGGCTGCTAACATCCAAAGTTAGTGTGAGAAATGCCAACACATCCCTAACCATGAAGAGTCATATGCTATGTTCACCTCTAACGATTGGCGAATCCCATTTCTTGAATACTTTATAGAAGGCATTTTACCCAACAATCGGGATGAGGCATATCTTTTAAAAAGGATGGTGACTCGCTACTTTGTGGAAGGAGGCATCCTCTTCCGAAAAGGGTTCAATGGGGAGCCTTTGAGATGCTTAGGGACCCCCAAAGCACAATCTGTCATGCAAAAGGTTCACGCGGGTGAATGTGGGGACCATCAAGGCAAGAAACGACTTCTCTAGCAGCTGCTTAACCTTGGGTATTTTTGGCCAAACATGAAGCAAGACACGGCCAAGCATGTGAAGACTTGTGACACTTGTCAAGTCCATGGAAGCATGATCCATACTCACCCCACTAGTCTCCAAAACATGACAATGCCATGGCCATTTCACACTTAGGGGCTAGACTTGATAGGCCCAGTCAATCCACCATCCAATGGCTATATTTGGATATTAGTGGCTACGGAGAATTTCACAAAATGGGTTGAGACGATCCCGTTGAAGAAAGCTATCGGTCTAGCAATTGCAAATTTCATCCGTGAGCACATAATTTGTAGATTTGGCATTCCCCATAAGATTGTCAGCGATAATGGCACTCCCTTTGTCAACAAAGATGTTCATAAACTGCTTGACCATCGCCACATTAAGCATAGAAAGTCTACTCCTTACTATCCCCAAGGCAATGGCCAAGCGGAGGCGACTAATTGAGTATTGTTGAGAATTCTCAGCAAGATGGTCCACGAATATGAGGGAGGATGGAGTGAACATTTGTTGGAAACCTTATGGGCCTACTGGAGTTCAGCAAAGACTGCTACTGGTTTTTCGCCCTTTTCCCTTGTGTATGGCACCGAGGCTGTATCACCGGTTGAGCTATTAGTTCCTACTCCTAGGGTAGTTCATGGTCAAGAAATTGAGATGAATGCAGCCACTTGTGCAAAATGTAAGGTCTCCGACCTTGAAACCTTAGAGGAAGCAAGAAATTTGGCCTTTAGCCACATCCAGTGGTACCAATAGCAGATGGCCAATGCCTACAACAAGGTCATGAAGGCTAGAACTTTTGTTAATGGGCAACTGGTTTTGAAGGCAGCGGATCATGTGAGAAGGAACCTCTCTCCCCCCTCTAAATTTGCCCTAAATTGGGTAGGTCCATACCTTGTAAAGGAAGCCAATGAGAGTGGTTATTATCGTCTAGCTACAGCGGGTGTGAAGTCCTCGCAGAACCTATTAACAGCAAATGGCATAAGTTGTACCATGCTTAATCTACCATGCTTGTACTATGTGGTCTTTTCCCACTCTTTTGTAAGATCACAACTACTACTAAATAAAGAAGTAAGCATCGCCTTTGCCATAATCACGCATGTTTTTGAAAAGTATTGACTTCTTCTTTTTTTTCTTTTTCTTAAAAAAAGAAAACATGATTGTTCTCTTGAAAATATATATATATATATATATATATTTATATGTATACATGTATACATATATGTATATATGTGTGTATGTATGTATATATGAGTGAACACCCTTTTTTTTTCCTTTCAAAGAGGAAACAAATGGTTCTCTTTTTAAAAAAAATAAGGACATAGTAGCTACGGCTAGAGGTGTCATTTGCTAAGAAAAGTATGATATTTACACGCAAATGGCTAAAAGATAAGGCTATTGATGCATATGCATATGTTAGTATACATGTGTATACATGTACGTGGATGAATGAATACTATTTGATGACAAAACATTTTTTCCCCTCCCTTTTGGGCTAAAAAAAAAAATCATTTTTGCAAAAAAGGAGGCACAACAGCTACGATTGGAGGTGTCCTCTGCTATGGACAGTACAATATCTCCACATGAACAGTAAGATAAAACATGTGAACACATGAAAAGGTGGCAATGGAGGACCCCTTTTATGCAGAAAATTTTTTGCTATGCAGAAAAATTATGCAGAAAGTTTTCTATTATGCAGAAAATGTTCTGTTATGCAAAAAAAATTGTGCAGAAAGTTTTTTGTTATGCAGAAAATTTTCTGTTATGCAGAAAGTTTTCTTTTATGTAGAAAAAGTTTCTATTATGCAGAAAAAATTAGCTTTTATGCCGAAAAACTTCTTTTAGGCATGAACCCTTCTATAAGACAATGTCCATAGTTGACCAGTCCTTCTTTCGCATGAGATACTGATCTCCATAGTTGAATGACCCTTTGCACAGATAACAACAACACTTACAACTAGACAAATCATAACTAAATAAGTTTTTATATATAGCTGAATAGTTTCGCATACATGAGTAGTAACGGCACCTGGAAGTTTTTTTCTTCTTCTATTACAAAAAGAAAGGGGGAAAGAAGTCTTTATAACTAAGAAAGTCTCAAAACACATATTACATCCCAAATGGAGTTGTCCACTAATACAATGGCTATAAAAGAAAATACATAAATTGAAGCATGAGTAGCCTAAGCCAACAAGCCGCCAAGGGTTTCTGCAGAGGACGAGCTACCACTAGTGGCTAAGGATAGCATGATGGACTCCTTTTGGTTTGTCAAGAGGGATAGTTCTGACACCTTCGCTATGATCTCTTTCTCTAAATCTGCAATCTTTACTGTGATTTCAGCCAACTTCATCTCACCATCACGAATGATGCATGAGGCAGCAGTGGTTTTGAGCCAATCAAGAATGAATCCAACCTCAAACCTCATGGATTGCAACTCACTAAGTACGTCCATCCACTCAAGAACCTTGAGCAAGTTGAAACTCTTGAAGGGTGTGCGTTCTATGTCAAGCAAAACCACAACAAGGGATTTGAACATCACCTTCCTCACTGCATTGCCGTATGTGCACCTAGACATAAAATTTGGATGCTTCGACAATATCTTCTCCAACAATGGTAGACCTTCAACGGGAACATTGAACCGCTAAAATTTCACTGTGATTCCCGAAAGTGTATAGAAGTCCTTGGGAGATTTGTCATTCTCTCTCTCTTGATCAAACATCTCCGAGAAATCTTGCACACTAACCCCCTGAAATGCGGCACTTGATGGCTCCCCTTCCACAACTGTCAAACAAAATTGACAGGGTTAATGCAAGCCCAACATAAGTCTTTAGATATGACTGAATCATGGACAACAGAAGCTGTACATGTGTTTTTTCTGCTCTTGAAAGGATTAAGGTTAGATGTGGGCATGGAAGGTATGGTTGTAGTGCTTTCTCCGGCCCTACCAGCAGCTCCCTCAGGTGGCAATAAGGGATCAGTAGCACTCCCTCCAGTTGCGCCACCATCAGCAACTGCCTCAAGAGGGACACCATCTTCTCTTTCAACCACACTAACATTAGCAACACCACTAGGTTCTGACGAAGGGTCAACTCCAACCCCAACCTCACCAATTTCCACAATTTCCACATGTGACATTGAAGAATCAGCAACATTACCTATGATAGAAATGCCGTTAGCCGCAGCGAAATCATAGGAGGCCGGATAAGGAAGCAAGTAGCAGAAGATTACCGGAATCCATGATGGTGTCCATGAAGTCACCTCCGCAATTTTCAGAGCAGGTTCTCTCACTGTCACTAGATTGATAGAGCAGCTGACAGCAAAAAGAAGATATGTCAGTATGAAAATAGAAATAAGAAATAATATAATGATAACAAGGGAAAGAGGGAAGAAAAGAAGAAGAGTTTAAAGGTTAAAGGTTTACCTCTCTGGAGGAGCTCTCAACATCAAGTCTAGCAACTTTTGCCCTATGAGCAGTAGTTTTTCTAGTAGTAGTTTTTCTCTTATATGTCGTCCACTCAAGATCTGGGCCAAGGAAGAAATAGCCTCAGTAGTCGGGGCTAATGGAAGCTCGATAGCCTCTACCGAAGGAGGTGTGAGGGAAAGACTTGTATCCCGAACCGGAGGATTATACAACTCGATCACCGTAGACTTGGATTTATCTTTCTTACTATTGCCAACATCATGTTCTACCATAGACCTTGTCCTCTTAGGAACACTTCCAGCCGGAGGAGCTCCACTTCGACTCCTTTTACTTGGTGTCCTACGCTTTTCTGTTTCAAGTTCAAGGGCTGCCACTATTTTATTCTGGCTCCTCCATTCTTCTGGAACGTTGTCACCATAGACGACCCAACCATCAAGGTTAGCATGCCATTTGGCAAAACTTATTTTCTGCTTGGCTGCCCATGAACAAACAGCCTAGGTGTTTGGAAACAAGCATCGGTTAGGAGGCATATCAGCCCTTGGAGGGCCAATCGCCACCCTTTCATGCTCTAGGCTAGCAACAAAGGCGACCAATTTTTCATTACCCTCTGCCAATAAGTGCACATATTCTGAGTGACATGACCATCCCTTCACCTACATGGGATCAACACATCCACCTCCCTCTCACACCAATAATCCATGGCCGAATCATGAAGCAAAGGCCTCATTGCCTCTCGAATATCATAATCCATATCATTGATTATAGTCACATCTTGGTCGAGCCCGAATTGGCGTGACACTCTATGAAGATTGTATTTCACAAGGCTAAAACCCCAACTGTTGAGGCAAGGGATTGACAATGGGGAAGTAGTGAGTAAAAAATTCAAAACCTTGCTGCTATCCCTTAAGTTGAACACTTGAGAATCAGGCCTAGCACACGGAAATGGTGAAGGAGAAAAAAACCCCTTAGCATGATAAGCATAAGGCCTTCAAATAAAATCAGAGGCAGTGTCTAACGAACAAATTGATGGCAAACCCTATACCTTTAAAGCCATCCACTTCATCAATAAAGGAAGGCCATGCTCAAACCCTAAAAATCTCTCCTCACCATCAATAATTCCATTCGAAATCACTCTCTTAGTGTCACGAATTTCACTTACGCTCTTTCCTACATTAAGGTACCTTTTTGAACGTTCCCAAACAAAAGCTTGCAACATCACTATGCTTAACCCGGTATCAACAATATGGTACGGAGAACCAACTAGTTCATTATAATGAAGTTGGTCTAATTCCGAGTAAAGGTAGCCTAAGAATAAAGCACCCAATGGTAAGGACATACCTTGGGAAAGCTTTATGGCAAGACGAAAGGTGAAGGGTTTGATGAACTGAGTAGGGTAGCAACTAAAGACGCACTTGCTCAACCACATTGCCAAAAATGCAGCCCTCCTAATCACACGACTACTAGATTTCTTAAATGTGAGAATCCATGAAGAAAACCTGGCCTTTTGACCAATGAGTGATGCCACATGACCCCTAAATGCCTTGTAAAGCCTCTCTTCGATTTTAGCCTCATCATCATCCAACTCCAAATCCATCGAATTCAACCTCCCCATGCTTGGCAGCAAGAATAAGCTCTCTACATCTTCGAGGGTGACAGTGGTTTCACCCCAAGAGAAAAAGAAAGTGTGGGTTTCCGGGCTCCAACGATGAATCAAATACCGCAATGCAATAATATCCCTAAATACATGCCACCCTCGAGACATCAATACCGCTTCAAAAATGTTGGCATCGCGAAGAGCCTGACAAAATTCTTCATTCTCAATTTCCTTATCAAGCCAATCAGACTAGCCATTGATCAATCCACTAGGACACCAAAATTGGACTGGTAAAGGCAGAAGCTCTTTTCGTTGGAGGCGCAAATCCATAACCCCAGATGCCGAAGGTACCCATGCAATTTCAGGATTAGGGGCTTCACCCCTTATATTCCATTGATAAGGAGCATTAGAAGCACCGATGTCAGTCGGAACCATGGGAAATAAGGGAGAAGAGCTGTACCACGGGTCTTGCAATGGCAGGAGTGATTTTCTCGCAATTTCGACATTGACGGCAATAAGCGCTTCCTCTTCTTCAGCCATGGACACGATTTGATGGTAGAAGCCTCTCACACACAGATGAAAGTGCCGAAGAAAGGGCACAGCAGAGGAAGAACATAATGGGTCTTCCTCTCTTTCCACAAAACGTAAGAAAATATATAGACTTTCACTGCTCTTTAGCCATGGACACGATTTGATGATAGAGGCCTCTCAAACATAGATGAAAGTGCCGAAGAAAGGGCACAGCAAAGGAAGAACAGAATGGGTCTTCCTCTCTTTCCACAAAACGTTAGAAAATATATAGATGAAGAGAAGTTCTTTTTTCTCTCTTTCACTCCTCTCTGTTGCCGAAAATCAAGAAGGGAAGATACGGAGGAAGAAATTTTGTCTATGTTTTCCCTTTTGATAGTGCCGAAACAAGGAAGAGGTAAAACCCTTCTCTCTCTCTTTTATTTTTTTAGTATTTCTCTCTTTCAGTTTTTCTGTCTCTGGGACTTGACAAAATAATGGAAAAGGGCAGCATTAACTCTTTGGGTTGCACTGAGAAATGTGAAACCCAGCCTTGAAAAAACATGCTAGGGGGTTGCAGTTATTAAAGGTAGCAGTAACCACCCAGGTATTGAGGTTTTACAAGAGTTCACGCATAACACACCAAACAGTCACCTTTTTTCAAAAATATGTGTATATATATAATAATAGTAATAATAATAATAAAATATATGATAATAATAATAATAATTAAATGGTAAAAAATATATGATAGTAAATAATAATAATAATAATAAAGGGAGTTAATAAATGACTAAGCAAACAATGTATACTCTTATATGAAACGTAGCAATGACAGATTTTTTTTTCGAAATATATAGACAAATATATGTGTGTGTGTGTGTGTGCAAAATATACGTATATAAATAAATAAACGTATATATGTATAATAGCAATGAGGACAGTAACAACAAAAGCACTTTCACGTGTGATCCAAATATTTTTCTTTTGAAAAAAAAAAAAAAATATATATATATATATATAGTAAGAAACCGATCACACGTGACTCAGGGGGTTGAATGTTGGGGTACTTCTCTTTACACCTAATGTTATTTGAATAACACCCATTTATTTTCCTTTCAAATGTATTATTGGACATGCTTAAATATCTTTTCCAACTATCACTATACTAGCCCACAACCTTTCTCCTTTCTACCACAAAATTGGGCTACGCTACAAGACCCAATACTATCTCATAAAAAACCCGAATTATTTAGTAAAGCAAGATAAAATCTAATCTTTTCTAAAAGACCAAGAATACTTATGCTTGGCAAGGTTTGAAAAGCTCACGATTCAAACCCATGGCAAAACAATTGTATCAATGGAGTTCAAGTCCATAGTCAAAGCCCATGGTTTAAACCCATGATAATTTATTTATCTAAAAGCCCAATCCTCATTGGCAATATTTGAAACCCAATTTTCATTGGCAACATCAAAACTCAATTCTCATTGGAAATATCAAAAGCCTAGTTTCCGCTGGCAATATCAAAAGCCCAATCTTCATTGGCACTATCCAAAAGCCCAATCTTCATTGGCAATATTTGAAACCCAATTTTTATTGGCACTATTTTATCAAAACATCGAGGTTATTAATGCTTGGCAAAGAGAGAAGTATCATGGCATAATTATTGCTTAAGTATTATCATGGCAAAAAAATATGGCAATTGTTTTATTGAAACTCATAGGGAGTTATCTTGAAGAATATGTTCCCGAATTATAACCCATGAAACACACGGTCATCACTTGCAGCACAACATCCATGATATATATCTACAACGCTCATGGAAAATGCTCGGTCCCATAAGCTTATCGTTTAAATTATAATGCGACTATTAGAAGCCATGAACGTTATTTATGGAATTCATCATAGTAAAGGTTATTTTCAAAGGTATTTTGAAAACTTGTCATATTGTTTCAAACATTAAAATTAATTGCTCAAAAGACCCATTGCAAGTATCTATAAAAAACCCAAAGAATATTTACTAATAAAAGTCCATGAGGAAGGAAAGCCCATGACAACATGTGTTGTTGATTTTGTAGGCTGCACACAACCCGATTCAAGGGAACTAGCCTAGGTGAACAAGCCCAATCTAAGAGATCCCAGCAAGAAACAGAGGACTAAAAGTAAGTAAAACAACCCTTGTTCATCCTTGACCGAAGTACAACAAGAGAACCAAGTCCTTAAGAATGAACTAGAGGTTGTCTCATCGGCTTTTGGTCACTCTCTACCTGACGTGAACAGTACCCAAGGCTTGTGACATCAGCTGAAGTCTAAAGGGTGATGAGACTCCATCATTTTTTTCAAGACTGCACCTCCAGCAGAAAGGCAGCTGAAACCAAATTATTCAAATTCCAGCAAATTGATGTTATAAATATTAAAAACGTTCAAGACGTGATTCATACGCCAAACCCATGAATCCTAAAGGGAAAAAAATTGGGAACTTGTGGTTTGGAGGGCATAAAGGGACCTCTAGCAAAACCCCCTGAAGTAGGCTTATAATTTGACACCTAGCTTGGGGTGTTGAATCTTACTTTTTGGGGGTATAAATCTCAGTTGCAACTTTATGATTTGCTCTTGATACATGCCCCAATCACATTGATTGAGCTCGGTCCCAGAAATCCTGACATTTAATGCAAAATCCCATCATTACCAAAGAAGCAAAGCAGCCCATAAAGCAAATCTTCTACTTCTGACCAAAAATCCTAGGAAGGTTAACCCTGGTTCTCCACCTCTTATTAACCCTACGTTTTTGGTTTCTTGTTAATTAATGCCTCCCCAAAACTCCATTATAAAGACACAAGCATCTCAGCCCACTGAAACTCAACTACTCCCTCTAAAACCCCTAGTCTATTTGCCATTTTGCTAGTAGTTTAGCTCTCTTGAAGCTCACTACTTATCCCTTTCAGCCCATGTTCATCTGACCTCAGGCATTCTTTCCTCTCTTTTACACAAACACAGCTCATAAATGCCTCCCACCACTCACAAAAAGCTTTAATCTCAGAGTTAATCTCATCTCATCCACTAAAACAGCCCATATTGTCTCATTCATGCCTTATGAACACACACTCACCAAAATCTTAGTTTAATACTTGATGCACTGAGTTGGGATCTCTCTCTCCCTTCACACCATGCCAATTAATCATTTCCCTCTTCCCATGGAACCTTTTATTTTTACCTTTTATTTTACGGTTGAAGGGTATAATTTATATGTAACAATCGAACTTTTCCCTCACATTGGTGTAATGATGGCTGAAAGTACAATGAACTCCCCTGACCAAGACATGCAAGGACCCCCAGGAGTAAATACATTCCTAAATTTATTTAATCATTAGCCATTGGACTGTTTAAATCGGTTTTTCCTAGACTAAGTGTAATTTTACCCTTACCATTGGAGATTTTATTTCACTCGAAATATTAGACCAGGACCATTGATGCACTAATTAAATATTGTAACGTATTTTTTTATTTTTTATTGGGCTTTCTGTTGCTATTTTGTCAAGTGCAGCCTTAGTTTCTTGTTTGGATAGAATTTGTCATCACATCGATAGCCTTTGGGTGTCATCTCAAGAGCTCATAGTTGAGTTTCGGTTTGGTTTCCCAATATCTTATTTAGAGGCATCAATTTCCCCCTCGTCAAGTGTAATATCTCATTTATTTTTCAGGGATTGAGAAGCGAGGTAATTGCGTCTTTTCATGTGGTGTTATAGTTTATAGTACTAACTTTGCATTTTGAAAATTTAGGATGCAAATTGTAACTTGTGGTCTTATTTAGGATAGTAAAATATAATTTTCCCTAAAAATTGCCCTAAACACAAGTAAAGTGTAATTATCCTTACGAATTATGTACTTATATAGTGGTGGTAGAAGGATTAAAGCATGTTATATGATATATATATCGATGAAAATAAAAGAAAATCCCTTAAGTTATATGATATACAAATTAGAAATGGCAAAACGGGTAGGTCAAGTCAATTAGGTCCAGTCAAAACAGGTAATTTTGAGCGGGCTAGAAATGGGGAGGGTCAGATCGAGTCGTATTTTCAATTGAATTTTTTTTTTTTAATTTATAAAAATCATGTAGTTTTTTTTATGAGAAAAAACATATATATTTGTTATGGGAAAAAAAATTAATTGATTTTTTTGACATGTTTTTATAATTTCCATAAAAGTTGTATAAATTTTTTTCTAAAATGATCAATTAACAAGACCCATTATAAAATTATTATTATTATTTGAGAGGAATTATTATTATTATATATTTGAATGGCGGTATTCAAAAAATGTTTATATAAAAATAAGAAATGCTATGTTTATAACATTTTCATAACAAATTTATGTGGTAGGTTGTTACTTGCTGTTACTAGTGGGTAAAAAAGCAATTTCAGTGGTAGATTTAAATTAAAAAACTTGTAACAACTTGCTAATTAGGATTTGTTGTGAAAATGTTGTGGAAGTAACACTTCTCTAAAAACAAATTGACCTTTTTTTGGTAAAGTCCAAAACAAGCAAGTAATTAAACCAAACATATTATAATTTTGTTTTACCAAAAAAAAAAAAAAAGGTTTTAAAAAAGGATCGAGTCAGGGTTAGTTGTGTTGGATTTGGTTGACTTGCTAAAAGGGTCAAATCATAGATTAACCCATTTTTTACTTCGAATAAAAAAAATTGGATTTAGGTCGAGTTGTTGAATCTTGGCCTGTTTTACCACATCAATCTAATAAAAGGATCATATAAAACTTCATAAGTTTCTAACCAAACAAAAATTTTGTTGAGAATGTTTTAAGCATACCAATCACCACTGTATAACAATGTTTAGTATCCGTTTGACATGATTAATTTTGCTAGTTTATTTTACCATTCATCTTATTTTTACTACTATTTATGGGCCCTACAACACTTTTTGGTATCATTCATAAGTCTCACTATATTATTTCAGTTAACTTTTACTTTTATTTACAGTACTTTCAGCAAAAAAATTTTGTTTCAGCAAAATAAGCGGATCCCAAATAGATCCTTAACATGTTATTAACTTATTATTACAAACAAAATATATATATATATATATATATGTAACCGTTAAAATATTGAAATACATGAGGTAAACATGGTAGATAAAATCTAGTTATTATTACATGATATGATATAATAATAAAAAGTCCCAGTTCTCCTATTCTGTATTAGGTGATCAAGCATATAAAGTAGTAGTAAAATCTAGACACATTTCCCTTTTTCGTGGAAGGCTAAGATTGGATAAACCCTTTAGTTCTACCAAAGTAATAAGCTACCCGTGATATATAAGTCACTGGGGCCATCATGATTTATAGATTGAACTTTGACAAAGTGAAATCTCACATACTCACACTACCAATAAAGGGTGAGGGTTGGTGCTATCCACGGGAGCATAGAAGGGAAGCCAAACTCCAAATAAATTGAGCACTAACATATGTACCATTTTTTTATAAGTTTATTTTGATGTGAAATGTTGTGTTTAGTGTATAGTAAATCTAACAAAAAAAATCTTACGTTGTAGATTAAACAGATGTATATAATATTATACACTTTTTCCAAATATATACACATTTGTTTAATTTACAATGTAAAAATCTTAGATTAACAAAATATAAAATAAGAATTTTCTTATAATAAAGTGATGTGAATAATGAATAAAGTAAAAATAATAATTATCTAAAAATCAACCTTAAAATCACACCTTACAAGTGGTGAAAAGAATTATAAAAAAAAAAATTTAAAAGCTGTGGCCATACAATGCCTGGAAGCACACCACAAGTAAGTGAAATAAAGCGTGCGTACGTAGGAGGTGACGTGGTGAAAACTCCACAGCGGTTTTGTGGATGAACATTTTTGCTGCTACTTAAAAAATAAATAAAAAATAAAAAAATAAAAAACTTTCTTACTTAGAAATACAAATCTTCTATACCAGTTTTGTGTTCTACTTTATATTCAACCAATCGTAATTTGTCATATATTTGTATAACTTTTCTTTTAAAATAACCAAAATTTAAAATGAAAAAAAAAAAAAAAAAAACAACAACAACAAGAAGAAGTACAATTGATAGAACATAAAATGAAATACAAAAAATGATATACAAGATTCGTATTCCTTTAAAAATGGTCCGTATTCTTTCTCAACAAAAAAAAAAAAAAAAAAAAAAAAAAAAAAAAAAAAAGATCTGTATTAAATAAACCTAGTTAACAAACAAGGTTGAATGGAGGAATAAGTCTTGTGCCACATAAAATAGCACAAGTCGCCTATATGACAAATTATAGATGATGGAGAGGTATCCAAATTATGATATTTGTTGTGCCACTCTATGTGGCACAAGACTTATTCTTGAATGAAGTCTAACTAACGCACTATATGAAGCTTAATGTAAATCGTCTACGTCTCTGAATCGAAAGACCCAAGAACACTCTCCACTATTCTCTAAAAATTGCACGAGTGCTTTAATAAGTAGGTTATGAGAGCAGCATATACGCATGTGATGACGCGAGGCAAAGGGCACAACTGTACAGTGATGAGGATCTTGATAACAATAAATACCCTGAAACTCTGTCACTTCTTCATTCACTTCCATCTCTTTGGTTTACAACACCTTTCACTCTCTCTCTCTCTCTCTATGCAAAACACAACTACCCCACGAGTCATTCGCTCCCTTCTGTTAATTTCATTTTTGTTTTATTTTATTTTTTCTGATATATTCCAAGTTTCTGAAATATTCAAAATAAACAAGTAGGTTGATTTGTGCATTGAGTAAAGGACCTTTTTTTTTTGGTTAATATTCAAAACAAACAAGAAAGAAAAGGATTGCCTCTTGATTGAATGATTGATTTTATTGTTCTACCTGAAGATTGTTTAATTTTGGTAGAGCTAGTGGGCTGCAACGGTGATGGTGATGGAAAGTGCGTGTTATGTATTGCATGGGTTGAAGCCGACCATTTTAATGGTGGTGGTCCAGTTTGCATTTGCTGGGGTCAATGTGTTCTACAAGCTTGCCGTAAATGATGGAATGAACCTGAGGGTTATTGTAGCTTATCGCTTCCTTTTCGCATCAGCTTTTATTGCTCCTCTCGCTTTTGTTCTAGAAAGGTACTGGTTTGACACTTCCACCATCCATGTTATATAGTATTTTATTCTATTTCTTCTAGATCTCTTTCTTCCAAAAAAGCCATCAATGTCGCCAAATCATAGTATTTGATCATAATTTATATAATATTTTATGCATGGTGACTGCCGAGTACTATTTGCTTCTTCTCATCAAAAGCCATCAACGTGGTCTTAAGTTTTTCCTTTATAATTTCATATATTTTCCTCCATTTTAAAAGCTTTCATTTCTGCCTGGTATTGGCTTTTCAAAAGTTGTTTGAGAGGGTCCTTTAAAATTTGTTTATATTACTTACTCTCTGGAAATTTCAAGAAACTCCACCAAGTTGATATTCTGTTCAATAACTTTTATTTTATTTTATAACAAAAAATCACAATTTTCTAACTAAAGGTTCTGCCTTTGTACTCATCTATGCACTAGAGATCCGGATTTGTTTTAACTCATGTATAATCTTATTTTTTTGGCAGGAAAAGCAGACCAAAGTTGACATGGGCAGTACTCTTCCAATCATTTCTTTGTGGCCTATTTGGGTAAATTGCATACATCTTCTTATATTAGTTCCCTAATTAATTTACACCCACATGATGAGGATCTAAAATAATGACAACTAAAATATTTCAGGGGATCATTAGCTCAAAATTTATATATTGAGAGCCTAGCCTTGACATCTGCAACATTTGCTTCAGCCATAGCTAATCTTGTTCCTGCCGTCACCTTCATTTTGGCAGTCCCATTTGGGTGTGACCCTCTCTCTCTCTCTCTCTCTCTCTCTCTCAAATCAATTCTATAAAAGAAATATATTTTATGATGCTAAAACTTTGTTACTACATGTGTAAAATATGATCCAAGGTGACAAATAAATTAATCAACTAGAGCATTGTATTGTATAGTAAACTTGTATAGATTTTGATTGTAATCTACACAGGTTGGAGAAGCTAAATCTGGGAACAATAGAAGGAAAGGCTAAAGTGCTGGGAACATTAATGGGAATAGGTGGGGCGATGCTGCTTACTTTCTATAAAGGCGCAGAAATTGACATTTGGTCTACTCATACGAACCTTTTGCATCACTCTCAACATGGTCAGAATGGACACTTGGCAACTGATTCAAGTAATCGCCTTTTGGGCTGTATTTTGGCTGTTGGAAGTTGTATGTCGTACGCCTTCTGGTTAATCATTCAGGTGATTTTTGATAACTTTTTTTTAATTATTTATTTATCTTAATCATTATCAAAAACAAAAATTGATGCCTTAATCTCAAAACAAAACGAAAAAAGAGCTTTGCTAGAGTTATCTAGAACTTACATTAAAATAAATAAAAAAAAAAGTTTCACATTACTCTCACACTTAGAAAATATTTTTTGATAATTTGATACTTGGAAGTAAAGTTATTTGAATCTTGTAGATTTATGATGAAAACATCAAAATATACCCATTGAATGATAAGGTTCTTGACAACTCACCGCAATATAAAAATTTTTAAATTGTAAAATATTTTGCCTAAATTTAGGTGGTTTTTGACTTTTCATTTTTATTTTATGCGTCGTGACAAAACATTAATTGTTTTTTTTTTTTTTCCCTAAATTTGTTTTTTTAAAATGATTCACTAACAAATATTTTTAGGACATTCGTTAATTTTTTTTTCTTGTTTTATTATAACATTTATTGCTTCTTCCTCTTTTTATTTTATTTTATATATTTCTATTCAAACCCAGATAATTATTAAATCCTCTTAGAGTACTATAAATACGTACTCTCCCTTCTCACATAACTGTGGATCTCTCTAATTAAATTTATTATAGAACCCATAATTCATATGAGAAGGAGGTTTAGGGTACTCTCAGAGTATTCAATAATTTACCTTCAAACCCCGAGAAGTTATTATTTACACCGGGAGAATTGTTGATGTGGTCCTCTCTGACCAATGAAATAATGTCATTTATACAAATATATGTGTAAGCTTCCTAATCAGCACAAGAAATAAAAAATAAAAATTAGTGGATGATGTCACATTTTCATAAATAATAATATTTTATTGGTTGGAATGTCAAGGAGGACCACGGCAGCAGTCCTCCTAGTGGACCTAGTAATTTCTCTCAAATCCCACTTAAAAAATCTCCAAAATTTTGTTCCTTCCATTTTAGTACTTCCTACTTTGTATGGGTTACTAATTAATTGATAGAAGACAGGCTAAAATGAGTGAGAGATATCCATCATATTACTCCGGCACAGCTTTGATGAGTATAATGGGAACAATCCAAGCGGTTGTTTTTGCCCTATGCATGGAGAGGGATTGGAGTCAGTGGAAGTTGGGTTGGAATATTAGGCTGCTTACAGTGTCCTATTCGGTACGTTTTAATGGCAAGTTGTAGTTTGTGACCTTTCGTTAGTGTAGAAACATTAATACTGATTATTTATTGCTAATTTGACTCATGTTTTAGGGAATTGTGGCTTCTGGACTCATGGTGACATTCATTGCATTGTGCGTGCACATGAGAGGCCCTGTATTTGTCTCTGTCTTCAACCCTCTAATGCTTATATTAGTTGCCATTATGGGGTCTCTAATACTAGACGAAAAGTTGCACATTGGAAGGTACATTATTTAATTTTTAGGTTTATTGTCTATTGTATTATATATAAAAGTGGGTACAAGTTTTCAAAATACCTTCTTTAATTTAAACTTAAAGCGAAGGAGTATTGTTAATTTTATAAATAAAGTAAATGGTATGTTAAGAAATTTATTTATTAAATTTTTAAAAAAGGTTTTTTTTTTTTTTGGAATATCTTAAAATGAAATAGAATAGTAACAAATTGAGACAAAGTAAGTATGACTTTTTGAAGATTTGAGTTCATTATATACTCAATCTCTTAATTACCTCTATGTATCAAACATGAAATTGTGTTACCATCGTTTCTTCCCCGTTTATATATAATATAAAATAATGGAATAATTAACTTATAGTATAATAGGTCATTTGAATGTATATTTTTATTTTGGTTTTTAGAATTCTAAATAATATAATACTAAGCTATAGTAATTTAAACTAATTAGAACTCATATTTTTAAAGAAAACAACAGCAACCCAACTCCAAATAAATGCTGATTAAATAAGGTTTGAAATTCTACAAAGAAATTCAAATTAAATTCAGCATATACTTCTCTATAAATTCTCCAACTTTATTTATTGTTGAAATGAAAATTTTAAGGAATACTAAAATTGTTCCTATGTTATTAATCCTTTACCGGAAAGGAGAATAATACTAAGGTGGGGTTTGGATCTGCATTTGCTATGTCCACATTTGCTGCACTGCGCGTTTTAGTTTTTTTTTTTTTTTCTTTTTTAGCCACAAAAGTTAACTTTTCAACTGTGAATAGTACACTAATGCACTATTCACGAACTCACAAATATCACTTTTAGTAACTTTTACATTAAAAATGGGTCACACGATACTATTTAAACATTTAAAAATTATTTTGTTACAATATTTTTAGTTTTCAGTTTCAGCAAAATAAATTCTATCCAAACGGACCTTAGTAAAGTGTACTTGTTCAAAAATTGGGGAAACACTCTTGCTTATTCTTTTTTTTCCCCTAATTACTAGAATTATTTAAGTGCATCTTTTGATTGCATCATGAAATGAATTACAAGTAACAAAGGATTTCCTTTCTTAGTTTTTTTTCGCTAAACTTTTGATGAGGTATTTGATAATTCATATCTTTGTATAATGTTATTTTGAACCCAAAAAAAAAAATAATAATAATAATGATTTTGCCTTTCAAATGACAGCATTATAGGAGCCGCGTTGATTGTATGCGGGTTATACGTGGTGCTGTGGGGTAAAGGCAGGGAGATGAAGAAGATAACTCAACTAGCACCTTCAGAATGCTCCTCAGAATCTGACTTGACCCATATTGTTATTACGTCTCCTATGGATGGCGACAATAACAACAACAGTGCAAGCGTGCCTATTGCTTCTGTAGATGACAGCACATTTGAAAAAGGACATGAAGAAAGTCATGAGCAAAAAGGGGAAAAGAAAAATAGTACGCTTTGAAACTCTAAACACAATGCAGAAAGCAAATCTTTTGTTCCAATTGCCCAATCTTCACGGCGATTTTGATAGATTTGGAAGTGGAACACACAGATTAATCTTGACTGTGTGTGATTTTGATAGGATTAGAGGTGTAAGATATGAATTGAGGCCCACAAAATTCTTAGAGTAACTTCACTATGAAGTTCTTATAATTCTAATCATCCATTTTGAAATTAGTAAATTAGAATTTTCCAGGTCATCCACTTCTAATTTTGACCATCACAATTTTTGTATCTGTTTAAATTATTGATGATGTGAAAATATTTAATCCATGTATGAGCTGTTTCCAAATTAAAGGAAATTTTTTTAAGAATCCCCATAGCAGATAGGAACTCTAATCAAACTTAATTTGGAAGACACAATTATCATGGTATTCAATTTTCTTTCTTGTACACTTCCTAGTTTTAATTTTTTTGGTTAATTAAATGAACAATTTACTTTACTTTCCTTTTTATGGGAAAAAAATTGGCTATAAGTTTTACCAAATAAAAGTACTTTATTCTATTCCATGAAATTCACTTAATGTTCCACTAATTGCATAATGTCATATTCTTCTCCACAAAAATATATATATATATATATATATCGTAATATTTAAATGGGACATACAATTTAACAAAATAAAATGGTCACACTTACCCATATAGAAAATAATAGATAATAATAATTGATAATGAATTATCATGTAACAATTTCAAAATATGAAAATTCATAAAAGAAAATTATAAAACTTCATATATTGTATGTTTTTTTTTTTTTTTTTCTTATCAATAACTCGATATATTTAAGTTTTTTTTATTTATTAAATTTTATTTAATTCAAGTTTCTTAACGACCCATTTGAAATAAATTCTTAGAGCCACCATTGCTTATAATGTAAGACGCATCATATTCGATTTTGTGCAAATCCAAAAGTGATAATGGGAAACGATGATGCTTATTGCTTGCCTCATTAGAAACATTCTAAAACATTAAAATAATGATAAGAAAACCAACTTGAAGACAGACCTTCAAGTAGCGTGAGAGGGATGCCTGTTGGCATAGATGTCCTTTGAACTCTGGATTTTGTATGTGTGAAAGTAATTTTAATTCCCTTTAACCTTTTCCTACAATCTCTCTTAAAGCATCAATTGGAGACCCAAGTTAGTTTTTGAAGATTTGGTAATCAAGACAAACTTTTTGTAGTTTGGTTACATCCAAGTTGCTTGAATGAATCTTCAAAAAAGTACTTGAAGTGGTGAGTGGTGTGTTCATGTGCAATGAAAATCACTAGTAGAAGAATTTATGAATTCAAAGTTACGTGTGGTTACGTTAGTGAGTACTCTACAAGAAGTAGTAAATCAAAATAGGGTTGTATTTTTGTAAAAATTCAGTTCTATATAGTGGATTGATTTTTGCCTTTGGGATCTATAGGTTGTACCCTGATAAAATCCGTGAGTGTATATATACCGGAGTTTCTAATCTTAAGAAAGACTTTATTTTAAGTGACTTCAACGAAGAAGTCCTAATTAGTAGTGAGCCAACTGGTCTCTCTCCTGCCAATAGAACCCAATGGTCCCAAAAATCCTTGTTTGAAATAAGTACAAGAAACGAGATCACATAAGAGAGACTGTGATTTTTGGACTAACTGAACTTATTGGTATGCAAGACAAAGATAAAATGGTGATCATATTTGTAAGAAAACAAATTACTAAGCATGTAAAAGCTAGGCTACATGACAAGCTACATATTTAAAATTGGAACAGTCAATAACATCATGAATTCATGATCAATATGAATATCATTGTGGTACATGAGTCATACAAACATATCTGGCACTGTTTCAAAGTGGTATTCCTTGAATATCTTTCCCATTTATATATATAATTATTTGGACAGAAGAGTGGAAAAATAGAAGTTTTGGATAAAATGAACAAAAAATTTGAACTGTTATACTTAGAGCCGTGTCTTCTACTCTTTTTGGCTCAATCTTATTTTTTTTCAGCCTTTTTCCCTGGTTTCCTTTCTTTTTTCCTTGTTCTTTCTGTTAGGTGGTTTTTGCCTTTATTGAGTTAGCGTGTTAAATCACGTGAAACAACGCATGGTCCAAATAAAATCCCAACCTCCCACTACCAATAATATATTGGGATATATAATTATATGTATATATATAAAAGAAACGGTGACTTGGAGTCTTCATGAAAGTTAATACCTTTTCTAGAGGGTTAGGTCTAAAACCAGAACCCTTAAACCAAAGTGGCATGCATTAATTACTATCACTGCTGTGCATTTTTAGTTATTCTATTCTCAAACACAATTACTAAAGTATATAGTAAACAGTTAGTGATTAATGGGTTCTTAATTTCACATGGAAACACAGGTTGTCCAATGGTGGCAGTGGCAGCAATTTTTCTTCTTGTTTACTAATAAATAGAAAAAAGAGGAAAAAAGAAGGAAATTTTAGTTTCAGAAACTTTTCAGATTTTGATCACTAGGGACCAATATATAACATCAGTATGTATTTAATGTCAACAACAAAATCAAGTCTTGTACGACTATCCAACTGAGCTTTTTTTTGTGTTCACTCCAAATGCAAATCAAATATTGCATGTTTCTTTTGCTTTTGCTTTATTTTCAAGGCAACGATAAAATTAGACAAAAAGTCTGTTTCAAGATCTGTCAATTTGTGCTTCCACTATAACATGAGCGATATGGAATACTTTGAGAGTCCAAGGAAGATTCTCTTACGTGTCTCTTGGCAACCATACGTGGAGGCTAAGTGGACTTGAAGTGACGTGAGGGCATAGCATGCACCACATGAATCAGGCCTCTCGATCTCTATAACAGCTAAGCCCATTAGATATCCAAATTGCTCTCTCTCTCTCTCTCTCTCTCTCTTAGAGTACTATACAATATATGCAAAAGATGGGGTACCTATGTAATGTAATACAAAGCTCGAAGCCAGGGATTTTAATGGTAGTAGTTCAGATGGTATATGCAGGGATGAATATACTATACAAACTTGTATCAGAAAATGGAGTGAATTTGAGGATCCTTATTGCCTACCGTATGTTGTTTGCCACTGCCTTCACGGTTCCTCTTGCTCTCATCTTTGAAAGGTGTTGTTCTTCAAATACATATATAAAAGCTATTTCTTTGATATAAAAATCCCATTAAATAAATATTGCATTCTACTTTGATGATATATCTACTTGTTCAAAATGTTTTTGGCATTTTAAGATCTGCCTTCTAATGATTTTACATTTTGTTAATGTAATCTGTAACCTACGAAAATAAAAACATAGGGAAGAGGAAAAATGGAAGCTATATATATATATATATGCTTATGCCCCTTAAGTTAATGATTGTTGTTTGTAACTTTTGCAGGAAGACCAGGCCAAAACTAACATGGGTAGTAATGTTCCAGGCTTTTCTTTGTGGGTTACTTGGGTAAGTTTCAGACATTATACTCAACACTGTAATTGGCTGGAAGCCAAATTTTTGCTGAGCGATAACAAGTTAAAATGAAATAAATAAATTGTGAGATTAATCCTATTTTATCTAAAAAAATCATGGTGGAGAACTAATTGAAATATCACATCTTCCTTCTCTCTAAAAAATGAAGGCATTATATGGGGGTAAATGAAGGCATTATATGGGGGTAATTTATAATATGTTCAATTGCAGGGCGACATTGGCTCAGAATCTGTATTTTGAGAGCTTTGCCTTCACATCAGCAACATTTGCTGTCGCCATGAGTAATCTCAATCCAGCGATTACCTTCGTTCTAGCAACATCTGTCGGGTACTATTCATAAGCAATAGTTATTCTTTAAAATAAAAAAGAAATATTTATTATTGAAATGATTGCATTAACTATTTCTTAACTTTTTCTCAAAAAAAAAAAAAAAATTCTTAACTGTTTCTCAAAATATATATATATATATATATATTTCTTAACTTACATAATATAGCCTTTAAAAAAAATTTAAGAACTCCACAGGCTAATACTCGCCCCCAATCCACTGGTTCTTTCTCTCTTCATCAAACATAGGTTTTATGTTCTTGATATCTGAAAATTAAATTGTTTATTTAAAGTATTGTTTAAGTGACCATTTTAAAATTAATCTGGTTTAATCTTATAACCGAGTTTATCAAAGATGTACTAATCTTTCGTAACCTCATAATTTTTTTATTATTTAAATATGGTTTCAAACTTTCAATTATTAGTGTTCATTTCAATTTTTCTTTTTTTTCTTTTTTTTTTTTTCAGATGGTTGGATTAATTTTTTAACGAAATGCGTAAAAAATATCTTATATATATATATATATTGCTAAACAAAAAATATATTTTATATGATATCATGATATTCAAGCAAGTGAATTTAGACTTTAATGAACATATAAGATATGCTTTTTTTTTTTTCTCTTTAAATATTTTTTGAGATATAATTTTGAACAAAGTAATAGTAATTATACAGACTCTCAATTTATACCTAATAAGATACTAAGCTGGACGAAAAAAAAGTAAATATAAATTTACAAACAAAATTATATTTTAGGAACTTTGATTGGAATATGATATTTATAAAATTTCATTAAAATATCATTTCATTCCACCATCTTATCATATTACAACTAAACTGTGGAGTACAGATTTAGGTGTTTATTTGTGTGTCACCAAACAGAAGAATAGTATAGTTATTTCATTAATTTTTGTATTATAATACTTATTCATTTTGCAATATAATTACCTTACTCTATATCAAAATTGCCCTCAAAGCTTTTGTTAATTTTATTTTAGAGGAAAGAGGTAATGAAAAAAGAAATATAATAAGTGAAGAGAAGTTTGTAATATGTTGTTTATATAATTTTATTTTATTTTATTTTTGGAAAACTACTAATAAGTGATAAAATCTAGGGATAGTTACACAATAAAAATTTCAAAGTTTTGATATTATTTTTATTAGCTTAAATTTTAAAAGTTATAGGTTTATATATGTTCAAAATATAGTTTTAAAATTCTTACAATTTGAAAATTTTGAGTCTATATAATGGAACTCATCATATGAATAGTCTAGCCTAGCCTAGCTACTAAAATTCTTTCCATATGAATCATTTGTAGAACTCCACCTAAATATATAATTTCAAAATGAATCTTCATCATATTTAATGGATGCAGTATCTTTTTACAAATTTTCTTATGTTAGCATAATATTACTATCATTGTTATTATTATTGTGATGATCATTTTACAAGAATAAATTCTTGTAGGATGTGAGGGGGAGGAGGTAAGGGCTAATGTTCAAGTCTCTAAAAGAAAATTTTTCACACATACACTTAAATGAAGTTAAAATAAAAATTTTATCTCAAATTAAAAAAAATAATAATAATAATATTGCTTAATCTTCAAATGAATGATTTTTTATCACCTGGATTGGTCTTAAGAATCATATAAACATATATGCGTGTGGGTATAAATAAATAAATAAATATATATATTTATATAAGTTTTATTCCTTGAAATCAAATCTTAACTCTGCAACTAGTATTTGTAAAGTATTAAATTTTGATGAGTCTTTTAAAATGAAATCCTAATTCTGCAAGTCCCATAAAATAGTTAATTACAAAAATAAGTAAATCCGATGTAGCGTCCACAAAATAAGGATTAAGAGTTTTGAATCGAGAACGATTTCTTTAAGAACAACTAAACCAATACCCCTTAGGGTTAAAGTAGAAGTTTGAATTTCGATTAATTTGATATTAATTATCAGGTTGGAAAAGCCAGGACCAGGAACATTGGGTGGGATGATGAAGATTGCGGGGACAGTGGTAGGAATAGGTGGGGCAATGCTATTCACTTTATACAGAGGTGTGAAAATTGACTTGTGGTCAACGCATGTTGACCTTTTACATCATGATCATCATCAACAACACGTGGCACCATCACACCCAGGCTCTTGTCGTCATGTAATCGGCGCCCTATTTTGTTTAGCCAGCAGTTTATCCTATGCACTGTGGTTGATAATCCAGGTCAGTCAGAATTCCAATTACTATTTTACAATAATTAAATATTAATTAATGCCCATGAAATTTTCTAATTTTTATTTTTATTATAATTATGTTGCTGTTGTTTTTGAGGACAGGCAAAAATGAATGAAAGCTATCCATGCCTTTATTCAGGCTCAGCTCTCATATGTACAATGAGTTTCATGCAGTCTATTGTTTTTGCCTTATGCACTGAAAGAGATTGGAGTCAGTGGAAATTGAGTTGGGATCTTAGGCTCCTTACTGCAGCTTATTCGGTACTTCATCCTTCAATTTTTATACACTAGAGGATTTTACACTATATACATATTACAAAATCCTTTGTGAACATATCTAATAAATATATTACTAGGTAAATTACTTTTTAAACTTTATAATTTAGGGGTGTAACAAATTAAATCATATTGTTTCAAAAGTACGTAGCAAATTAAATCTTACCCATTTAAATTTGAATTACAATTTTTTTAGAATATAATATTGGCTGGGGTTTTAATTTTTTTAGTTCTTTTTGAAACTATAAAATTTAGTTCTTACATTTTTAAATTTATGTTTGGAAAACTTTTACCCAACTTAATTTGTAGGTGTAACCTCGAATTTGATTTTTTTTTTTTTTTTTCATTGCTATATATAAACCTATATTTAGAAGAATCTTTGACAGTTCTGGAATTTGTTTTGGTTCTTGACTTGTAGGGGATTGTGTGTTCTGGCGTGGTGGTGGCTGTAATTGCTTGGTGTATAAAAGCAAGAGGTCCAATGTTTATCTCAATTTTTAATCCTCTTGCGCTAGTAATCGTAGCACTCGTAGGATCTTTAGTATTGGAGGAAGAGCTGCACCTAGGAAGGTATATATTTTCCAACAACTTCTAAATATATTAAAGCTGTTTTTTTTAGAAGAACTAAATATATTAAAGCTATAAATTGCTTACAAAAAAATTAAAAATTATTTGTTTTTGCAAAAAAAAAAAAGGGGGAATACATAATTCCAAACAAATTAAATCTTAAACTTAAGTTATTCAATTTATATTTGAATTTTCAAAAATCCTACAATTCATCCCCTCTGTCCATCTCCATTAACTTGACATCTAATTGATGTCTATCTCTATGTTGCAAACCAATCACTACCTCAGTCCCTCTCCCTCCACCTTGAATTTTGAATATAGCGAGTACTCTACTTATGAGTATTTATAAGTTGCCCCTAGTTTTTTTTTTTTTTTTTTTTTTGGGGAGAAGATAGTTAACGAAAATTTTGCGATTCTTACACAACTTGTCCTTTTGGAGGCTGACATAACAAATACTTTCAACTAAGATTTCAACCCAGAAATATTTCTTCAGCGCTTCCAATGCTTTCTTCAGATTTTTCTAAAGTTCAAGTAATTGAAACGAATGGTTTCCTCAATAGAAGTGTTAACTTAAATATCGAGGTAGGGGTGGAATGCTGTTAAAGGTTCCCGATGAGTGGATTCAGAGAATTGAGAATAAATGGGAGCCAAGCCTCCTAAGAATAAATGGGAGAATTGAGAGAGGATTGGGAAATAAGCGATGAAAGAGACTTTTTATTTTTTTTTTTATTGATGATCATACAAGACTAGCAAGCCATTTACACGTGAATTAAAAAGAGGGAGAAGCTTTGCTCAACCAAGTCTTCTAACCAGTTGTGGCTGCTAGCATAACATCCTACAACAACCTATCAATTATGCATAGACACTAAACAAAACACATTGAACTAAGCCTAATATGTTATACACTAACCTTAACCACTAACACATGCTGAGATAACTAGCAATAAAAAACTTAAGGTCCTCACAAGTACATAAGAATTTGTATTGGTAACTAGCCGTTGGCCCAAGGTTGCTTGCAACTATACCATCAATACAAGTTGGCAATTGTCATAATCAGCACACCTAGTAGTGACCCTCTCACTACCATAGCATTACACATAATGCAATAACATCATGTAGCATCAACAGGACAATGCGGTAACATAATTCAACAATAACTTCACCAATAGGATCATAACATCCATTAAGGCATAACAGTATATACTAGGGCACCTTGAAAGGTTTCTAACATACCCCCTCCTTAAAACACCGTGTCCATAAGGTGTGGAAACTACCTGCTGAGTGTATGCAAATTTAGCCCAAGTAGCATCTTCCTTAGATACCCATTGATCAATGATAGTCCTATTTCTAAGCTGATGGGATCTCTCTTGAAACATTGGCAATGTTTCAAATGAAAAAATGACCGCTTGGTTCACTAAAGGCAGAGTAGGGAAAGGACTAACATAATGTCCCAACTTGGCCTTGAGATAGAATACAACAGACCCATATTTTTTTATGAACCAAATTTCAACCCAAATGTTTGTTAAGTGTATACAAACAATTTATAATGAACATAATCTTTGGTCAACATCCTCGATTTATTTATAGTAAAAACTGGAGAGTAAATATGTTTTGGCTAAAAGGGGTAGTGGCCTCTTTTAGTAAATGTTGATTGCTGCGTTCATTGAATTATTTTAGATTATGCAAAATTTGTAAAAGCTTTAATCTCAAAAAAAATGATAAATTCTTACATTTGCACTTTTATGTTTTCAAATGACAGTATACTAGGAGCGACTTTGATCGTGTGCGGGTTGTACATGGTGTTGTGGGGTAAAAGCAGGGAAATGAAGATGAAAAATCAGCCAGAGCCATCAAAAAGCACCCAAGAATCTCAATCTCAATCGAGTGAGATTGCTACCGCTTCTGCAATAAATAATAACAACTATGGCAACAATAGAAGCATTAAAAATATTAGCTCGAATAGCCTTACAACATTAAGCGTAGCTATTGATGGAGATTCATCATAAAGGAGATTTGAAGAAAATGAAATGAAATAATAGGAACGCAATACAAGAAGAACTAAAAAATGACTCACATTTGTCATATAGAGTTAGAGGCCCGAAATTGAAATGGAGGAGAAAGATACTACAAGTTGGTTTTTCTAGTAAATGATACCAAAAAAAAAATGTTCTTACTGCTAGAAACAGTTAGAAATAATCTCCCAATGTTCATAGAGCTTAAATATCAAGTTTTAGAACTCTTGGTAAAAATTCTGCCAAAAACCGCAATATTTGTATAATCTTGTTAGGCAATTGGTCAATCGAGTGTATATAGAGTTTTGGACAAAAACTCTTGTTAGAAATTTGGTAGACACTCCGTCAACCAAAAATCTCGCCAGACATTCGTTAGCCACTATAAATGTACTTTTCCGGTTGATTTTCAATCGTCTCTTTCGCATTATCTCTTCTAAAGAGATAATAACACTCTGCCACTACTTAAGTGTATACAAACTTGTATTACAATCTACTTGGATCGATATACAAAATATCCAACACTCCTACTAGGTTGTAATACGTTCTCTTAGTCATAAACTTAATTTGACATGTTGTCATGCATAAAAGATATGTCTTTGAACTTAAACCTCCACTTAGTGTAATTGGCTTAAGACTCCGATAGAATTAATGGTGGCTAGATGTTTAAACCAAAACTCTTTATGAGTTAATATCAGAAAATAACAAATACATGAGAACTTCCACAACAATTTAAGAATTCCACCATTTTTGTTAGAACTGTTATGGCCTTATACTCTTCCTGGTTTAATTGATGAATATTTACTAGTGAAATACATTTTACTCCTATGTTCACAAAGGTGAAGTTCGTTCTTTATGTCTTTATTACACATACTTTTAATTGTTTATGAACTTTGTTAAGAGTATAAAATTCATCCTCTAAAACATAACAAACAATACTGATCTATTCTAAATGAGATGCAAAATTTTAGTGTATTTACTAATCACATATCAATAGCTTGTTATTGTACTTTAAACCTCCTAAAATAAATTCGAGATTTGGTTCCTACTATTAGTGATTCTCTTAAAAGAATGGTTTTAGTCTCATTCCAATAGATATTACCCTAACCAAGTCTTGAGACAATGCTTTGGTAATAGGGTTGGCCAAGTTATTACTTGAATTAACAAGCACAATTGATATGGTACCATCTTCTATCTATTGTCTTATGAACTTATGAACTTATGTCTTATACTTATATGTCTAGACTTTCCCTTTTACACCTTACAATATGCTTAAGTCATGGTGACTTCACTATCATAGTACACTGAAATGGCTAGTATCAGTTGTGACCATAACCCTATATATCTAACAACATATTTCGTAGACATTTTGCTTCCTTGTCCTCTGCTGCCAAAGCTATAAACGTATATTCCATGGTAGAATGAGAAATATTCATTTGTTTCTTAGATGCCCATGAGATTGCAGTCCACCAAGAATAAATATCCAACCTTAATAGACTTGTTACCACTCACACTTTTAATCCAACTAACATTCAAATACACTTCCAATAAGACTGGAAAATCAGAATAAAAGAGTCCTATCCTAATGGTTCTCTTTAAGTAACCAAAGACTTTGCCAATTTATTGTCAATTATCCTCACTTGGATTACTTGTATATCTAAAAAGTTAGAACGTTGCAAAGACTATGTCTGGTCTAGTGCAATGCTTTAAGAAATATGGACACAGCAAAATTGCAAACACACTGGTGTCAGACATGTATTTGATACAGACACAAATGAGTCAAGTATGCACTCAAAAAGATAAAATCAATTTTTAATTTGGTTGTTCTATTTTGATGTTAGAACAACCGAATTAAACAAATTTCCAAATTATAGATATGCTGTAAAGTTGAGATGCTAAATTGAGTAGAAAAGGCCGCCATGGTAACAATAAACAACTATCTACACAATCAACGAACTGCAGAAAGATTAATTACGCTATACTGACCTTGTGCATGTTTTTATAGAAAAGAAACAGAAAAATGCATATGTCTAGTAGAATGAAGATTGAAAGAATGAAGGATTTTGTTTTGGTCAATTTATTCTAACCGACTCGAAACATGGATTAACGTTTTGTTAGAGCGTGGCGTTTCGCATTTTTTTTTTTTCGACACGTCAACTTCTAACACTACAGCAAACTTGAATTTTTTCAACATTTTTTTACCCACGGTCACTAAAAAATGTTAATAAAAGACTTAATTTTCTACAGTTGTACTCAACTGTTGAGCAAGGCAATGAAATTCATAAATTTATTTCTACGGTTGACATAACTATTGATATAAGTGTTAAAAAAAATAATTTAAATAGGGAAAGGTTATTTCAACAGTTAGATGAATGTGGAAAAAATAAATAAATTATTTTATTAATGGTTATAAAGATGTTGAAAATAAAAACACAGAACTTATATATATTCTACAATAAAATCAAAGATTTATACAGACTAGAATTTCTTGGGTACAATACGATAGCTGTTTCCTTTTCTCTCTTGGCTTCATATCTCTCCCTTTATATTTCTCTATCATTTTCTAGGCAACCAAACAGACTTCTCTACTCAATTAATATATGCTTTTTACGGTTTTCGTTTTGATTTCCTCACAAAGATCATCGCCATCAAATTGATTTCACCAAGTTGTTACTATTATTTGACGAATTATTTATGTATCTGATGGATTTGATAGATGCGGATTTGATGAGAGGTTAGGGCTTCTTGATCTGAAACCATCCCTAATTCCTTGTGCTCTACTATTTCTTTTTCTTTTTTTTGTTTTTCCAACCACTGCTTCGTCAATCAGGGTTTCCTCCATCATTGCCTAATTTTTTCACATTTTTGTTTTTGTATATTGCTCATATACTCCAGATCAAAGCATGTCTTTTTATTTCATTTTTTGAATTTGGTTATTTGATTGATTTACTATTTTTCAATTTTGCATGTATTGCATATAATTTTGTTTTGAAATTGTGGATAAAGATTGTTTCGTTTTCACTTCATTTCAGTTTAATTTAGTGGAAATGGCATTCATTTTATGCTCGTGATTTGTTGAACTGGTAATAATGGTTAATTTGGGAGCGTAGTTATTGATTTAGCTTTCATATTTTAGAGCTATGAAATTTTTTTGTAAAGTGCTTTGTTTCCAGTGCCCAATTGCTCTTTTAAAGTGTTTTGCTAGCTATTTTTCTCTCTAATGGATTGGTCTTATGCTGGAATTTGTTTGTTACAAGTTGATTTAAAAAAATTACTTGTGTGAGTTGTATCTAGTGGTGCAGATGTTTTGCTTATGTGGGTTTTTGTAAATATCAATCAGTATGAGTTGTATAGATATGAAAACTAAGGAACGACATTGGGAGAGTTACTAGAACCACATGGATACATTAAAATACAGGATTGGTTACTTGTTTAGATATAAAATTATATTATATATTAGGAATATATGCATGTATATTTATTTGGTTTTGGTAATTGGCATTAAGAGTGCAGGATCATTGTCACCAGGTCTGTACGTTTTATTTTGAGTTGAATTTTTTTAAGATTATAATTATTTTGGTTTTTGAAGATATTTTGTATTATAAAGATTTGTATTCATATACAGAGAACTATTGCTCTCCTGTCTTATAATCCAAAAGGAGAAGTATTGTTCTCCTATCTTAAAATTGTGGATGGGAGAATTAATTAATGTAGGTGTTTATTGATTATCAATGCCATTTTTAATGTATATTGATTTGTAATACATTTGAGTATACTGATGTCTCTTTATCTCCTCAGACCTCTACACACGTTTGTTTGTTAACAGACTTTTGCCCTGGAGGAGAATTGTTTGCCTTGCTTGACAAGCAGCCAATGAAACTTTTTGAAGAGGATTCTGCAAGGTACTCATTGGTTGTTTTTGTAACATATTTTAGTGCCAAAGCAACATGTTGCCTTACCGTTCTTAGAAGTTACAATATAGAAGAACAGATTTTAGCTAGTTGAAACTCTTTGATTGTCCCATAATTCCACTATTATTGAAGTGGAGATAGAATTTATCATTCAGTTGGTGCAACTAGAATGTATGATTTCAGATATTCCTTGTACACTTTAATCTTTGTTAGACTGGTCATGTAAAGAACAGATTAATTATGGGTTTCTCTCCATTTCTAATTAAAGTACTGAAACATCTTATTCTCATCCTGATAAGTGTACACCTGTTATATATCAAACCTTTTATTATTTCAATGCTAACTTTTATTCATCTCTAGGTTCTATGCAGCAGAAGTTGTCATTGGCTTGGAGTATCTCCATTGTTTAGGTATTTAGATCATATGAGAATCTCTAGTATCTTTCCTCTGGTTTTACGGTATTAATTAGTTTTTCATTTACTTGTATAATGGATTGGAGGAAATCACAGGGAACTTATATATGTGAGAGCTTCCTAGGAAAATGGAAACCATTGCTTATTTTTTTTGGCTAAACTGGAAACCATTACTTAAGATGTCATAAAAGTATTATGTCCTTATTCCTCTTTTTTATTATATAAATCTTGCATGGATTTATCATACCAGTATCATACATTGTTGCTGCTTCATCACTTTAGTTTATTCATGTTTAGTTTGGCAGCTAAGTCTAGCAGAGATAGGCTGTTTAGATGGATAAAAGTGGAACTTCTGTTTGTGTGCTTATTATTTGTCTTTTCCAATGCCTTTCTACAGGAATAATTTATCGTGACCTGAAGCCTAAAAATATCTTACTCCAGAAGGATGGGCATGCTGTACTAACTGACTTTGATTTATCATTCATGACATCATGTGAACCACAAATATGTTACATTTTTCCTGTCAGATGACTTTGAGCTTCAATTTTCACAGACCTGTACCTGTGATTCTTGCCTTTCCTAGTATAGGTTTATGGTCTTCATTGAATCAACAAGGTCGCCTTAAGTTGACAACCAAAAAGGAAGACAAAAATTAAAACAGAGATGAAAAAAATCCACTTAGTCAAAGAGTTATAGTTCACAGGAGTGCAGTCCACTGCTCTTTTCTTGTCAAAGGAAAGGACCATGCAAAGAAAATCAAACCTTTCTTCCAGTTGACTATTCAGCTGGCTGCATGATTGAAATCCAAGAAATATTCCTGTCTCTTATATATTTATTAAATGGTGGTAGTCTGTGGTTCATTTCCACCTTAGTGCAAGACTTGATTCTATCAGCTCATCATTCTATATTGTCACTATATTATCAACTCTATAGTCTTTTCATTCTTGCACCAAATTGTTATGAAAATTTCTCTTCTTAAGCATTTAGAATATTTCTTTGATCAATAATAGAAACAAAGATTTGGGGAGTTGATCCATAGATATCAAAGAGTTAGTGCTATTGATATCTTTGATCAATAATTCATAGGAATGGAGAGATAAGAGACGATGTGAACCATAGGATAAGAGTAGGGTGGATGAAGTGGAGAAGTACATCAAAGTTATTTTGTGATAATAGAATACTCATTAAGTAAAAGAGAAAATTGTATAAGACTACTGTAAGACCAATGTGCTCTATGGTAATAAATATCTGTCTATTAAGAAGCAAGATGTTCATAAAAGGTACATGAATGGAAATACAAGAAAGATAGAATACAAAAAGAAGATATTTACTTACAGGTAGAGATGGATCTTATTTATGAAAAGATGAGAGAAAGTCACCTCAGGTGGTTTAGTCATGTGCAAAAGAAAGCAATTAATGCACCTGTTAGAATGAGTGATTCAAGTTAGGGATGCAAAAAGAGGTAGATGAAAACCTAAAATAACATATTGCTAATAGTAGAAAAAGAAATGACATGCTAATTAAAGAGGCTTAAAAGAGTATGATTTGGATAAGATAGAATGATGGATAAGTATACATGTGGTCAACCCCAATTTAGTCTATTGAAGATTCATAGCTGACCCCAAATTTTGGGATTAGCTTGTTATTGTTGTTGGCAATGCCTCAAGCAAAAACTGAAAAGAGCACAGGGGCATACGCCAGAAAGCACAAAAAAAAATTACCTTTTTACAATCTATACTATCTTATAATGCAAAAGCAAAACAGAAGCTATTAGTAACTCAAATTAGTATCAAAGAAGTGCTAAGATCGCTGCAATCACAGGTACTGCTAATTGCTCTACAATTTGTTGAAGCTGCTAATCACCTCAAACTCCAACTAAACTCCATGACTTTGGCTGCTATAGAAAAATTTTTGTTAGAAGTTCATCTCACTGTAAATACAGTTAAATTAAAAACTTGTAATTTATTTCAATATATTTTCATCCTAAAAGAGGTGATTTAAGGTGCCATTTACTTTAAGTGGAAAACAAGTTCTGGAGAAATATGATTTATACTGAAATATGGGACTGCTGCTCTTCGTTAAAATTTGAGAGAGAGAGGTACCAAATTAATTTATTCAGGTATAACTTTTGCCACCATGTCTTGTGGATTTCCATTTAGCATTCCTGATATAATTTGTGTACTTCTTCAAAAGACTCCTTACTGTATTTATGTATATTATTATTCTTATTCTTCTATGTGGCCTAAGAATGAATTTGATTTATTATTTACTCTTGTTTGATTTTGATTTTTTTGGCAGTTTAATAGGGAAAGTGATGGTTCTTTAAAACCCCTGCGAAGCATGTTGATTCGGGCATGGGTGTCGAAAGGTTGACTTCTATATTTTCAGTTCAAATTATTGATAAAAAAGTATATTTTCAGCTCTAATTATCCATTGTATTTGTACGGTTTTTTTATTGTGGTAAAAGAATAGTTGATTGGTTGTTGTGAATTTAATTAGGAATTGCACAATTTTGATCAATGTAAAAAGTGCATCCAAATTTATTTATTTATTTATTTTAAAGAAAATACTTATTTCAACGTTTACAAACCGTTGAAATTTATCTTAAGATATCTTTTATCGATGGTTGAGTACATGTAGAAAAAAGTAATAAGCATTTTTATGTGTTTCTGTTTCAACGGCTTTTAATAATATTTGGACGTTTATTAACTGTTGATAAAAGTGTAACATTTTTTTCGACGGTTGCATAGGCCGTAGGAAAATTTTTTCGACATAGTTTTTAATGGCGGTTCTCGACGGTTACTTTAACCGTCGAAAATAGTATTTTCAACGGTTTTTTGTACTTTTTTCAACGGTTTCAACCGTTGAAAATAACCAAATTTCTTGTAGTGTAAACTCGGTCTTTTGTCCTATGTGAGATAACTAGAGATAATGCAGAAATAAACCTTCACTCACTTCTACTTTTATATATAGTATTTAATCTGATAATAGATACATTCCTAGCATTTAGAACAACGAGGTTTAAAGCATACAACTCATCTCTTATATAGATCATCTAAATGCTTGGGTAGTAATAATTAAAATCAAAAAAATTTTAAATTTGAATTTTTGCAACAAAATCTTTCCCTTCTCTTGATTTAACTTTATTGCAAACAAAAATGAATAAATAATAAAAAAAATTATTGCAATAACCTGTTGCAACAAAAACTTTTGTTATAACTTTCCCAGGTTATTCCTGCCATATCTATTAAAACAAACAAATTATTGCAATAAGTTATAGCAACTATATATTTCATTACAATAAATATTTTTAATAATAATAAAAATATTTTATCGCAACAAATTTATTGCAATGAAACACTATTGCAATGAAATTTTTATTGCAATAACTTATTGCCACAGAGTTTATTGCAACAGTGGGCAAGGAAATTTTTTCGTTGCAATAGGTATTTATTGCAACAATTTTGAGTTTATTGCAACAAAAAATTTTGTTGCAATAGGGCTTTTTTCTTGTAGTGAACTCTATGCTAGCAGCCGCGATAATACAGAGGATACAAGCATTATCCAAAATGATTAGGCGTAAACCGTCTATAGGCAGCTCTTTAAGTCCGCCGTCAAATCCCAGGGCTCAACCCTAGACAAGTGGTGGAAACTACCAAGCTGGAGTACGATAGGGGCAGAGGGAATTTCCGATGGAGTAGTGAAATGCGTAGAGATCGAAAAGAACACCAACGCCAAAAGCACTTTGCTGGGCCAACACTGACACTAAGAGACGAAAGATAGGGTAGCGAATGGGATTAGATGCCCCAGTAGTCCTATCCGTAAATGATGGATACTAGGTGTTGTGCATATAGACTCATGCAATGCTGTAGCTAAAGTGTTAAGTATTCCGCGCAAACACAATCACTATTTTTTTTTTCTCTCAATATGCCTTAAAAAGTACTCTCTCTATCCCAATTTGTTGGTCCTCTACTCCATTTTGGGATGTCCCAAAATGAAGCCCTCTTTTTAAAATTAATAAATAAAATTTCTATCTTACTCTTTACTTTATTTAAAAAGTCAATGCCATTCTTTTTCTATAACTTAAATTAATGGGAGTAGTTCTTGAAACTTATACTTTTTTATATAGTATACAAGACAATAAATGATATTCCCTTAAAAAGTTGAATTTTTTAAACAGGACAAACAAATTGGTACGGAGGGAGTAAACACCTACCATAAAACCTTCTTCAATTCCTTTTGCTTTAAAACACACAACTGTTAGGTCTCAATAGCATACCTACGAAAAACAAATATTCACCCCCAATTCAAAAACATGAAACAGTATATAGTAAAATTTAATGAATGAAAATATCAATTTGAAATGATAAGCCACAATTCAAATTGAGCCCTATGAATTCAAATGTCAAAATATTTAGATGTACATAAACAAACAGATAACCCTATACTAAGACATGAACATAAATTAATAAAGGAACCTTTGTTGTAAATTTTTTAGGAAAATTTTGTCCAACCCATCACATGACGATTGTTCATTCTTGAAAAATTGTCATGTAGTGGGTTTGAGAAACTTTCCTCCAAACCCTTTCTCATATATTTATCATGCACTAGACAGTTGTGAAACAACAAATAAATATTTCGGCAAAATCCAAACTTATACAACCCATCATCAAAAGAAACCCTAAACTACAGTACTCTAGAAAGAAACCCTAGATTGCTTTTAAACAAAGAAAATTTTGAAAAATTCAAAAAAAAAAAAATGATTTTGGGGGTTGGAGTTTGCTATGGGTTTTGCTTTTTGGATTTGGATTTTTGTGGGTTTCTACAACCCATCACCAAAACAATCCCTAAACTTTGACACTTTGGAAAGAAACCCTAAATTGCTTTGAAAACAAGAAAAATTCAACCAAATAAAAAAAGTTTTGGGGGTTGGAATTTTCCATGGGTTTTGCTTTTGGGATTTGGATTTTTGTGGGTTTTTGTTGTGGTGGATTTTGTTATGAATGTTTTGTGGATTTTTGTGGATCTAGTGCCGGTGGAGAGGTTCGCCATGGGTTCACAGCAGTGGGTTTCTATGTGGGCTGGCAAGCAAAGAAGAAGAAGAAGAAGAAGAAGAGATAGAAATAGAGAGGACAAGAGTGAAATGAAAATAATAATAATAATAATAATAACAAAATTCTCTTACTCTCACCACTTATAGTTTTTAAATGTAATGTAAATCCACTTAGACTCTCACTTTTTGACTTTTGAAATGGCTTTTCTTTTTTCTTTTTCTCTCTCATGTATAAACTCCAATTTGGTACTTTGTGGATGATTTTGCATTCTTTTTATTTCTATTATTAAATAATTTTAAATTGTATTTTATGGAAATTTATTTTAAATAATTGGTAATAAAAAAAAAGTTAGAATATTTGGGAGTCTTGGAACTTGGGACAGCAAGTACTTTACGTTTTTCCTTTCTTTTTCTTCTTATTTATATTTTTTCCATTAAACTTATGGGTTATTTTTGGTTATTATATTTGCAATATGTGACTTCATCTTTCTAGATCCAATAAAATTTGAAATTTTCATGATATATAATTTGTCTTCAATAAAATGATGAAAAAGAAGTCTTTTGTAGGTTCATGTTTCTATTCACATATGTATTTCATGTAATAGTCAATAGATTATTTAGTGAATGATTGTCAAAAATTCATTTAATAGTTTGTGTGAGTGAGAAAGCCCAATGTCACGTATTGGGCCTAGGGCCCAATTTAAATATCACCGTTTGTCCAAAGAGGTAAAAGGGATCAGCGCTGAGTCCGTTTGGTGAAAATGCACTCGAGAAGGGATGAATGGTGCGTCCGAAGACGACCTGGTTGGTCCGAAGAGGTTCCACTCATTGGATCGCTGGAGAACTTGGTCAAGTAAATATACTGAAGACCCCAGCAACCCTCTCAGCAGATTCCACGGTAAAGAGTGAGCTATGGGCAAGCCTAGGGGTGAGAAGAACATAAAATATCTTGAAGGAAAAGCTGCTACCACCGCATTTAATGTACTGCAGCAACTTTCCTGGCTGCATTTATGTGGAGAAAACACCTGAACAGTGCAACCTCAACTACTACCACTCACGGAAGACTAAAGCAAACATCTGATGTGACTAGTACTAAAGTGGATGCTTAGATGAAGAACAAGTGTACGGTGAGAATGAGGAGAAAGGTGTATATATAAAGGGAATAAGTCTCACAGAAAAAGGGGAGATTCATTTTTAAATTCTGTAAACCTAAAACCTCTTCGGATTCGAGAGAATTCATACTGAATGCTATTCTGAACATCATTTTTTCCTTATTTGTCTATTTGAATCGTTGCTAAATCCATTTCTAGCCCAGCTGTTTAACCCATTCTCTACAAATTCATTGTTCAAGGTTCATTGGGCTGAGTCTGCAAAGTTTGTGCTTGGCCCATCAAACTTTGACCCTACAGTTTGTATTTAATAAAATTTAAATTCTAGAATGATTAAACTTTGTCTTAGATACTTTTGCACAAACTTGATCATTGTAACTAAGGGCCTATTTGGTAGCAGCATTTAAAGAGTGTTTTGTGTGATTTCAACGCTTAAAACTGAGGGACCCAATTTTAAGTTAGCAGTTTGGTCAGAAAACTCTAACAAAATAGTATTTAGATAGGATTTAGATCTCATGCAATACCTAGTATGTATTGTACAGGGTTTAATAGCTTCACTATGAGCCATAGATTAAATCAAATGTCACGCCCTAAACCCAAAAGGGTTCAAAGCATGCAAAACCAAACCTTCAAAAGAAATTGTAGGGGGTTTTTTTTTTCTTTCTAAATGATAAAATAAATAAACATATTGATCTCTCCACAATATAAGTCAGAGCTCTAAGAGACATTTAAAAACAATAAAAATTATGAATCATGTCTCCAAATATATATGAAATTCCAAAAATTCCAAATGGATCAACGTAAAATCACAATTCTTCCTAGGATAGGCAACCTCAACGATAGAATCTAAGCTTACCATGCCCAAGGCTAACAAACCTCAAGAGCCCAACTTCCGATAGAATTAGCTATGGCCTTGATAAATTTAGTAAGTTAAGTCACCAACCAATCATAGCATAACTCTCTTAATTAGCATAATGCTCCAATCACCACCAATTAAAAAATCTCCATGCCCGGGGTATAGCAAATTTATCTAAAAAACTGTTGGAGAGTGGGATGAGCTAAAACCCAGTAAGTAGCATAATTAATGGGGGTGGGGGAAATGCAAGCTTCATTTTTAATAATAATAATATGATATGACAAGAATGATTGAATATTGAAACACAAAGTTTCTCCAAGTAGATATCTTGAAATTATATATTATAATCTGTGAGCACCAACAATATAATTTCCAAAGCCATAATATCTAACATAAGATAAATTATCACAAATATACCACACTATCACATAGACTGGTCAGGAGATCCACCCATTCACAACTGGCATGATATTGTCCTCTCTGGTATGCAGACTCTTGGCCCCATGGACAACAGCCTCAACCATACCTTCAAGGTTTTTCTCTCCCCCTATGGGCAGCAGGGAGAGTGTGTTAAATAAGACCTCTTTTGCATGTGGTCTTTTGGCCCTATGGATAGCAGCCTCACCCACACATAATCGAGGAACCTCTTCCCCTCATGAGTAGCAGGGAAGAACACATCATCCAAAGTGAAAGGACACTAACTAGGATTTGATTTCGTTGTCACAAATACTACGAAAACCAAATCAGATGATCACCGGAAAATTACACATGGCATGGTGTTAAAACCACATAAAACTCACAGGTTACATATACTTTGAAACACATAGTTTATATTTAGGTAATTTCGAAAAAACCTTAAACAATCTAACTTCCACAAAGTTTGTAAGGTTTTCAACTTCATTCTTGTCAAAAGATTTTCTATCAATTTCCCACATAACAAAACAAGATAAGCGTCTTTAAATTTTCTAATATACCATAAAATCCATGATTTCCTTATCAAATATTAAATAAAAGATGCTCATATTTTCCATGTCAACAATTCATGCATTTCCTCAAATGCAATATCAAATATGATGCACTTTTCATACATAATAATATATGATAGGATCATAATATAACACTTTTAAGAAAACATATATCCATATATAATTTTGCAAAATGTGTTTGACCCAAAAACAACATTTATGAAACATGGTTATTTTCCAAAAATCCCATTAAAAAGCTACTTATCTCAGTAGTCTAATCCAAATTACACTATTAATAACAAGGCCTACTACAAAATTACACTATTAAATTTGTCTAATCCAAATTATCACACGCGTGCTCAGAGGCTAGTTTTAAATAATAGCTCAATTGTTTGAAATTTCCCTCCTCCAACTATTGAAGGGTATTAAATTTTTTTTTTTTTTTTGGGTATAGAAAAGGCTTCATGTTATTAATTTATTTTTTTTAATATTTTTTTAATGGGATTTATATATGAAGTTATTATAATCTTAAAAGATAGTCACTTAGTAAAAAAATCCATAAAAATAACTAAAAAAAGGGTAAGATAGGTATTTGAATTTAGATTAACACCAAAAATTTACACTGTTGTTTTGGTTTTGGATTTTGAAAATTGATCCAAAGCATTTCAAATAGTCATCCCTCAATCTTCTCAATCATTGCAAAAAAAAATCAAATATGAGAAAATTGATAAGGCGACCAATCAAATGAAAGAAAAATGATACTGTGCTAAAGAAATAGACAAATAGATCATTAATTTCCCAAAGAAATATGCCAAGTGATTCACACTTCTATCTTGCTTGCACCACTATGCAATGTGAACAAACGACATGAGGATCTTAAATGTGATTGCCAACTAATTGCTTCTAGATATTGTGCAACATTGGAATCTCTAGGTGGGCCTCTTTTCTTTTTTCTTTATTTATTTATTTATTTATATAAATAAATACCATTTGAGGAGTCCACCTATTCTCTAAGTTTAATATCAAGCGATGTAATTTTTTTATCTATAGAACGTGAGTTTTTATTTTTTTTTTCCTCTTTTCTTTGAATATAAAATTATAAAATCATGGAAAAAATTACTTCTAAATAATATCTATATAGTAGGAAAAATTTTAGAAATAAAAATACTTAAAACATGTTTAAAAAAAAATTTAACGTAAAACAGTGTTGGCATATATTATTAAAATACCTAAAACATTGGTTTTTTTTTTTTTTTTTGCTTGAAGTTGTAAAAAAATATGAAACCAACGTTGAAGGACTCACCACCTTCAAAAAAAAAAAAAAAAAAACCATTGAAGAACTCAATTGCATATTATTAAAATACCTAAACATCGGGATTCTCTTTTTTTTTTTTTTTTTTGCTTGAAGTTGTAAAAAAAAAAAAAAATGAAACCAACGTTGAAGGACTCACCACCCTTAAAAAAACTAGCCTCTGAGCACGCGCTCACGCGCATGCTCAGAGGCTCTTCTATTTTTTGGGTAAGGATTAATTTAGAGCATTTATTATAATTTGGGATTACTACATTTTCTAATCACAAAAAAAACCTAGGGGTGTGATGAAAAATTATTTTACCACACATAATAATCATCACACCCCTAGGTTTTTATTTTGTGATTGAAAAATGTAGTAATCCCAAATTATAATAAATGCTCTAAATTAACCCTTACCCAAAAAATAAAAGAGCCTCTGAGCACGCTCGTGTAATCCCAAATTATAATAAATGCTCTAAATTGACCCTTACCCAAAAAATATAAGAGCCTTTGAGCACGCGCGTGAGCACGTGCTCAGAGGCTAGTACTACTATTTAAGGGAATGCACCTATTTGAACCGGATTTTTTTTTGTTCCAAAATACCCCTATTCCCTGGGTTTAAGTAGGGCCAAAACTAAAGGATAGTCCGGTAAAAATACACTTCAAACTTTTACTAAAACATTGCGTACAAAATAGAACCACAATTTTTTTTTTTTTAACAAAGAATATAAGTCAACAACAGTAGATAGGAGATAAAGATATAAAAATAAAAAAATTAGATGTCTCATGCTCCTTTGCATTCATCTGGGCTTTTTAATAAGGACTTATGTAACATCGTGTCTCGGATTTATCACCATCATTAACTATTCCGCAATCAATCTAATCACTCAATAATAATCTCTTTCAAAATGTGTCTTCTCTCTGTCAAAATACATAAATAAAAAGTAACCTTTAGAAAAATTATATTCGTATGACTCACAAAATAAAAAATAAAAAAACTAAAAATGAAATTAAAAGTAAGAGAGCATGAAAGGAAAGAGAGTTACCTAATTGTGATTTGTGAGAGGGTGGATTAATGGTAGAGTACCATTTAATCTCTTTCAAAATTTAATAATTTGCATCCATTATAATTTGAGATTATTATATTTTTCAATCACAAAAAAATCTAGGGGTATGATGAAAAAATTAGTTCACCCACAAATGCATTATAATGGAAAATGTAAAAAGTGTGTATAAATATATTCTTATATTGGTGGATGAGAATAAAAAATTAACCAATGTTTCACTTTTCTTCTATCATGCAATCAAAACACAAAGCAGTATATGTGCTAAAAAAAAAATTCAACCCAACTTAACCCATTATTAATCCACAAAAATATTGAGTTAAGTAAATTTTGTCAAGTTAATTTCATTTTTCTTTTCTCATGCAGTCAAAACACATATCATATGTAGTAGTATATGTCAAGGCTAAAAACAAAACAAACAAACAAAAAATTCAACCCAACCTAACTCATCAATCCACAAAAAAATTTAGTTTAGTAAATTTTGTCAAGTTGATTTCATTGTTATTTTCTCATGCAATCAGAACACATATCATATGCAAAAATAGTATATGTCAAGGCTAAAAACAAAAACAAAAAGCAAAAAAAAAAATTCAAGCCAACATAAAAAAAAATATTAAAAAAATGATTTAAGTCAATTTTGTCAAGTTGATGAGTTGGATGCAGTGGAAAAATTAACAACATGAATTCTCAATAAATTAGTTAGGGTCGGTAACACATAATCTTTTATATTTGAAGTCATACTTTCAATTTGCTTCTTTAATTCATACACATGTATGTTACTTCTATTTCAAAAAAAAAAAAAAAAGAATAGAATGTATGGAGAAGAGTCCCAAAGATGGAGTTGGTAGAACTCCTAGCAACTTGGTTCTTGGCAGCATCACCTATCAAGCCTCATTGTTAGTGAAGGCAACATAGGAAGGCATCATTCTGTTGCCTTGCTCCTTGGTTATTATCTCCGCACGATCACGTTGCCACACTACCGCACATGGGTACGTCGTCCCGAGATCGATATTGATTGCAGGACCCTCTTCTTCACCAACCATTCTTATTTTTTATACGAACACCACACACACTTTGTCTCAATTGTCACTGAAAGATGTAGATGCAGAAGAACAGTTAAAGTCTTTTTTTTCTTTTCTTTTTTTTGATAGGAACGGTTTGTGTTTTTGGTAAGCAGTAGAATTAACATGGTCTTATATGTAGTGTTTTTAGGAACCATCCCCACTTCCTAAAAAAGAGTAAGAAAATTATCTTCCACTAACCCTGCAGTTACACAGTTACCTACTTTTTTGAAAAAACTCTTCCCCTAACTACTAAAACACAACCCCACTACCTTAAAATTAAGAAACGTTTTAAAGTTTTAACCCACCTCTTTGGCCCAAAAAAAAAAAAACTCCAAATTTAGACATTTTATAATTATTTCTGATAAGTTACTACAAGTTTATCCATTACCATTAATTGGCAAAATTTATCCATCAAATTCTAATCTCATTAAAAAATATATTAAAAAAAAAAACAAACCATATACACCTGGGCCATCAAAATTTTTGTATGTAAAAGTTTCAAATTTATTACGTACCCCACCTGGTTGGTTGTATGTTTTGAATTACACGTGGGTTTTTTTTTTTTTTTTGTGTGTGGAATTATTTTTTGATGGGAACGGTGGGTTATTGGAACTTTTCAATCCTATTTTATAGGCAATGTTTTTGCAAGAGTTAAAAGATGTAGTTTTACCAAATTATTTTTTAGTTTTGTCTCTACTTAATCTTAGGGAAATAGGGGTATTTTGGAACAAAACAAATCCGGTCCAAACAGGTGCAACCCCTTAAATAGTAGTATAGAAAAAAAAAAAAAAAAAAAAAAAAAAAAAAAAAAAAAAAAAAAAAAACAAAACGTTGAAGGACTCAATTTATTAATTGAGAACACGTAGTGCTTAGTGCAAATTCAAAAGGCATGGTTTGTTTAGAGTTTTTTTTTTGTCTTTTGGTAAGTTATTTTGGATCAAATTAAATTTTACCAATTTAAAAATTTTTAAATTTAAAATAATGTAACATTTTAAACTATTAAATATAAGATATATATTTAAGGGTGTAGGTTTTTACCCCTAAAAGTTACTCTATTATTTAGAAGCAATTTTTATCACAATTTTTAAATTTTATCTTTAAAGATAACTTCTCCAGTATCATTCTTGTTTTAGCAAATTTGCGTATATGGCAATTGCTGACAAAATCATCAAATGTGCAATGAAAGGCACAAAAAAAAGACAATATTAAATTTCATAAGGTAGGATATTTTTATAAAAAAAATGTTTTTTAACAACTACTTGATAGATTGGCTACCGCTTCGCTCACCCGAATTCATCCAATATCTCTATTATGCAATCTAACCAAATTGTTGATATGTCACCCTAAAAAAAATACAAAAAAATAGAGAGTAAGGTTTAAATGTAAGAAAAACAACAAACAAAAATAATAAGAGGAAGATAGGGCACTACTTAGAACACATACACTAAAATAATGAGTCAAACCCGATAACCACCAAAAAAAAAATCAATATATATCATTCCTATTCTTTAAAAAAATAGTCATAAATTAAAGAAAATACTTAGACACCCATCAAACTAACCAAAAAAAAAAAAAAAAAAAGATAAGATAAAAAAAGATAAGATATGATAAGATAAGATAATGATATGGAAAGGATAATGATAACCACATATTTAAGAGATCTATGCTGCATCAATCTCATCCTGAAATTCAAATTCACAACATCTAAAAAAAAATACACACACACAATGAATCAATTGATGCTAATTCAATGACTAACAAACCGGAAAACCAACATAAAAAATTACAAAGACCTATTAGTATTTTTAATATTTTTCATCACCATTATAAAAAATGGATTTCAAGTAATATTTTTCATCACCATTACAATGATCACATTACTGTAAATAGAGAAATGATACGTTTACAACATTTCTACAACATTTTTACAACAAATCCTAAGTGGCAAGTTGTTACTAGTTGTTATTGTTGGGGCAAAAAAGTAATCTTAGTGTTAGTTTCAAATTTGAACTAATAACAACTAACCACCTGTGATTTGTTGTAAAAATGTTGTAAAATTGTTGTAGACGTAACATCTCTCCTGTAAATATGATAATTCTTCTTTAGCAAAATCAACATAAAAAATTCAATATGATAGTTCTTCTTTAGCAAAACCAACATAAAAAATTACAAATACCCATTAGTATTTTAATATTTTTGATCACCATTATAAAAAATGGATTTCAAGTAATATTTTTCATCACCATTACAATGATCACGTTAATGTCAGTACGATAATTCTTCTTTAGCAAAACCAAGATAAAAAATTACAAATACCCATCAGTATTTTAATATTTTTAATCACCATTATAAAAAATGGATTCAAGTAAATTTTTTTATCACCATTGCAATGATGATGTTAATGTTAGTATGATAATTCTTCTTTAGCAAATCCAACATAAAAAACGTTAATGTCAGTAGATAATGTAAAACAATAGAGCATAAAATAATGTAGCGAAGAATGAAGCCAAATAGTACTGACCTCAAAGCCTACACATCAATGAAGAGTCATAAAAAATGAATCATCTTTTAATAGCATCTTGCGAAGGCCTGTAAAACAATAAACCAGAAAATATTCAATAAGTCTCGAAATAACAATAAGCAAAACATGGCCAAATAGAGAGAGAAATTGAAGTGAGAAATCTAGAAATAAAAAGGTGAGAGAGAGAGAGAGAGAGAGAGAGAGAGAGAGAGAGGGGGGGGGGGGGCTGAGATTTGATCAGAAAAAGAGCTTACATCAAATCTATCTATTGTTGTTGTTGTTGTTTGTAGTGAAATCTAAAGATTAGATGTGGGTGAGAGGAGTTTCTTAACAATGATGATAATGGTGAAAAGAAGATTAACACAGAATGAGAAAATTGGAGAACTGAAGAAGAAGCAGTTTGAGCTTGAAAACTAACGTGAGTGTACTAGGAGTGTGGTCCTATTTTGTAGATAGTGTTTTACGTGAAAGTTAAAGAAGTATTTTTACCAAGTTTTGCTCCTACCTAAACATAAGCTATAGGGGTATTTTGGAACAAAAAAAAATCCGGTCCAAACAGATGCAGCCCCTTAAATAGTAGTATAGATATAATAGCTAGGTTAATGTTGTATTATAAATTCAAGAGAGGGTTAATTTAGTAAATCCATCTTAAGTAACTCACTAACACATGCATGAGTGACACGTGTTCTCTACCTAACCCCAAATTTTTGCCACATGACCGGCCATTCAAACAAACATCTCCAGTTCTATAACTCTTTAACTCTCTAAACCCATGGGTCCAGCCAAGAAAATGGTGAAACTTCTTTGTTGTTTCAAGTTTCTCTCAAAGTCTTGTTCACAAATTCAAGATAAAATGAGTCTGGCTTAACCCTCCAAGGACCGAAGCCTCAAGTAAGGACATGTAGCCTCTCAGTACTCCTTTAACCATGGGCTTCTTTTTCTCTCTTTTTTATTTTTTATTTATTTTTTATGTAAATGGTGTATTGTGGTTGGGGTCTTAGAAAGCATGAAATTGTGAATGGATTAGTGAAATACATGCACAGGCCAAAGGGATTTGTTGAAATGGTTTAGGGCCTTTAAGAAGTTATAATTGAATTCATGTGTTGTATGGTTCAATTGGTCAATTCATACAAAGAAAATTTCATATGTTATTAACTTGACTTGCTGCCTGACTTTCTTGGGTAAACAATGATGCTTGAATTGAGTAACGTGCTTGTGATGCTCAATTTGATTGATTGTGTGATGTGTGTGGGTTTGTGATAAGCAATATTATTAATTTCGTTTCAGACTTTGTTTCGATTTGTCTAGTAGAACGAAATATTTCGGTACTGGCTTTTTTCGGTGTGTACCGTTTTAGGGTGTTTCGAAATTCCTAATATATATATATATATATTATTACTATTATATAAGTAATGAATTTTATTTTATTTTAAAAAAAATCTTAAATAAAGTGGGATTAAAAAAATATTTATTTATAATTTTTTTACAAATAATACAATAAATATAGTGTATAAACCTTCACCTTAAAAAAATTCAGTGAAGTGGATAAAAAAAATTATGTAAATATTTTTTAATTTTTTACTTGTGGCATTGTTGTAAATAAATAAGTATCTATGAATAGTTTTTTAAGTAAGAAATTTCCTGGAAGTTTCCTTACCATTTCCATTAGCCCACACGTATTTTTACGCTTATCATTTCGTCTTCATCTGATCTTCTCCTTTCTTCTACCTCACAATCTTCTCTGCCATTTTTTTTTTTTTTTTTTTTAATGCATCCTTAAGTCTTAAGTCTTAACTCTTCCTCACACAAACAAAGGCTAGAGCTCAACACGCCCAACAGCAAAGGAAATGTCAACAACAGAGAAGTATGGTGGCTCAAAGCAACAAGGATGAAGCTGAAGGAGAAACAGTGGCTTTGATTTTAGGAACATTCCAAAGATTTTTTATTCAAAGCCTCGTGAAAGTCTCACACTCCCTCTTTTTCTCTCTGGAAGTGGCAGAGACACAAGCTTGAAGAAGTGAGTTTTAATGGCCACACTTGAGCTTTGTCCATGACTTGAATTTTTTTTTTTTTTTTTTTTTCTTCTTCGATCTGATGTGAAACTTATCTTTCTTCTTCTTCTATTTCTTTTCTTTTTTTTTTTCTTCTTTTTCTTCGATCCCTGTGAACTATGAAGTGTGAAGAAAACCCAAAATGCGCCGGAACTGGCCGGATTTTGACCCGAGGAGGAACAAAGGGTATTCTGGTTCCGGATTATATACCGGTACGCAAAATTCATAACAATAGTGATGAGTACACGTCGGGTATTTATTGGATATTTATTAGGTAGTCTTAGGCTTTATTAATAACTACAATAAACTTTAACTGTAATTAGGCCTTTTGAGGTATAATGCAGACGTGACCATTGCTTTTTCTTGGGTGTCATTACATTGCTGCTCGGCTTGGTATTAGGTTCAGCAGGTCTAGTATATGTATAAAAGTTCCCACATGAAAAAAAGGTCACTTATCTCTAATTTGAGAATTTATGAGAAAAGTTGTCACTACTGCCACCTAGACAAATTCTGCATTGGTAGCTTATAAATTTCATGATAAATTGTATATTTTGAATTAGAGTGTCTCGGGTAGCTCCCTTGATAGCTAACACACATGGTTGTAATGGAAGTGGTATAAATTTTTTTTTTAAAAGCTATGCATCAAAATAAATAATTGATTAGAAGTAAGGCAAATTAAAGGCGATAACATAAATTAAAATGTGATTAGTTAATCTGTGTTAATTTCGGGCTTAGGTTTGGAATTAGCACGCCCGTCTTCGGTACAAGATCACGATTTGGGTCTCGACAATTGTTTTTACATATATTAATTTTGATAAACATAAAGCCAAAATGGCCAAAAGAAAAAACAGAGCTAGAATTTTTTTTTTTTTTTTTTTTTTTTTTCCCGATGGGATTGAGCCAGAATATTGAACAGCACAAACGAAAATACACATAAACCTATATGTATTTAGGACCCACTTTAAGAATTTTTTTTTTTTTTTAAGAAAGTTTTATCTTATGGCATCCATCCCTTATCTGATGATAATTCTTTATTATTAGATTAAGATACCAATTAATTTTTTGTGTAGACGGTATTGAACTCCAAATTTTTTATTCAACTATCAAAAATTTTACCAGTTAAACTAATTGGAACTCACTGCTTTAAAGTACTTAGTTTTGCTAAGGATCTTAACTATGAATGTTTTTTGAGCTTATTCTAACAGGGATGTAACCGCATATGTTTTATAGTTTATATTACGTCTCTATAGCTTTCTATGTTTAGTTTCTTTTTTCAGTAACTCTATAACAGCTCTCAGATACCAGAAATCTCTCCTTCTCTCTCTTGAGTTCCACATCATATGCAAAAGATGGGGCACCTATGTAATGTAATACATAGCTTGAAGCCAACAATTGTAATGGTAGTGGTTCAGATTACACACGCAGGGATGAATATATTGTTCAAACTTTTGGCAGAAGATGGAATGCATTTGAGGGTCCTTATTGCCTACCGAATGATGTTTGCCACTGCCTTCATGGTTCCTCTTGCTCTCATCTTTGGAAGGTGCTGTTCATATACGTATTTAAAAGCTATTTCTTTGGCACAAAATTCCCATTAAATAAATATTGAAGTCTACTTTGATGATATATCTACTTGTCCAAAATGGTTTTGGCATAAGATATGCCTTCTAACGATATATTTTACATTTTGTTAAGTAATTTGTAACATACGAACATAAAAACTTAGGGAAGAAGAAAAATGGAAGCTATATATGTGTTTATCTCCTTAAGTTCGTGATTGTTGTTTACAACTTTTGCAGGAAGACCAGGCCAAAACTAACATGGGTGGTAATGTTCAAGGCTTTTCTTTGTGGGTTATTTGGGTAAGTTGCAGACATGTTACTTAACATTGTGATAGGCTGAAAGCCAGATTGTTGTTGAGCAATAACAAGTTAAAATCTAATAAATAAATTGTGAGAATCCTATTTTATCTAAAAAAAAATCATGGTGGAGAACTGATTGAAACATCGCATCTTCTTTCTCTCTGAAGAAGGATTATGGGGGTAATTATACTAATATTTTATAAAAATTAAGAATGAACGAATAACAATTTCCTAACACCCCAAACCTAAACATAGGCAAGCTTAGTACTTTCCAGTCAAAATTGAAAATTAATCTACAAGATCGAAATGCTAGACCATCTCGCCTAGTTTGGAAGTCAATCTCCTAACCTTTAGAGCACAACTACTCACTTTTCAAGTTCAATGAAAAAAATAAGGGAAAATTTCCTGGTGAATCACCATCTTTCTTGGGCAACCTTGAGGAGATTGAAGACAAAATTCTCAATTCCTTGGTGTTGCGCAGGCAGGGACAGACCTAGGGAGCCCCAAGGGGGCCCGGGCCCCCCTGCCCCAAAAAAAACAATTTGGGCCCCCTGCCCAAAGATAAAAAGGAAAAGTTTATTTTATTGATTATATTTTATTTTATTTTTAGAGTTGCGCTTCTCTTCCAAAAACTTAGAGTCAATCTCTTTTTAATTAGTCCAGCCCAACTAGCAATCACTCAACTCAAAAACTTAACAAAAATAAAAGTTTAAAATAAAAAATTCTAGTCGGCCCAGTATTAGAGTACTAGCATCAGTGTTCTAAATGCTAATATTTAGCATTTAGAACACTAAATACCAAAAAAACACTACTATACAAGACATTTGAAATGCTATATTAAAGTAGCAATTTTTTTTTCCCTTTTTGTAATAGCTAATGCTCTTAAAAAAAACAATATTTTTTTTGTCGTTGTTGGTAGATGATTTTATCTTAATGTATTAAAAAACAATGATTTTGTATATTTATCTTGGTTGATAGTTTGTTAATACTATATGGATACGTATTTGGTTTTTTTTTTTTTTTTTCCTTATACTTTGGCCCCCCTAGCTTGAAATTCTGGGTCCACCCCTGTGCGCAGGGGAGTTCAATGAAATTACAAGGGCTCATGAGAAGCTTAGGGGAAGATTGAGACCGAATAGACAAATGCAAGAATTCAGAGATGTGTTAGATGACTGTGGTTTTAAGAACTTGGGGTTTGAAGGGGGGAAAGTTTACGTGGTGCAATGAACACAGGGAGGGTCACACGGTTTGGGAAAGGTTGGATAGAGTTATTGCCACTATTGATTGGCTCACTGCTTTCCCAGCTACTAAGGTGGTTCATCTAGAATGTGGTACTTCAGACCGCAAACCCATACTTATCATGCTGGCAGGTATTCCAAAAAAATTGCAAAAACCATGGAGATTTGAACAAATGTGGATGGAAGATGAGGGATGTCGTGAAGCAATAGAATCTGCCTAGTTACATGATTTTCCAGGTGCCTTGATGGCTAAGGTAGAGAGGAAACTACATAGGTTTCAAGTAAATCTAAAGTGGTGGAGCCGAGTTGTGTTTGGCAATGTTACTCAAGTGTTAAAAAAGAAAAAAGATCAGTCGAGAAAAACTGAAGATGTAGCCATCCAAGGGGGCAATGTCGCGGGTCCTGAGGTTAAAGAAGGATATAAATGGTCTTTTAGTTAAGGAGGAGAAGATGTGGAAGCAATAGTCTCGAGTTCTTTGGTTGCATGAGGAGGATAAAAATACTCACTACTTTCACAGTCGTGCTACTCATAAATTTTAGTGAACTACTACCAGCAACAGTTTACTACCTCAAATTCGAGTATGGTTGATGCTACACTAGATGAAATTCTAGCCTCTATTGATGCTGAAATGAATGGGTTGCTATCCGCAGAATTCACTAGAGCTAAGGTGGAAAGTGCTTTGAAGAAAATGGAGCCATTAAAGGCACTAGAACCTGACGGACTACCACCCTAATTCAAATTCAATTCCACCTTCCATTAATCACACTTATTCCTAAGGTTAAGAGCCCAACTAAAGTCTCTGAGTATCACCCCATTTTTTTGTGGAATATCTTGTATAAACTTGTTTCTAAGGTTGTTCCAAACAGGTTTAAGAATTTTTTTTTCCACATTATTTATGAGCCACAAAGTGCATTCCAGTCTGACAAAGCTATTTCTGACAACATCTTAGTAGCTTTTGAAACTTTGCACCATATGAAAAATCAAGTATTAAAAAAAGTAGGTTTCATGACTCTCAAGCTAGATAAGAGCAAAGCTTTTGACAGAGTAGAGTGGCTTTTTCTGTAAAGAACAATAGAAAGAATGGGTTTTTGTGAGAAATGGATATCCTTGATCATAGCATGCATCAGATCAGCCTCATATTCAATCCTTGTGAATGGGGAACCTATGGGCGACATCAAATCTTCACGGGGTATTCGCCAGGGAGACCCATTATCCCCATATCTATTTCTGATTTGCTCGAAAGGTCTTAACCGCTTAATCTAAAGTGAAGCAAGGGCATATTTGATCAAGGGTTTTTCTTTGCGCTGTAATGATCCATGAATTACCCATTTATTTTTTGTTGATGATAGCTTACTCTTCTGTCGGGCTTCTGCAAGATATTCAGAATATTTTTCTCATCTATGAACATGCATTGGGGCAACAAATGAATCAAGATAAAACCACGATTTTCTTCAACAAAGTAGTTTCGATAGAGATAAAGGTGGCCAGTAAAAATTTTTTTAACTAAAATTAAAGAATATGAACGCTACCTTGGTCTCCCTGTTGTGGTGGGTAGAAATAAAAAAAGGCAACCTAAACTATATCAAGGAGAGAGTTTGGAATAAACTCTAAGGGTTGAAAGAGAAGTTGTTATCTTAGGCGAGTAAAGAAGTCTTGCTGAAAATGGTAGTGCAAGCCATTCCCACCTTCGCTATGGGTTGCTTCAAACTCCCGATAGGTCTTGTTCATGATATTGAGATGTTGATCAGGAAATTTTGGTGGGGACAACGCAGCAAACAAAGAAAAATTCATTGGAAAAAATGGGAGACTTTGTGCAAACCAAAGGTACTAGGAGGGATAGGTTTTAAAGATTTATTCAAATTCAATGATGCGATGCTTGCAAAACAGGTGTAGCGACTATTGACAGACCAATCTTCTCTTTTCTATCGTGTGTTCAAAGCAAAATACTTCCCAAATGGCTCTATTTTTTAGGCCAAGTCTTCCTCAGGGTCCTTTGCTTGGCAAAGTATCTTAAAAGCCCGTAAAGTTATTTCAAATGGGATGCTTGAGAGGGAGATGGCTAGAAAATTAGGTTTTTTGAAGATAGATGGTTGCTAGGTCAAAATCCTTCAAAAGTTATCTCACCTTGGACTGGTATCGATGATGACTGGACAGTTTCACAATTGAAAGACCAAGACATAGGTTGGTGGAATAGTTCAGTAATTGATGCTCTTTTCCTCCCCTCTAAAGCACTGATGTGGCAAAATGGGTGCCGCACCCGCACCAGACTCACGATGACACTCCTCCGACACGCTGATTCGCCCTTTTTTTTTTTTTTTTTTTTTTCTATTCGCGCCGATTCGTGCCGATTCCGGCCGATTTAGCTTCGATTTTGGCTGAAATCAAATGAAACCAATCAATTCGGCATCGATTCTGGCCGAAACCAACCAAAATTTACCGAAACCGGCCGATATCTTCTGAAATTGGCCGAAATATATGTAAAAAATAATAATAAAAATAAACTTGTGAGTTGTATTCTATATATCATCTCTTAAATTGGTATATATTTACAATTATATGAAAAAGTATGCATAGTAATATATAGAAAATATAAATAAAAATATTTTTAATAATTTTTTTATCGCTGCACCCACACCTTACTTTTTCAAAAATTGCCAAATGCTGCACCCGCACCCGAATCCCGAAACGCACTCATGCTTCATAAGGCATACCCTTGTGTGTGTCTAATCAAGAGGACTGCATAGTTTGGCCGAGATGCAAGTCGGGGCTCTACTTTGTCAAAACGGGGTACCAACTGTAATGTGAAGAGCAGACCAATGAGGAGGCATCGGGTTCAAATGATACATCTTCCAGACTTTTTTGGGGACATATTTGGAAGTTGCGAGTACCGAACAAGGTAAAAATATTTATGTGGCATGCATGCACAGAAGCCTTGCCAACAAAGCTGAATCTGCAAAAACGGAAAGTGCTAGACAATCCAAGTTGTAGCCTCTGTCAATCAGCATCTGAGAACACCCTCCATGATCTATGGGGCTGTGCACATCTCCTTCCTGTTTGGGATATTGCTTTCTCTGGGGTTCGATGCGATTATCCCCAATTGGCTTCTTTCTCTGACTTAGTGAGAATCATTAGCCAAGAACCCCGAAATCTGGAACTGTTTGCAATGGTTGCTTGGTCCGTTTGGCTACATAGAAATAAATTGCACTGCAATGAACCCAGCCTCCCTATCCAAAAGATTTTTGAAGTTGCTACTGCACTGCTTTCAGAGTTTCAACCAGGGGCCCGTGTGAGAATTCAGAAGCTGAAGCCAGCTCCAATCAAGTGGATACCTCCAGCAACAGGTGAGTTAAAGGTAAACTTTGATGGGGCTACTTTTGCTGAATCTGATGAAGTGGGAATAGGAGTTATAATCCGGAACGAAAGTGGAGAGGTGATGGCAGTGTTATCTGAGAAGATTGCTCAGCCCCATTTATTGGAAATTCCGGAGATATTGGCTCCAAGAAGAGCTATTCAGTTCGCAGTGGAACTTGGCTTTCATCATGCTATTTTTGAAGGGGACGCTAAAGGTGTGATTAAAGCCCTCTCGCTGGGCAGTTTTCCTCTCACAGCAGCTGGTCATATTATCAAAGACTGCAAGTCTATAGCAAGCTCACTTAGGGCTTATTCTTTCTCTCATACGATGAGGGGCAGGGTAACAAGGTTGCTCATGCCTTAGCGAGGGGAGCTAGATTTTCTTTTTCATTAATTGCAAGTTTGGATAAAAGATGTTCCATCAAACATTTTGAATTTTGTTGTTAACGATTTTCCAGTTTACTGATTAAGCCCAGTGGGTGTTGATTCTCAAAAAAAAAAATAAAAATAAAAATAAAAAATTCAATTAAATAATGAAACAAAGTATCATATCAAAAAAAAAATATTGTTTATAAAAAGGTAATTGGGTGATGTAAAATTAGTATAGATATATATTATGTTTAACTTTATAAATAAATTACATAATAAAAAGAAACAAGTTGTATTTTGTTTATACGATGAAGCACCAAAATTTGAAAGCAGGAACCAGGATTACAAGTTTATAATACGTACTAATATTGCAGGGGTACGCTAAATCAGAATCTATATTTTGAGAGCTTTGCCTTCACATCAGCAACAGTTGCTGTCGCCATGAGTAATCTCAATCCAGCCATTACCTTCGTTTTGGCAATTTCTGTAGGGTACTAATAATCCACCTTTCTTACATGTTTGTGTTTTCATACAGCTACTAATCCACAGGTTCTTTTTCTCCCCATCAAATATATATAGGATTTATGTTATTGATAAACCAACACTTGGGCTTAAGTCTCTGACTATGATAATGAATCCCAATAAATTTGATCTCAGGTTGGAAAAGCTTGCGCTAAGAACATTGGCTGGGAAACTGAAAATGGCGGGGACAATGGTAGGGATAGGTGGGGCAATGCTATTCACTTTATACAGAGGTGTGGAAATTGACTTGTGGTCAACGCACGTTGACCTTTTACATCATGATCATCAACAACACGTGGCACCATCATATCGGCAGAGCTCTAGTCATCAAGTAATTGGCACCCTATTGTGTTTAGCCAGCAGTTTTTCCTATGCAATATGGTTGATAATCCAGGTCAAATAATTTTTTATTATTAATTTTCCTCTTTTTAGTACTAATTTTTTTTAATCAGTTTTAATTATTCTATTGCTATTATTTTTAAGTACAGGCAAAAATGATTGAAAGCTATCCATGCCTTTATTCCAGCACAGCTCTCGTATGTACAATGAGTTTCATGCAGTCTATTGTTTTTGCCCTATGCACTTAAAGAGATTGGAGTCAGTGGAAGTTGGGCTGGAATCTTAGGCTCCTTACAGCAGCTTATTCGGTACTTCAAACTGAATTTTTACTCCTTTTGAGTACTGCTCTACATAATAAACCCTAGAATTTAGGGGTTATATTGTTTCAAAAGTAACAAATTAAATCTCGCCATTTAAGTTGAATTACATGTATGTCAAGTCTTTTGCCCCACACAACCCCCCCCCCCCCTCTAAAATAAATTTTGATGGGGCAGTTTTTAAAGATGAAAGAAATGCAGGGATAAGGGTAGTCATTCAGGATAATAAGGGACTGGGGGTTGCTCTCCCACAATCGGTTAATGAGGTTGACACAATGGCAGCCGTAAGAGCCATTGGATTTGTGCATCAACAGAGTGCTGAGGACACACTTGGGCTTATTTTGGTCATTTGATCTCAAATGGGAAGTTGATTGTAGAATCCTTTAGTTCTATAAGTTTTTCACGTGTACGTCATCAAGGAATTTCTATTGCTCGTAACCTTGTTAGACATGCTAGAGATGTTAAAGGTTTTTCAGTGTAGATGAAGGATGTTCCTCATCACCTAAATGTTGTATTTCAAGCTAATTTGGCTCTTATTTAATTGTAATCATGGCTTCTTTCTCAAAAAAAGGGGTTAAACTACATGTTTTTTTAAGAATTTAATATTATTTGAGGGTTTAATTTGTTTGCATTTTGAAAATATTAGGATTTAATTTGTTACACCACTAAATTATTAGATTTAAAATGTAATTTTCCCTTAGACTCCAAATTGATTTTTTTTTTGTTTTTTAATTGCTATAAACCTAAATTTAGAAGAATCTTTGACAGTTTTGGAATTCGTCTTAAATGACTTTTGATGGGTGCTTTGTTTTGCCTTTCTTTTTTTTTTTTTTTTTTTTTTTGATCTGCTTGTTTTGCCTTTTAACTTGTAGGGGATTGTGTCTTCTGGTATGGTGGTGGCTCTAATTGCTTGGTGTATACAAGAAAGAGGTCCATTGTTTGTCTCAATCTTCAATCCTCTTTCTCTCTTAATCGTAGCACTTGCAGGATCTTTAGTATTGGAGGAAGAGCTGCACCTAGGAAGGTAAATATTTTCCAACAACTTCTTAAACATAATACTAGTCCTCCCACTTTCAAATCAAGCACTCCCTCAGTCCCTTTCCCTCTAACTTCAATTTTGGATTCATAGCGAGTCCTCTAATCCTACTATGGTCTACTCTATGGTCATCCATGGCATAAAAATTAACAAATGTTAATCAAGTAATTCCTAATTTGAATTGTCTCTGGCATTCAATTTCAATCTATTATGTTCATAGATATATGTGCATTTCCACTAAATTTCTTATGAGTATAAAAGAGGTATAAGTTACCACTAGTTTTTTTTTTTTTTTTTTTTTTTTTTTTGAGAAACAAGTTATCCCTAGCTACTTAATAATTGGTTAGCTTGAAAATTAAGAGCACCCTATAAAGTATATCTAGATTAAAGTTACTAATTTGAATTTTCTTTTACATTCAATTTCATTCCAAGAAGATTCTCAAAGAAAAAAAAGATAAATCAATCCAATATGATAAGTCACGAATTGTGTGGATCTTGCTTAGGGTTTTGCTGTGGGTCTTGCTTAGGGTTTTGTTTAGTAATCGTGGCTCTAGATAGGTTCTTGTGCATGGTTTGGAAAAGAAGAATTTGAGAGAGACAAAACTAAAGAGAGAAGCGTAGACTATAGAAACACTGAGGAGAAATTATAATGTCCTCATGGTGAATAAGTGATATGGTCCACCATTTCACTAAAAGACCCCCACCTGTTTAAAATTGTTGAGTTAAAAAAAAATTTAAAACAAAAATTAATTACTAACTCAGCAATTTTAAACAAATGGGAGTCTTTTAGTGAAATGGTGGACAAGTGACGTGGTCCACCAGAGTATTGTATAATTTCTCAAAACTGAGAGAGAGAGGAGAAGAAAGTCAAAGACTTAGAAACTGAGAGCACAGAATGAAAAATAGAAAATTTGTGACTTGCTTTACCAGTAACCAATATCTACTAAAATTAAATTAACGGTCAAGATCAAAATAATATTAAATTAATAGTTTAGATTTAGGCAGATACTGTACCCCCCAAAAAAAGGAAGGGTACATTAAAATGATCCCTGATAAAATGAAGAGTAACCGTTCTTCTTTACTCTTCTATTTCTCTAAACTTCTAAATATAGCATAAAGTATTTAAAAGTAAAAAATGGAAATATTTTAAATATAAGACAATAAAATCGAACTGACCCTAGTGGTGCCAGGGGCTAGACTTGGTAGGGCGAACTACGGTTCGATCCCCCGCAAGCCCGTTGGGAGGAGTTTAAAACCTTAACCCCGGGACCCGCTCCGAAACCGGATTAGTCGGCCCAGTGGGTTCGGATACCGGTTGGGAAACCAAAAAAAAAAAAAAAAAAAAATCGAACTGACCCCATATTTCATTAACTAAATTTCAACCCAAATGTTTCTAAGTGTATACGCACAATTTATAATGAACATAACACATCTACACTTAAAAAAATAAAAATAAATAAAATAAATAAATAAATCTACACTCTTGATTTATTTTTAATTAAAGTTGGGGAGTAAATCTCTTCGGCTAAAAGGGTCAGTCGTCGCTTTTCATAACTGTTGATTGTCGAATTTGTTAAATTATTGTAGATTATGTAAAAGCTTAATCTCTACTAAAAAAATTATAAATTAATTATATTTGCACTTTTATGCTTTCAAATAACAGTATACTAGGAGCGGCTTTGATCGTGTGCGGGTTGTACATGGTGTTGTGGGGTAAAAGCAAGGAAATGAAGATGATAAATCAACCAGAGCCATCAAAAAGTTCCCAAGAATCTCGATCTCAATTGAGTGAGACTGCTACCGCAACTACAATAAATAATAACACCAGTGGCAACAATGGAAGCTAGACGCAATACAAGTAGGGGTGTGTAGCCAACCTCTTGATTTGCCAAAACTGACCCGATCCAACCCAACCCGTTGGGTTGAGTCAGTTTTTAGGGATTGGTGGGTTGAATGAGATTGCCAAAACAATTTTTATGATGGGTCAGGTTGGGTATAAGTCAATAAATTCACAAACCTACTTAACTCAACCCAACCCACATATATTTAATATTTTATTTACTCTATCGTTTATCAACTGAGTTGAGATAAAATTATATAATATTCTACTAACTATAGAATAATAAAACTAGTTCATGTTATTTTCTTCTCCACTCAATTGACATAGAACTATTTGATATATTACTAAATAAATGAAATGCCATTTGGTTTGATAATTTGTGTATGGTGGATTGGTGGTGCTCTTACTTGGAATCTACAGATGGTAGGAGCAGCAAATAAAATTATTTGATTTGATTATTTGTTCTGGTTTGAACTTTGAAGCACTAATAAAATAGTTTGTATTGGCTTGGTGCTATGCTCAAATTTATTAAGTTATAAATCTGCTCTTATTTATGTTGGTGCCATTCTAATGCTCAATTTAAATAAAAATAAAAATAAAAATAAAAATTGTCCAACCCAAGGGTCCAACCCTATCCAAGTGAGTTGGGTCGAACCCGGGCCTATGATAAGTTGTGTTGGGTTGGAATTTTTTCAACTCGACCATGGTGGGTTAGATTGAAAAAATCCTCAATCCAACTTATGCACACCCCTAATTACAAATACTAGCCCAAATAGCTCAACAACATTAAGCATAGCTATTGATGGAGATTTATCATAAATGAGATTTGAAGAAAATGAAATGAAATAGTAGTAGACACACAATGCAAAAGATGACTCCCATGTCATTTAGAGATCTAGAATTGAAATGGAGAAAGATAGGTGCTACAAGTTAGTTTTTTCTTAAATTAACACTAGTGGCTGACCATTGCTTTGCACCGAATTTTTTTAATTGTAAATATTAGTCTTTAGGCAACTATAGTATAATTTCTTTACATAAATCTCATAAGAGGTTGAATTTCTTTGCTTGATATAAGTTTACATTTAAACTAAATTAGATAACGATTAAGTTAAGGTTCTCCTTCTTTAGCGAGTATGCCTTCAATTAATTGTTTTTTTTTTTTTTTTTTCATTGTTGTTTATCGAAATAGTTATTGAACACTTTTAAACACATGAAAAAAATTATGTTTATGAAATATCTATATAAATCATCAAACAAATATATATATGAACATTATTCAAACCTACTACATATGATGAGCAAATTGTTGAACCATTTTAGTTATAAAATTCCTTGACCTCATTGATATCCTCCACAATATTGTTCAATCCAAATTAAAAATTAGTTTTTTTCATGATTAAAATATATTTTCCAATTAATTGATATGAACAAAAGAAAATCAAAAAGAGAGAGAGAAAGTTAAATCTGAAAAGAAAAAAGAGAGATATAGAAAAAGTATGTATTTTAATAAGTTATCCCCACTATACTGAGTTAGATGAGGTATATATTTTCTTTTTCTTTTTCTTTTTTCTTTTTTTTTTTTTTTTTTGAGAACCCATGTATACATTTGCTTTGCTTTGATATATTATTTCATTTATATTTTCTTTAAATATAATAACACTTTAAGATTTTAGGTTGATTTTAAATTTAACAAAAAAGAATTCAATGATAGGTTTTAATTAATCAAATAAATTTCATAGAAAAGGCGTGAGGGGAAAAAAATTTAACAACCCAATTATAGCTTTGAAGCCAATATAAAATGTGTAGGTGGTAGTTAAATATAATTTCCATTACAATAGATTGTCATTAACCAATCATAAATATACCAAAAGTTCTACTTTATTAATCAAATTTTTGAATGATATTAAGTATACCAAAAGTTCTACTTTAGAAACTTTAGAAGATTACAATATCAATATAGCTATTGTATTTGTATTATTTATTAGAACAAATAACAAAGTAAATAAAGTGCTAGGTAAAAATATTAATCAAATAGAGAGATGAAATGTAAAGAACCAAGAAAATGAAACAATATATATATATATATATCTCTCTCTCTTAAATCATATGGTGGGGCTCAATAAAAATACATAAAATAAAAGCAAAACTTAAGTACAGTACTTAGGTGTTGTTCTTTAGATTCTCTTTTTAAAATTTTGCCATGTGAATTTTTTCTCATGAAATAGAAGTATATTTTTTAATTAAGTAGCCATATGGCTGAATCTTAAGAGGGAAACCTAAAAAACAACACCTAAGGGGGGAAATTATTGTGTACTCTCGGAGTACCGTAAATGCGTACTCTCTTCTCTCACATGAATGGTGGGTCCCACTAATTCATGGTGGGACCCACCATTCATGTGAGAGAAGAGAGTACGCATTTATGTTACTCCGAGAATACACAATAATTTCCCCACTTAAGGTACTGTATCTAAGTTTTTTTCATAAAATAACATGTAACCATTATTTGGGAAGTTACACTTGCACCTGCAATAATGGAATAACAAAATTGAAGTCACATGGTAATTGAAATTTAAAAGAATTCAAAACCTATTAAAGATAAAAGAATAAAAATTGGCATTAATCTCAAAATAATATCAACCATTCTTAACAAATAAAATAAATCAATCAAACTTTGGCCTCAAAATCATAAAATCTATATATGAAGAAAGCAATTCATGAAAAAAAAAAAAAAAAAAAAAAAAAAAAAAAAAAAAAAAACAAATTCAGAAAATGAGATTAAAAATAAATCGCAAATGAGAGAGAAAGGGGGTACCTTTGATGGTGGAGATAATAAATAAAATAAAATAAAATCACTTGTGAAGCAATAAGATTTTGATGTCGTACCTTTATTGGAATATAGTGCATGGAATTGTAAGCAATTGCCTTTTAGTAAAATTGAAGTTGGGTATTAAAAATAAGGCAAAAAATATTATTTTAGTCCCTACATTTTTGAATCACGGTTAATTTGGACATATTTTTGTTACTGTCAATTTGATCCCTGTTATTTTCAAATTATAATCATTTTAGTCCATATCGTCAACTCACTAATGAAAATTGATTACAAGTTGAAAATAACAAATTAACTACAACTAAAATATAGAGACCAAATTAACAATGATTCTAAAAAAATTTTTTTTTTTAAATTTGCCTAAAAATTTTTTTTTTTTAATTGCCGAAAAGGATTGGTAATAGTAGGTGGTTGAATAAGGAGAATTGGAATTCATAAATCTGCAATTCAACAACAAAACTTTAGTTACAATTACAAAACAGTTTGCTTAGGAGAGAAGGGACAGGTTGCTTAGGAGAGAAGGGAGGTTGGATTGTGGTGTATGGCTTAGGAGCTTTTCTTTCAATATTGGAATTTGTATCAATGATGTTTCGGAACTTTGGTGTGTATTTCAATTTTCAAGGCATGAATTTGAGGCTTTTAAGTTCTAAAAGTCCCAATACATCTTTTAAATAATGGTTGATATGGTAATCTACATCCTACTACTTGAAATCTTCGAATCTACCCCTTTTCTTATGGAATAATGGTAGGGGAATTTGTTATTACACCACTTCCAGAGATAAAGCAATTTTATGCTGACTGCTGATGAACATGATGCCAATCTCGTGATTACAACTCTACTCTGGCAAATTAGACTTCTTTATTTATTTTTTCTTTTCTTTTCTTTTCTTTATTGTGTCATGTGTGATATATAACGATATTTTGGTTGTTGTTGGGCTTCTAAAATGAGTAGTTCTAGTACTATATAAATTGTCATAACTTTTGCCATATATAAATTGTCACAACTTTTGTTACAACTTTTGTCACAACTATCTTACGTGTCAAACTGTAACTGACTACATGTCACTTTTACATAAAGCCATAATTTTTTCTCCACTATTTATAGTCTGTCACATGGACAATTATAGCTCAAGTTGTGCCATTTGATACGGTCATAGAATTTTTCTTTTAATATATATATATATATATATACACATAGTCCATGTAGCATCAAGTGCGCTGGAGATATATATATACATAGTCCATGTAGCATCAAGTGCGCTGGAGCTGGATAAAATACCTCATCACATCATTATAGGATTGAAAATTACATTGCCAATCATTTTCAATGCATATTTTTCTATAGATGTAATGACAACTGACAAGCACGCTGTGTGAACTGTAAATGGAAATAAAATAGGAGAAAATATTACGTCTACAACCATTTTTACAACAAATTTTAAGCGTTACTTGTTCTAATTTGATCTCATCACCTGAAATTACTTTATTTTCCCACCAGTAACAGCCAATAACACCTGCCACTTAAAATTTATTATGAAAATATTGTGAAAATGTTGTAAACATAACATTTCTCATAAAATATTGACATATACAAACAAGAACCTTAAACAAGCAAAGCTTCGCCACCCAAAAGAAAAATGATAGAATGTAATGAAATGGTGACGCCATCCACACTTTCACATTAACCATGCCTGATTGCCTAGGTGAACGGTTTCAGATCAAAGATGCGTGCATACTGCATATTGAAAAGTTCCAATTCGTAAAATTTCTATAGCTTCAATATTGATTAAGGAGCCCCATTAGCATTTGAATGTCCATACCCAGCATATTTTGGCTCTAACAGAACAATAGAGCATTTCTACGATCATGATTCATAAAGCCTGCAACATTATTTCTCTCATGAAATCTAAAAGATGTATTTTTCTGCTGTTTCCTTCTTTTTTTTTTTTTTTTTTTTTTTTTTAAGGATGCAGATTTTTCTTTTAATGTAGACTCTGCTGCAAGTATCAAGAACCGTCCTCTTACCATTTTTTTATAGGTAGACATTTTATGCATTTTATTTAAATATACAGCAACAGACATACTACTTTTTTTTTCTTTTAACAAAGTATAGAAATTGTATTAATAATGATAAAGGGAAGGAGACAAGTATACAGGGGCTGCACAAAACCTCTTCCTAGATGTTACAAACTTCCGAAATTGAGAATCCAAAAGTTTTGGCCTTTTTCCAATCATGGAAAAATAACATACCTTAGCAGCCAACTATTTATATAAATATAAATCATATAAAAATTTCTCGCATGAAACACATTATCTCAAAGTAGAAATTTTGGTAACATCTGTCAACGTAACCTCCAAACTCATTCACTGTAAGCCCATTTCAAATTAACGAACCCAAGTCTGTTCAATGGCAACATTGTTTCTTAATGTAAACTGATTTTGTTCATAAAAGAGGTTCCATGACCTCTTTTTTGCCATCTCCCATGGCAACTTTTTTTTTTTTTTTTGGGTTGTTGTCTTTGGCAAGTTGCCATAGCCACCACTATTAAAAGACTGATTGTCAACTTAAACACTTTACTTTTATTGCATATGCATATTATCCAGAGAAGTGCTGTCCTGTTAGTTAGAAGCAATTTCAGATTTCAGACAATACTCAAATATAAGTAGATTGCAACCCAAAAAAAAAAAAAAGGTGTATTACAAAAATGACTGGTTAGAAGCTTAACATACATTCTCAAAATGGGATGTGAGTTGCCAAAGATGTGATAAAAAAGAAACTGTAACAAGTTCTAAAGCACCACCATATAGCAAAAAGATCTTATACAAATACTATGTTCTATACAGAAAGTATAGAGATAAATACAAGATAGCTACCTGTTTAACCATTTATTGCTGCTGAACACCTCAAGTCATTCTTCCTCCTCCTTGCAAACGGTAGGCAATATATAAATAACATACTCGTAAATGTTTACACTTGATTCTCACTGGTAATTAACCAATCTCAGTTACTCCAGACTGTTTGTTTTACCCAAGAATTCGAGACCCTCATTCCGGCATTTCATAATCCTATGAAACACTTCCCTCACTTGGCGCTCCAACGGATCCAATCCATTTTTAAAAGCTTCACAAATTAGTGACAACTCCTGCACCCCCTGCTCAACTTCCTTTTTCTGTTCCTCTGCCAATGGAAACTGAACTGCTTCTACCAAGTCAGTCATGTGGCGTGCACATCTCTCAACCTGATAAATCTCCTTCAATAACCCATTAGAGTTCCGGCGCTCTCGCTTCTTAGATTCCTCTATGATGCGCTCATAAAGCAATTGCAGTGGAGTGCCCCAAGAGAATTGCCGAGGAATTGAGAAATGAATATTGAGACTCCGATCTTGACATGGAATTGCAGCAACAAGAACCCACAAAACGAACATAAGAACAGAGCTCATGGTAAAAACAGGGACTACAAGCCCACTAGTAGCCACAATCTCATTCCCACGAGGAGGGATCAAGTTGTTTGCAATTGACTGCAGTTGCTTAGCTGCAGACCAAGTGCGAGACACACTCCATGAATGAGAACGAGAATGCCCCCCTGAGGACTGATGATGATGCTTAGTGTTATAACGCCCAAATGACCTGTTCCTGTGCGAAAACACTGACCCAGAGTCTTTCTCATCAAGCATTGTAAGTGCCAGATCCATCAAAGCCTTTCTTGCTCGACGAAACTGGCCTTCACCCAATGCCCTCTGGCCAGATTCCAAAGAACACAAAATAATCTCCAAATGCTTCTGCCACAGTCGAATCTTCTCAATCCCATCACGAGTTGCATTACAGATATCAAGTGCCTTCACACTCCTTTCAAAGAATTCAGCAACCGATCGGTCCAAAGGTGGTTTAGAGACTGATGCTTTGTTGTTCAGTAGAATAACCCTGAATTCCTCCTGGCAGCTAACAAACACATCCAAAAGCTTCCTAATCCACACAATTGAGAGCAACTCATCAGCACTAACAGCTGACAAGCCATGGAAACGGTCTGTAACTTGTTTTTGGAACAATTCAAGCTCAGATTCCAGGGCACTAGACTCATGATTAACATCAATGGAATTAACCTGTTCTCGCCTTAGACTCCAAATTGCACGGCCAAATGGCGCCGAAGGCGATGAAGAACCTTGATTATCAGTAGAGGGCATAGTCACAAGATTCAAAAGATACCACCCTCAGGATTCCCAAGAGCACACAATACACAAAATCAACAGAACCCCATCTGCAATTCAGCAAATCCCAAAACTCAGTACCAACAAATCCACCAAATCAACAAAACCCTATCTGCAATTCAGCTATACTCATCAAACTCAAAACAACAAAAATTCACAAAATCAAAAGAACCCCACTTTTCATTTACGAATCCACACCCAATATCCACAAAATTTTCAAAACCCACCAAAACAATTTATATAGATTCAATAGCTGAAATGCAGAAACTTTTTACAACCAAATCCATAAATCTCAAAATAATTAAATAAAAAAAAAAAAAAAAAAACCAACAAAACGTAATAGCAGTTACATCAAACCCAGATCCTAAAATCCCAAAAATCTCAAAACCCAGATATGCAAATCCAAAACCCACAATTCCTCACACCCAGATCCACAAAAATTCTCAAAACCCAGATAAAGATTGGAAGCCAACAGTAAAAATAGAGCATTAATAAAAAAAAAAAACAAAAGAATATAGCACCTTTATACCTTACTTCATGTCGAAGTATTACGGTTCAGAATAAAACATAGATGTGCAGAGAATCAAACACATATAAAGAGCTTTTTAGAAGGAAGAGAAAGAAAAAAGAAAAGTGTAAATACTAAAATACTAAAATACATACAGCAGCAACTTGAACTTATACAGCCAACGTAGGATCTCCAAACCCAAGCGAAGGACCTGAGCCCCTCGACTTGGTCGAACCCAGAGTCAAAAGACCAGAAATATTGGACTTAATCAATACCCAAAAATAAATCAAAAATATGAAATTAAAAATAATAATAATAATAATAAAACGCGTGCATTGACTTTTTGCCCTCTAAAATGTTGATATTTGCAAATATTTCTAATACATACCATTGAATTCTTTTCGGTTCCTTGTGTAGATCACACGTGTTATTTCATTTATACCCCTAACTTGCTGCTTTCCCTTATTTGACAAAACCTTTTTTTAGTGGTCCCTCATCCTAATTCTCTCCCTCACCCCATTTTAAAATTCTTTATTTAATATTTGATTCTACTATTTGCACTTAATTTTGCAAGAATTCAATGCGTCCTAAAGAGTGAAAGAGGTCACAAAAAGAAATGAGATGGTCGGTTAGTCCATCACATGTAGTTCTCTTCTTGTCTTTCTAAAAATACTAATTTTTTAGGTTATGCAATAGTTTTAAAAACCGAAACGGTCAAAGAACTGAAATAGGGATCCGTTCTCAGTCTTTTCTACTTCTTGACTAGTTTTTTTCAAATTTAACCGATTATTTACTGGTTTTCACCAGACTGGTTCTATGTATGATTAATGGTTTAAAAAACAAACCGGTCAGTTTGATCAGTTGAACTAGGAACCGGCCACTAGTCCGATCTAGAAAAAAATACTAAAAACTAGTCAAAAAACGACTAAAACTAGGAACCGAAGGCAAATCCAGTTTTGCCCCGATTCGATTTTTTAAACCATGGTACGATTCTTGATTCAACTAGTTGAACCAGCTAACCCGGTCCAGTTTTTTAAACCGTGCATATATGGTCTTATTCCCTAAAGTTTTCAATTTTGTTCCAATGGCTATTCCAACCAATGCATTGAAATGACATATTTCTGAACCCATTTATAATTAATTTTAATATACACACACATTATGTAGCACAAAATAAATATACCTATATTTTATAACTTTGTATAAACTTTGACTCTAACTCAATTACTCAAATGCCAATTCAACACAAAAACCTCAGCAATCGACACACAATAACTCAAGGTTTAAACCCAAAACCCCAAACAACCCAACCCCCCCCCCCCCCCCCCCACACTCACAGATAAATAGTGAAATACCAAACCTTAACAAAACCATTTCAAGGTCAACCAAAAATAAAAATAAAAAACCAAACCAAACCTAAACATAAACATAAATCAGTAGCACATTAATCAACCCTCAAATCTTATTAGATTTAATAGAAACTAGATTATGGAATTTACCTCCTAAAATCACAAGAAACCAACTCACGATAAAGAGAATCAAATATGGAACTTCTCACAATAGCAAAATAGGTCTTCCTCAAGATGACAATTAAGGGCAAGCAACAATGGGTCTTCCTCACAAGGCTTTGTTGGAATGAAAGATAAAGAGAGAGTGTGTGAGAAAAAGAGTGTGAGATTGGATTTGAAAAGGGGAAAAGAAATGTGGAGTTTAAGAGAAGTAAATGGGAGGAAAAATGTCTTGGAATGCGTAATAAAATTTCTCAAAATTAACCAGAATGGATGGAACCAATCAAAATGGTCTGAAAATTTAGGCTGAGGTGGAAGGTGGTGTTTTCTTTTATTACAATAAATTTTGATTGTTTTGTCTTAAATGAAACGTATTTAATAACTTTACTTATATTTCATAGTTGTATCTTACAAACTTACATTGATAACAAATATTTTACCTTTTTGGGGGTGAAATCACGAATTAAACTCACAATTTCGCCATAAAATAATGGTTCACCCCAATATTATGTCCACCGTTATACTACAAATCCTCCACAAATCAATTATCCACAGCCCTAAAGCCAGTGTAGCCTCATCAATAATTCCCAAAACCACAATGCTCCCGATGGTCAAGCACATACCCAAAACAACCACACCAGCCAATCAATTTTAACTCAATATAATTTCAAAGAAAAATGGGTTAAACAAAGGGATTTTCTTAGCCCAAGTAAAACCAAAAGAGAAGAAAGATTATATGGAGGCATTCAATATTGGGAGCAATCAAACTAGGAGTACCTCGGTGGAACTAATTAGAGGTTAACGTTGATGAGATTCTCGAGCTCAATGTCGTTCATGTTTGATTGGGAGAACCAGGGGCTTATTGAAGTGGCATGTGTCATGTTATTGTTTTTATGTGTTTTTCTTTTTTCTTTTTTTTCTTTTTTTCTTTTTTTCTCTTTTTTGGATAATTGGATAGTTATAACAATAGGAAAGAATTATTAGAATCTTGGATCCCCTAATAAATTAAAGCAAATTATGTCATTACTTGCTTAAAAATAATTGACACACATGGGAAATTGGGGATAGTGACACTAATGTGGGGGTATGTTGCAATACTTATTTCAAATTAGGAGTTAAATCATCATATTTGACACATATGGGAAATTGGGAATATTGCAAAATAGGTGATTATTAGGAACAGTTAAGTATGATCTGAATAAAATAAATTTAGAAGGAAAAAGAAAAAGGAAAATAATATCCAAGATTCCTTTCAAGCATCAAATTAATTATACTATAGTAGTACATCCTTCCTTTTTTTTTTTTTTTTTTTTTATGGGGGTAGTACATCCTTCCTATAATCTACCAACCATATCATTATTGAATTGTCACAAAATCAACCAACATCACACCAGTGCATGTCTATGCCACTTCCTCCTCATCTACTACCATACTCACCATGACCACCAATTCTGTCGTTCTTTAGGGCACATAGGCACACGATTATAAATTCATGTCTCTACATTACAGGGAGGAAAGAAAAGGAAAGCAAATATTTTACCTTTGTTCCTACTTTCGAACATTAGCTTAAAAATACAAGTCGAGGGGCTACATTCCTCGGGAAGCATTTAAATAGTGTTAAGTAGGCACCAAAAGTAACCAGATGAATCAAAATCATATGCAGTTGAAATTCATAATTGATTGAGCATGAAACAAAAGAAGGTACTAAAATTTTTAGTTCACAATGCAGTAAGCCCAGTTATCAGAATAGCACCATAATTGCAAATGAGTTTTACAACAACAGAATAACATTAACAACAATTTCCTACCCTAATGACAGCAAAAGGAAAAGATACAAAGAACCACCAAGAGAAAAGGAGAAAAAAGATTGTCATTTCACTTCTCTGCTCTTTTATCCTTGCCACCCTTCAGTTTTTTGCTTTTTTTTTCTTTTTTTTAATTATTATTCACAAGCCAATTTGGTGTCAAAGCTGCTCAAGCAAATTGCAAAAGCCTGAAATGCAGATAAAGGATAACGATAATCCATGGTGAACATATCTTTACCAACTTTACCAAACTGTAGAATTATCTTATCATGCTCTTGTGGGGCAGGCTGAGATGGTGTTGGCGCACCAGCAGCTGGCTGTGTAGCAGCAATCAGCTGAAAGTTTTTAACAGATGCTACTGTTACCCGCCCACGGAAGTTTAAGCACCAACACTGTAATTGTTCATGCCATCTAGGGGGCTTATTTTTCAGAACCAAGGGTCTAAGTTTGCCATCCTCATCATCATATTGGGGTCCACCAATTTCAGAAAATCGTGCGCTGCTAAAATCAACAGAGTGATCAAGGGACTTTGAGAAGGAGATGCTACGGAATGAGTCCTCAAGAGAGCGAGGAAGAAGCTCCGGCTGGCCAGGGACACTGCCGCCTGCATCAAGTGCTGAGGCCGGGATAGAATGCATCATGCAGTGCATCCTTCGTGGGCCCCGCGTGCCTAACACATTTAGTTCATATGTTACCTGAGCAATGTTGTAGCTGCCTGTTGGAACTTTTGGGGAAACTTTTTTGGAATAAAATCTGCGGCTTGAGCGCCCTGGAGGGGGGATGTGGGCAGAAGTGTATGGAGGCTGCGTATCATATATTATGAATTTTGTGCCAAGAAAGTTTGATCTGGAACATGAAGCCAAGTACTCGTGTTTTAGTAAATTAAAATTTGAAAGAAAAAGGGAAAAAAATGCTGAAAAAGAACCAATAAAAGCTTCTAGCAAATATACAACCCCTTTTTTCCTAGCTGGAATAACAAAGAAAACATAATGGCAACCATTTTAAAGATATAACCTAAGGATCCTCAAATGAGGATATGTGCACAGGCACACAGAGGACCAAACACATGGGAGAAGGTCCCCAGAAAAAATATAATAATAATTGCGGGTTTGAATCCCACTAATTGTGTAACATGACAGGGTAGTAAGCTCAACTGTCCAGCATGTAATAAAGACTCCTACCATGTATAAGAGGCACTCCATGGTGCTCTTTATAGTGGATCCTCTTTTGATTCATGAAGAGGGAATTACAGATATTCAATTTGAATGCCTCTTTTAAACAAACCATGTCATTTCTCCAAAAAGGCTGGATGACATTTGCATTCTGAAGTAATTAGTCTTTTTTCCACTAAGAGTATTTTAGCATTTTACTACTTACTTTCCATTAACATTCCTCTAAATGGAAGAACATCAACAGCATCCTAAACTAGAAAATCTTCTCTGAAGAGTAAAATAGAAAGTTCTTCTAGAATGAATATTATTCTAAACGCTGGTCCCAAAAGTATGGAAAAGAACAATGTTAGTGAGACTACGCTGTTTGTATGTCTATGTAACCAGTATGGATACCAAGGGAGCTTTATCCATAATAAGTTAAAAAGGTTGTACCCAAAGCACAAGGCCCCCACTTGTGTGAGGTCTAGAAGAGGTGGCCACATCCCCTATTATGGAGAGGCCGATTCCTAGACTTGAACCCTTGACACATGGCTTGGACAAGGGTGCTTGCAATCACACCAATGCCCAAACTCAATATAGAATAAGCCAAATGTATCAAAAATTTGGAAGAACATAATTTTGAATTTATGAAACACGTCCTACATTTTTTTGATAGTCCAGAATTAAGTATTGAATACACCTATTAGTATAGGAATATATTGAATGATTGAAATATCACCTTATCACTACTTCACAATTCTTTTTGAAAAAAAAAAAAAATATATATATATATATATCGGTAAATAACTTGTAAAAGGTTCAAGGACACATGTTATTGTCAATGTTACACTACTTAGTAACTTTTAACACAAAGTATATTGACAAATGCACCATTGGATTACACGGTCTCTCCATATCCTCCACGCTTGCAAAATATCAAAATGATAAAATTTAAGATCTATTCCATCTATAGAAACTTTCACTTTCAAATTTTTTATATCAAAAGAAAAAAAAACACAAGTTTACGCTTCCAATAGTAAATAGAATCCAGTTAACATAAAACTTCATTTGTGTTTTAAGCATGGAGTGAAAGTAACCCATCAATATACTTACATTACTAAAATTTATTGAGTGGCATAATGTTAAAAAAGAGTTACACCACTAAATAGCTTTTAATATAGTGAGTATAAAAACAGGAAAAAAAAAAAAACCATCTACTTATTAACATATCCTCACCATTATCTATCCTCTATTTTATAAAATGACATATTAATAACTTGTAACACCCATATGGATATTTCTTAATGCACATTGTGTACGTTTATGAAGAGAAATGTAAATAGGTATTAAGCCTACCTCAGCTTGCCAATATAAGTGCTACTTGATCTAGATATGTTATCAGCATCCATAGAGATAACATATTCTGTGCATGTGGTTCTTCGAGTCCTCTTTGCCGAAAGAAGAAATTTTCCATTTTCAACCAGCAAAGCTGCAGGAGAAGAGAATAAGTAAATGTCCAATTTATTCAAGGAAAACAGTATATACAGACTGGTTCAAACCATTCAGACGGGACAATACATAAAATAAATAAATAAATAAAATGGAATAGATTTTCATAAAGAATAAATAGAAGAAGATTATAAAGAAAAAAAAAATGTTAGTTAATCTTGACTTAGTTCTACAGACTAACCAAAGAAGAATGATAAAAGGTAAAGTCAAACTCACTCTTCTCACAAATGGTGCGTGAAACTTGCTGGCCACAACGCCATCACAAGTATTTTATGGACCATTTTAATACCTCACTCAACAGCTACAGCACATTTTACTTATTTTTATCCATTTGCTGATTTAGTTCTCCCTCGCTGACCAAATAGCATTTGACATGGAATTTTGCACTTGAATCAAACTCCAAAATTTCCATATATCTTGAAAATTAAGCTCTTTCATAGCCAAGGCAAGCTGAATTGACATCCTAAATACACCAAAACCCATGGAATCGGACTATGAAGACCTAAAGAAGCTTTTTATAGCCAACATTAGTATAAATTTGACAATGCTTGGAATACATCAAATAAAGCGTAGCTGAATGGTAGGGCAAGTCCAGCTCTTTTCAGTTGCTTGTTTACAATTAAAAAGCCCTCTAATCATAGGGAGGCTGAGAGTGCTCATGAAATGGAATAAATTATGAACATATACTTTCAGCATAATGTTTTCACATACTAAATGAAAATGTGTCTTCTATGAGTATTAAAATAGATATAAGAAAGGTATCCCAAAAGAACCATCATATTGGGTAGTTACTAACTTATTTTCTCTTAAACATCAAGCACCCTTTAATTCATGAATTTACAAAGCACTGGCCTTCAACAAAGCATATTAGTTATTTTTCTTCTTTGACTACAACAAGCAACATTATTGAATTGCACCAGCCAGTGCAATAGTGAACCTTCCACAAGAAACCCAGTATGCATCATTCACATACACTACCAATACATTTTTTATGATCATAATAACTATAATTACAACTCTTCGAAGCAGAAAATTGGTATAAATACTTTTAGATTCATGTATGCATTCCAAAAAGATATACACTACCAAATTAATGAAAATTCTTTAATTTAAAGACATTAAATGCCTTTTCGTTGCTGGATACATAAGTGATCTATGAATAAAATAGAACCACAAACTAAGAAAGTCAAAGAGATTAAAAAGGCAACTTAACAATTTGAAAGGATGCTTACCAGGACTAAGACACAGAAAAAGGTGGTATGTTAAATTAGATTTATCCCTTTTTATGAAGCACTGGATAGCTCCGTCACGTGGCCCTGGCTGAAAATTCAAACAATCAAAAACAGTCAGTGGCACCCTATAGGATGTCCAAATGTTTTAATGAAGACGCATTACCACTATAAATGAAACAGATAGAAAATCCTGGCAACTTTAATTCCATTACCAATTTGAGTTAAGAAAAAAAATTACTGATAAACGAATAATAGTATGCAATAAAACAAATGACACAACAGAACCAACCTGCTTCAGGGACACAGGGAAGGTAAGCTTCCCGCAGAACTCAGGACTCTTCACAATATCTTTGCACATTGTCCTCCAAGAACGGCAAACTGCTGCACATGCAACAACATGCTTACGAGAAGGCCACACACTCTCACTTTCTTCCAGCCTCCTAATTACATCATATAGTAGCTCAGGAGGTAGGCTAGCCCATCGACTGTTCTGTATTATGATAGGCTGTTCTTGCAAATCATGTAATGAACCATGAGATTTGCCTCTGTGATGACCAGTTAGCCTGACTTCAAAACCCCGTCTAGATAAACTCCCAAAACCATCCCTCATGTCACGAACTATGCTACGGAACGACATTCTACAGGTGGATCACACTACCAGTAAAATCAAATATCTCACACAAAACTTTCTGATAAATTATATTCCACTTATTAAGTAGATACAGCTGCCCATAAACAAAAAGTGCATCAGTTCCTGCCAAAAATGTCATCAACAAAAGAAAAGATAGCAAGAAAATAGAATAGGAAACAAAAGTAAAAAAGAAAAGAAAAGGAAAAAGGCAGCTTCACATGGACTACAAAGTATTCCAAATAGCCAAACCTTATTTGTTAACAACTTTTATAGGTTCTTAACTTCATGCTTTACCAAAAAGCTATAAGTCAGTTTCACTAAGCCAAGTAACATTCTATCTTAAGAGCTCATCAAAAACTCTTAACTTGCTTTCTAAAGATATAATAATACAAATTATACAGTGAAATACTCTCTGCAGTAAAGCATACAATCCCTCTTAAGAAAAGGAAAATCTAAACAGAGACATAAAGCCAAATCTAGAAAAAGAAACTAAAGTAATTTCCTTTAATTTGTTAAATTAATTATGTTACAAACCCATACCCAAAAAAAAAAAAAAAAAAAAACCAGATGAAAGATAAAAAATTTATCTATATAACGAAGTGAGAATTTATACCTGCTGATCATATAACAAAGCCTTTTTCTATTTTTTATATAATTTCTTAATTATTTTTAATTTAACCCAGTTTCCGCTAGATAAACACAAATTTACTAATTCCATTCCAAAAATAAAATAAAAAGTACCCCCATCTCACTTCACCAAATTCCAAAATAAAATACTTGCCTTGTGCATCTACATATACCAAAAGCAAAAAAGTGTGAGAAAACAAACCTGGTAAGGAAGCTAAGACCGATCAAAGCAGAGCTCAATAACTTAGTCAAAACCCATCAAAGATCTGCAAAGCACAACAACATGTAAATTTCTTTTAAAAAAAAACCCAGAAATTTCCTCATAAAGAAAAGACTACTAGAAGAAGTTAAAGAACCAAGATTTTCTCTGGAATTTTTTTGAAACAAAAAGGTAGATTTGAAGGTGAGTGGAAGAAAAAGAGAGATCTATACCTCAATGACAAGTACCTGTACCTCAACAAAGACACAAACCTTAAACTAAAATCACAAACTTTCTTTTGGTGTTTTTTTCATTTTTATCTTCACTTCTACAGTTCTATCAGGTAATATAAGGTAACAACAACAACAACCAAAGCAGAAGGAGAAAAGTTGTCAAAGTCAGAATTGTAACAACAACCCTTTTTTCTTCAGACCACTGTGCCTCTCTTTAGGTCTCTCTCTCTCTCTCTCTCTCTCTCATCCGGACTCGAAGTCTACATTAAATTTAGTTCACGGAAGCTGCAGAGAAAAAGCTACTAGTAAATTTAATAGTATTTTTTTTTTTTTTAAGTTTATTTTTATGTTAAGGTAGTGATGTGTATATAGTATGAAATATTAATAATCTTTCCTAAAGTGCCAAGTGTGTTACAACTTTTTCTTTTTTTGTTTCTTTTTTGGTAGTGTTGTTTTATGAGTAGCTGGTGTTATATAAACTTACCAAAAGATTTATTAGACCAAAAGGGCTTTGACCTTTTCCCATATCTTACAATACAACGACGGAAGTTGCAGCGTAACAGTTGAATTGTAACTTGTAAGATATGCACAGGAAGAAGAGATATATAAAAATGAGTTGTCACTCACTTGTAAGATTGTGGAATATACTATATAGAGTCTAGACTGTGCGGGGTTTTATTCCTCCACGCTAGCTCCTTCTAATTCTGGATACGTACTTAAGATTTTTCCACTTTAGACTGCCCAAATTCCTTCCTTTTCTTTTTCTTTTAATAAGGTTGTGTTTTTGTTTAGTTTATCAACAACAAAAAAAAAAAAAAAAAAAGGTTGTGTTTTTGTTTGGACATAAATGTTTTAAAATACTTTCTATATTTTCGGGTATTTTACCCAACTGAAAATGTTGGTCAGAAAAAGAAATTATTTGACCAATAAAATGAGTTTTAGGAAAAGTATATGCTATATAGTATTATGATTCTTTGGGGGATTATTTTGATTTTTTTTTTTTTTTTTTTTTTGGAAGACAAGCTACATAGTCCTATGAGGAAAGCAATATGGAAGCCTCCCCCAGATGGGTTGGTTAAGTTGAATTTTGATGCAATAGAAGAGAAAACTTCTTTAACTCTGGTGGGCATAGATGATAAAGGAGATTTGATTTTTGCTTGGGCTGAACAAGTTGGACCAAGGTGGGTGAAGTAAAGACAGCACTTTGTGCCATCAGGAAAGCTATTAATAACGGATTTTCTAAAATTATTGTGGAAGGGAATGTTTAGAATGTGATATAGATTCATTGGGAAATGCATGAATGAAGACTCATTGGAGTATTGCAGAGGTGGTTGCAAATATTTTGAATCTTGTTAAGTGTTTTGATGCGTTTTCTTTTTCTTTTATATACAGAGAGGGCAATGCTTCAGCCCATCTTTTAGCCTCACTGGGCTGCTTTTGTAAATTGGGTAAGGCCATTACCCATCTCTAATGTCCCTCTCCTGGTTGTTCGGGTTGTGGAAAGAGAGATGGTTCCAGACCTTCCATTCTTTTGTACTTTGATGACTATCAATACAGAAATTATTTAGCAAAAAAAGAAAAATGTTATTAATGAAAAAAAATTATTGACATTTAACAAACAAAAAAATAAATAAATAAAAACAAACACTCTTTCTCTCTCTCTCTTTCTCTCTCTCTCTCACAAGTGCAAGCAACTCCTAAAATCATCTATGATTCTTTTGGCTCTCCAGGTTTTAAACATTGATGCTTTGCACAATCGCGACGCAAAGCCAAAGTTATAAAATAGGGTCGCAATGGTCATCATTATGTCAATGTGAGCAATCCTATATTTATGTTATTGCTGTAGATAATGTTGTCAAAATCGAGATCCTACATACGTAGAATCATAGGAGGTAAGTGGGATCGTGAATCGTAAGATCCTACATTATTTAAGAAAAAAAAAAAAAAACATTGGTATGTTAGATAATCACATAAATTATACATTCATTCATAATTTGTATCCATTTGATGTATTACTATATATCACTATATCCATTTGTAAGCATCATTTAAAGATGCCAAAAATCTCAAAATGTAACACTCTATTGGGATGTTATTTTTCATATGGGTCCAACTGACACTCTATCTCTCTACATTCTACATTAGAATAACAAAACCTAATCTATTATGATATTATTTTTCATTTGGGTCCAACTGAGGCTTATGTCAAGTTAAATTGGATAAGGCCATTACCCATCTCTAATGTCCCTCTCCTGGTTGTTCGTGTTGTGGAAAGAGAGATAGTTCTAGACCTTCCATTCTTTTGTACTTTGATGACTATCAATAAAGTAATTATTTAGCAAAAAAAAAAATGTCAATAATGAAAAAAAATTATTGACATTTAACAAACAAAAAAAATAAAAATAAAAAATAAAAACAAAAACTCTCTCTCTCTGTCACACACACACACACACACACACACAAGTGCAAGCAACTCCTGAAATCATCTATGATTCTTTTGGCTCTCCAGGTTTTAAACATTGTAGCTTTGCCCAATCGCGATGCAAAGCCAAAGTTATAAAATAGGGTCGCGATGGTCATCATTATGTCAATGTGAGCAATCCTATATTTATGTTATTGTTGTAGATAATGTTGTCAAAATCGAGATCCTACGTACGTAGAATCAGAGGAGGTAAGTGGGATCGTGAATCGTAAGATCCTACATTATTTGAGAAAAAAAAAACATTGGTGTGGGCACCCGAGGAACGAGGAAAGAGGCCGAGGAGCTGAACTAATGGGCCAAGGCCCCTTCAAGGGCTTGGAGGGAACCATTCTTGGGCCGAATACGGAGCTGGGCGGGGGCCTAAGAATTAAATAGCTCCCGAAGAAAGAGCTAACCTCCGAGGAGCACCGCGCCAAGTACTGAGGAGGAAGTCTCCTCGGCTAAAGGAGGCAGGGGAAAGTGGCAGACAGGCGGCCGCCTGGGCAATAGCCCCCAGTCACGTCAATAATAAATGGCGCACACCCACTCTGTCAGTCGCATTAAATGTGGAAATGACCTGAGATGATGACTGTGACAGCGGCGCCAGCTACAACCGTCGCCGGCTCCTAGAGAGAAAGGATAGGTGACAGGTGTCAAAGAATGAAGGGAAGGATAGCTGAAGATAGACGGTGCGGATCAGAAAGAAAAGGCCTATATTAAGGGGAAGTCATGATGCCTTTGGGAGGGAGTTTTTGTTGTTTTAGCCCATCTCTAACAAATTCTGTTGTATTGGATCCAAGAAAGGAACGAGCACGTCTTTGTACTTCCAACTTTGTATTTCTCACATTTTGGGTCCCTACAATTGGCGCCGTCTGTGGGAAACAACAAGCTCCGGCGGATACATCTTGAGTAGGAATGGCAAATGAGGGCAGAACTGAGGAGGGATCGGTTGGACCACGGGAAGGAGACCCTTTTCCTTGACATGGAACGTAGAAGGAACAGGCAACGAACCCGTGGCACGTCGGCAGGGCCGCGCCGCTCAGGGCAAGAGGGGCAGGACAGGCCACGCAATGAGAGCCAAGCCCAGCGTGGACGGGACATGCTGGCATTGCAACGGGAAATCGATCACCTGCGCAGGAGATTGCGGCGGAAGGAGCGTAATAGGAGAAGCCCGTCGATGGCTTCAAGTGAGGGTTCACGAGGAAGCCCAGAACCGCAGTACAGGCGCAGGTCCCGAACCCCACTCGAGGAAACGTACTCGGACACCTCGGATGAGGGTGACCGTAGGCATGAGAGGGTATCCTCCCGTCACGATAGAAGGAATGACGCCATGAGCAGGGCTCTGAAGCAAATCTCCAAATCACCCTTTGTCAGGAGGATTAACAAGGCCAGGCTCCCTCACCGTTTCTCCCAGCCCATATTCGCCATATACAACGGGAGAACGGATCCGGTGGAGCACGTCAGCCACTTCACTCAGAAGATGGCCATACACTCAGACAATGAGGCACTCCTGTGTAAGGTTTTCCCTTCCAGCCTCGGGCCTGTGGCCATGCGCTGGTTCGACGCATTGGGAGAGGGATCCATAACGTCCTTCCAAGAGTTGACTAGAGCATTCGGCATGAGGTTTATTACCTGTAGCAGGGCACCCAGACCTTTGGACGCCCTGCTATCCATGACAATGAGAGAGGGGGAAACCCTCAAAACCTACGCCGACCGCTACTGGGAAATGTACAACGAGGTGGATGGGGACTTCGAAGATGTCGCGGTAAGGACCTTCAAGGTCGGCCTTCCGACCGACCACGACCTGAGGAAGTCTCTAACAATGAAATCCCCATCCAACATGCGCCGCCTCATGGAACGCATTGAAACCTACAAAAGGTTGGAAGAAGACCAAATCCAGGGGAAAGGCAAGGCCGGATTGTACCCCGAAAAGGGATATCCTAGGGGAGGGGGTTACCGTAACGACCAGTCGCGAAGAGAATTCCCCGGCCGACCGGCCCTAGAGGGGGTCCATATGGTAAACTCGCTGTTCAAAGAGTCGATGCACCAGATACTGGAAGAGATTAAGGATGAGCCATTCTTCAGTTGGCCGAACAGAATGGGCGGGGATCCGACCAAGAGGAACCAAAACCTCTATTGCCACTATCATCGGGACAAGGGTCACACGACGAACGACTGCAGGACATTGAGAAGCCACTTAAGCCAATTGGCGAGGGCAGGAAAGCTGGGCCGTTTCCTGAACCAGCCAACAGAACAGGTGGGGCCCTCAGAGGCAGGACCGCACCATGGCAATCATCCGCGCCCGGCCCTTGGCATCATTAATATGATTTTGGCCGGATCAGTTGGAGACGCCGGGCCGAGCTCCCAGGTCCTGTCTGTGATGGAAGGCCCTAAGCCGGGGGAGGAAGAGTGGCGTAATAAGAGGCCGAGGATGGTGATTCCTGACCTAAGTTTCTCCGAGGAGGATAAAAGAGGAACCCAGCAACCACACGAGGATGCCTTGGTCGTTACCCTAAGAATTGGGGGATACGATGTCAAAAGGGTACTAATTGACCAGGGGAGTCAGGCTGACGTAATGTACCCCGATCTATATAGGGGACTGGGCCTCAAAGCCGAGGACCTGGAGACATGCCACTCCCCACTTATGGGATTCGACGGAAAAATGGTGGTCCCTCTGGGAAGAATCAAGCTCCCTGTGCAAGTTGATGGCAGGGAAGTGCACGTGAGCTTTATAGCTGTGGAGGCTTTCTCCCCCTATACGGCTATCCTCGGCAGGCCGTGGCTGCATTCCATTGGCGCCGTGCCCTCGACTGTGCATCTTAAAGTCAAGTACCCCATTCACGGAGGCGTAGGGGAACTGGCGGGGGATCAGGCGATGGCCCGACGCTGCCTGGCCACCGCCATCACACCACATTTGCCTGACCCGAACCCCAATCGCAAATATGCGGCCCAATAGCAATTACAGGGGGCTGCCCCTGAGCAGCCTCCCGAGGCGCATCCACAATCATCGGAGGAATTGGTGAAAGTGTTGACTGGAACATGCGAAGAGCGTTACTTCCAGATAGGATCGCAGTTGCACCCACAAGAAAGGTTGGAGTTAGTGAAGTTCTTGAAGGACAACCAGGACGTGTTCGCATGGGAGGCGAGTGACATCCCCGGAATCGGCCCCGAGCTAGCTTGCCACCGCTTGAACGTTAACCCAGGGGTGGTCCCTCGTAAGCAACCACCTCGGCGATCGTCCGACGCACACGCCGAGGCGGTTAGGGAGGAGGTGGTCAGGTTAAAACAAGTTAGGGCCATAAAGGAAATCTTCTACCCCGACTGGCTGGCCAACACCGTCGTTGTGCAGAAGAAAAGTGGGAAATGGCGGGTCTGCGTGGATTTTACCGACCTCAATAGGGCTTGCCCAAAGGACCCTTTCCCGATTCCCAAGATTGACCAGTTGGTGGACGCTACGGTAGGGCATCCTCGGATGAGCTTCCTTGATGCATTCCAAGGGTACCATCAAATACCTTTGTCTTCAGCCGACCAGGAAAAGACAGCCTTCCGTTCTCCCATCGGCAACTTCCATTACAGGGTGATGCCCTTCGGCCTCAAGAACGCCGGCTCCACTTACCAGAGGATGATCACTCGCATGTTTGAGAAACATCTTGGGAGGAACATGGAGGCATATATAGATGATATGGTGGTCAAAAGTAAAAGGGCCGAGGACCACATCGCAGACTTGTCGGAAATCTTCGCAGTGCTCAGGAAGCACAAGTTACGGCTAAATGCGTCGAAATGCTCTTTTGGGGTGAGTTCGGGCAAATTCCTAGGATACATGATCACTCATCGGGGAATCGAGGTTAACCCCGACCAGATTAAGGCTATTAATAACCTGCATCCACCCCGAAATCCGAAGGAGGTGCAGAGGCTAGCCGGAATGACGGCGGCACTAAGCCGGTTTATCTCCAGGTCCGCAGACAGGTGCCGCCCTTTTTTTCAGCTACTGCACAAGTGGAAAGACTTTGAGTGGACCGAGGAATGCGCCCGAGCGTTCGAAGATCTCAAGGCTTACTTATCCAACCCACCAATCCTATCCCGGCCAGACAGGGAGGAAGTCCTATATGCCTACCTAGCAGTCACGGAGCATTCTGTCAGCTTCGTACTAATCAAAAATCATGACGGGGTTCAGAGGCCGGTTTACTATGTCAGCAAGTCGCTGCAGGCAGTAGAGATGCGATATCTCCCTTTGGAGAAGGCGATCCTAGCTATCGTACACGCCACGAAGAAGCTCCCACATTACTTCCAAGCCCACACTGTGGCGGTGCTGACTCAGCTGCCACTACAGGCCTTGCTAAGAAAGTCCGACTACACGGGTAGAGTTGCTAAGTGGGCCACTAAGCTGGGGGCTTATGACGTCAAGTACCTACCCCCCACGGCCATAAAAGGACAAGTCTTGGCCGACTTTGTGGCAGAATTTTCCGAAGGTACCTGTGAGGGGGTAAGCGTGGCCGCGAGCCTAGCGATCTCGACCATTTCCGCCGTCCCCTTATGGCGGGTCTACACGGATGGGGCCTCTAATCGAAAGGGGGCTGGTGTGGGGGTAGTGCTGATCACACCCGAGGGACTAATAATGGAGAAGTCACTACGGCTGGGTTTCCCGGCCACCAACAATGAGGCCGAGTACGAGGCACTGCTGGCAGGTATAGACCTGGTCAGACTGCTCGGGGGAAAGAGGGTAGAAGTGTACTCTGACTCTAGGCTAATTGTGGGCCAGGTTAAAGGGGAGTTTGAGGCCCGAGATGAAAGGATGCAGAAGTATGTCGCCCGGGTGCGAAACATACGGAGCCATTTCGATGACTTCAGGGTGGAACAAGTCCCGAGGGGACAGAACGCGCACGCAGATTCCTTAGCCATGTTGGCCACCGCGCTAGAATCGACCCTGCCCCGAGTCGTTTTGGTGGAGGAAGTTAACGTCTCCGCCCTACAGGAGACACCTATAGCAGAGGTACGCAGCATTCGCGTAGGCCCAAGCTAGATGGATCCCATTGTGGCTTTCCTGAAACAAGGACTGTTGCCAGAGGATAAAGGCGAGGCGGAGAAGATACGGAGAACCGCCCCGCGCTACTGGCTATCCGAGCAGAACAAGCTGTACAAGCGCTCGTACTCGGGCCCATATCTGCTGTGCGTACACCCGGAAGCCGTGGAGCCCCTACTCGAGGAACTGCATGAGGGCATATGTGGAAGCCACACGGGCGGTAGATCCCTGGCACACCGGGCCCTATCACAAGGGTATTGGTGGCCAAAAATGCGCCAAACCTCCCAGGACTACGCCAGGCGATGCGATCAATGCCAGAGGTTTGCCCTTAGTATACATCAGCCAGGAGGTGTCCTGAACCCTTTGTCCAGCCCTTGGCCCTTTGCCCAGTGGGGCTTGGACATAGTGGGCCCCCTCCCTCGGGCCACGGGCAACAGACGATGGCTGCTCGTCGGCACAGATTACTTCACCAAGTGGGTTGAAGCCGAGCCTCTGGCCAACATTAGGGACGTCGATGCAAAGAAGTTCGTATGGAAAAGTATTGTCACCAGATTCGGAGTGCCACACACCCTGATCTCGGACAATGGCCTCCAATTCGACAGTAAATCCTTCAGAAGGTATTGTGGGGAGTTGGGAATCAGGAATGGGTACTCCACGCCGGCATACCCTCAGGGCAATGGGCAAGCCGAGGCCACCAATAAGACCATCATTGCCGGAATCAAAAAGAGGCTCGACGACGCAAAAGGGAGATGGGTTGACGAATTGCCACACGTGCTTTGGACATACCGTACCACTCCGCGGAAGTCCACGGGGGAAACCCCATTTTCATTAACCTATGGTTCAGAGGCAGTGATCCCCCTAGAGGCTGGATTTCCAACTATGAGGACCGACCAGTTCAGCGCCGAGGGAAACCGTCAGTCTCTCCTGAACAGCCTAGACCTAGCCGAAGAAAGACGAGATGTGGCCATGGTGAAATTGGCCCACTACCAACAGAAGCTTAAACGAGAGTATGACAAGGGGATGAAACACAGGCCCCTGTCTCCGGGAGATCTGGTTTTGAGGAAGATAGTGGGAACGGCCAAGCTCCCATCATGGGGAAAGCTAGGTCCTAATTGGGAAGGGCCATTCAAAGTCACCTCTGTCGCGGGAACGGGAGCTTACCGGTTAGAAGACCTGGATGGAAATGTAATCCCCCGCCCATGGAATGTAAACAATTTACGACGATATTATTTTTAATGAAAAGTTTCAGCTTTTGTGTTTTGGGTTCTGTCCCTCTACAAATGTTAGGGAACGCCTAAAGCTTGCCTGGCTCCTCGGCCACAAGCTCATGGGAAGGAAACATTTGCAAGAAAAATTCTAAGTGTTGAAACAGACCTAGCGCCTGCCTGGCTCCTCGGCCACAGGCTTAGGGATAATTAACACTTGCAAGAAAAATTCTAAGTGTTAGGGAACGCCTAAAGCTTGCCTGGCTCCTCGGCCACAAGCTCATGGGAAGGAAACATTTGCAAGAAAAATTCTAAGTGTTAAAACGGACCTAGCGCCTGCCTGGCTCCTCGGCCACAGGCTTAGGGATAATTAACACTTGCAAGAAAAATTCTAAGTGTTAGGGAACGCCTAAAACTTGCCTGGCTCCTCGGCCACAAGCTCATGGGAAGGAAACATTTGCAAGAAAAATTCTAAGTGTTAAAACAAACCTAGCACCTGCCTGGCTCCTCGGCCACAGGCTTAGGGATTATTAACACTTGCAAGAAAAATTCTAAGTGTTAGGGAACGCCTAAGGCTTGCCTGGCTCCTCGGCCACAAGCTCATGGGAAGGAAACATTTGCAAGAAAAATTCTAAGTGTTGAAACAGACCTAGCGCCTGCCTGGCTCCTCGGCCACAGGCTTAAGGATAATTAACACTTGCAAAGAATTCTAAGTGTTGAAACGGTCCTAGTGTTTGCCTGGCTCCTCCGCCACGGGCCTAGGGAACAGTTAATACTTGCGAGAAAATTGCAGGTATTGGAAGAGCATATATCAAGAAAAGTGAGCAAGAAGGAAAAGCAACGGATATATATCGAGACTGCTATGTAAAAATTCAAAGTGCTCATAAAAAAAAAAACTGATTATAAAATGTAGAAGAATACAGGGGTAGAATCCTGGTTACAAAAAAGGGGGGGGGATTGCTACATAAAGGGTGCCTGAATGCGAAAGTCCGCAACAGTATACAAAACAAAAAAAAAAAAAAACTAACTAATCTAGGTCTGAGGCTCCTTGTCCTTCTTCTCTTTCTCCTTCTTCTCTTTCTTCTTCTTCAGAGGCACCCCCTCGGGCACCCCCTTGTCAACTTCCAAGACCACCACGTCCTCTTGAGAGGGTAACCCCTTGGATGAAGCGGAGGAAGGAGGATTCTGGGGCTCGGCAGGGATTGGGAGAACGGAGCTCTGATCCACCGGGGGAACAAAATTCGGATCCGCGGCAGGACTTGGGGCTGACGCCGGCAGGCGGAGGGCTGGGGGGTAGTAAACATGGTCGGGAGTACGGAGCTCTGAGTCAGGACTTACCCCCGCCACGTTTAAAGCTTCTCCCCAGACCTCCTGGCAGAAGGCGCGAGCGACGTCACAAAGCTGAGCAGTAAGGGATGCGGCCGTCTTGTTCATACCTGCATCATAGGCCTCCTGCTCGGCCTGAGCCTTCTCAGCATCCTTATCCGCCAGCCACTGATGCGCCTGCTTCAACTCCACCATTGAGAGCGCCAGTGCGCTTTCGGCCTGCTTCTGGGCTGCCAAGGCGTTTGAGGCCTACTTCTCATAGCTCTTTAGGGCGGAGTCGGCGTCACGAAAAGCCCTTTCAGCCTCGGACAGCTGGGAGAGGGTGTCCTTCAATTTCCTCTCCGACTCAGCCCTGGCCTTCTCAGCAGCCTCATAGGCCTTCTCAGATTTCCTGGCAGCGTCGAGGGAGTGATCGACCCACTCTTCCGCCATGAAGGCGGCCTGAACGGCCTGCAAGAATGGAAAATAACAAAGGAGGATAAGCAGTCGGAGCAAAAATACTTGGCAGAAATTAAAAAAAAAAGAAAAAAAAAAGAAAGGAAGAAAGGATAGGAAGGCTAGTAAGAGCAACTGAGGTACCTTAGCCAGGTCCTGCTTCAGTGAAAGGAAGACCTCCCTCTTCCTAAAAGACTTCAGCTCCTCCATATCCTCGGGGAGGCACAGGGCCCTCTCCAGGCACTCGGCAACCAAGCCTGAGCTGCCCTTGGAAGGGTCCCTCAGATTGGCATCGTCCAGGACAGCGGATCCCGAGCTGAGGGTAAAGGAGGGCCTCCAAACGGAAGCCTTCCTAGGCTGATCCCTGCCGCTCTCCCTCGGGACTACAACAGGGTCGGGCCTCTTCTTCGGCTGGCCTTTGCCGCCCCGGGCCTCCTTGGGTTGCGGCTCGGATATCTCCCCCTCCTCGGACGTGGTCGTCCCCTTTCCACTAGGACCACGCTTGCGTTTCTTGTCCGCTGCGTCGGCAGGGGAGGTACGGGCAGCCACTGGAGTCGGCGGGCGAGGTGGCACCGCAGCCGCCGAGGAGGATCCGCCGGCGTGAGCAGATAGCAGTGCCAGGAGGTCGGGTGTCTTCTCTTGGAACCCCATCACCGATGATGATCGGGCTGGAGAAGAACCTGGGGCATCGGGGCGATAAAAAACTTCAAAGTCTTCTTCCGTTACCTCTTGGACAGAAGAAGATGAAGATCCCTCCGCCTCTTCGTTGGATGGCAGGGGAGGCTTTTGGGCGTATAAAAGTTGTGCAGCTAGAGGAGCAGGGAGTTGGGCGTCTTGGGTACCCTCGGGGGGAGGTCCCGGCAGCAGGAAACCGGGGACGGCGACGTCTATACTGGCCAAGCGTGGGTCCCGAGCCTTGATGACGTACTTCGGACTCTGAAAGCGCTTTGTCGAGGGAGTATAGCCAAGGATGACGTGCGCCGCTCGGAGTTGCCCGTCCCGATGGAGGAATATCTCGGACCGAAGAATCCGATTCAGGTCTTGAAAGTTCACCAAGTGTTTGGCAGGGGCCGTGTGGTACTCGTCTGCCATGGAAGAGCAGTCATTATTAGCAAGGAAACAAAAGAAAGCTGGATCTTAAAGAAAGAAAAGAAAAAAAAAAGAAAACAAGAAAACTGATGCCTCGGACGAGACCCTTCTACAAAAATCCTAAGGCAGAAGCCCAGACCCTCGGGAAAGCTACCTGGTTCCCCTTCCTGGGTGGGGCAGTGCCGACCATCATGCCACCCGCCCGAGACAAGAAGGAAGTTTTCGTCCATGCCCTTGCTCGAATCGGGCAAGCAGGAGATCAACCTAACCGCGGGGACCCTACTCCTCATGTAGTATTTGGTTTTTTCCCCTTTTTGGCAGTTGTACACCCAGTTCACATCATGCCAGGTTAAACGGGTCCCCATCCTACGGTTGATGGCGTCTACACACCCAAGAATCCTGAAGACGTTGGGGGAGCACTGGGTTGGGGTAAGCCTAAAGTTTATGAGGTAATCCTGGGTCACCAGGCCCATGGGGAGTTCCATCCCGCCTTCAATGAAGGCGATCATAGGAATGACTACTGACTCGGGAGGGCGTTCGATAACTAGCCACTCGCCCTCCTCACAGTGCCTAAACACTATGTCGTCGGGAATTCTATACTTGACCCTAAAAGCCATCCTAGCCTCCTCGGTATCTACTAGCCTAGCGTATCTACCTATAGACAAAAACAGGAGCAAACCAAGAAGGAAACCAACACACCTACTGCACAGGTTAAAAGCGCGCTCCTCGGGAGTAAATCTCTCTTTGCCAAAAGTAAAAACGCCAAATAGCCAGAAATGAGACATCGCCAGCCCTGTTCGCTCCTTTTATAGGAGGAAAAAAGGAGCGGTAAAATTCCCGCTCATAAATAAGGATGAACGAAAGCCGTACGATCTTGATCATACCGTCGAACGTGGGGAGACAAGCAGCCGCCTGGCGCCATAAATGTGCGTTCGCGGATTCCGAAGCGTCAGGGGCGTGCGAATGACAGTTGAGAAGACGTCCACTCGTGTGGGCGCATCCGACACGTACGGCGTATCCGCGGAGTTAAAACTTCGTTTATTCTAATAAGCGAAAGTTTTAGGGGGCTATTGTGGGCACCCGAGGAACGAGGAAAGAGGCCGAGGAGCTGAACTAATGGGCCAAGGCCCCTTCAAGGGCTTGGAGGGAACCATTCTTGGGCCGAATACGGAGCTGGGCGGGGGCCCAAGAATTAAATAGCTCCCGAAGAAAGAGCTAACCTCCGAGGAGCACCGCGCCAAGTACTGAGGAGGAAGTCTCCTCGGCTAAAGGAGGCAGGGGAAAGTGGCAGATAGGCGGCCGCCTGGGCAATAACCCCCAGTCACGTCAATAATAAATGGCGCACACCCACTCTGTCAGTCGCATTAAATGTGGAAATGACCTGAGATGATGACTGTGACAGCGGCGCCAGCTACAACCGTCGCCGGCTCCTAGAGAGAAAGGATAGGTGACAGGTGTCAAAAAATGAAGGGAAGGATAGCTGAAGATAGACGGTGCGGATCAGAAAGAAAAGGCCTATATTAAGGGGAAGTCATGATGCCTTTGGGAAGGAGTTTTTGTTGTTTTAGCCCATCTCTAACAAATTCTGTTGTATTGGATCCAAGAAAGGAACGAGCACGTCTTTGTACTTCCAACTTTGTATTTCTCACATTTTGGGTCCCTACAATTGGTATGTTAGATAATCACATAAATTATACATTTATTCATAATTTGCATCTATTTGATGTATTACTATACATCACTATATCCATTTGTAAGCATCATTTAAAGAAGCCAAAAATCTCAAAACGTGACACTCTATTGAGATGTTATTTTTCATTTGGGTCCAACTGACACTCTATCTCTCTACATTAGAATAGTAAAACCTGATCTATTGGGATATTATTTTTTATTTGGGTCCAACTGAGCCTTATGTCAAGTTAAAAAAGATTACAAGAAATCGTGATACTTTGGGATCATCAGAATTGTACAATCCTACTGATCCTGAACAATTACAAAGATCCTTGAAGGATCCGGATCGTTTTGGGAATGTGAAATTGTAAAATTGTAGGATTCAGATCGAGATTTTGACAACCATGGTTGTAGACATCCTATTTTGTTCCATTTTATACCCAAGGCCCTCAGCCCCAGTGACAAAGAATCAAATTGCCACTAAAATAATTAACATCGTGTGTGAAATCCAATGGTCCAAAAAGCTCAATTTCTAACCTAAAAAAAACCCAAGTTTTAGTCCAAAATTCAATTTCTAGCCCAATCCGTAAAAACAGCCAGATCGATGTGCACACCAATTTTCCGGCATATGTCAATCTGGGATAGCAAACCTCATTTCACTCAATTTCCATCTTGTTGAGATTTTTGGTCAATCAAACTAATCAACTGGCTAGCTAAACATCTCACTAAAACCCTAGAGCATAAAAACCTCTATAAATACCCTAACTTTCCACCATTCAAGAGATTGAAAGAATCATATAGTGAAGTTCTATCAAAATCACTCCAAAATTTACCTTTAAAGTTTCAAAGAGTGCAAGAGCAGTATTAGTGAGCACTAGATTAAGCTTTTTGATATTCATTTGTTGGAAAGCTAAATCATCACCATCATCCCTAAATAGGAACCCCTCCCCCCCCCCCCCCCCCCCAATTTTGTTGCTCTTAGCTTAAACACAACACATAATAGAAAATTATTTCCACACTTTATAGCCTCACTCCACACTTCACTTCATTATAAACCCTTCTAAACAAGGAAAAAAAAAGCACTCATTAAGGAGACTCATATCCTTCCAAGCCAAGGAGACTCATATCCTTTAGGGGGGCAATGGCTCCCCCTAAAATTTTTTTTTTTAAATATTATTATTTATATATTTATTTATATATATATATGTGTGTGTACTAATTTTAGCAATTTTGTTCTATAAAATTATATTTTTTTTTTCCTTAAACAATATCATTGATTCTTTTAAGAGTAATGCTATACTTACAAACTTTTTTACAATATTTTTACAAACTGTTTTGGTAGCAAATTCTTATTGGTTTGAAAATGAACCTACCACTCACATCATTTTTTTTACTTACTAGTAACCACTTATTACATCAATAATTTATAAAAAAATTTGTAGCGCTAGTATTTTCCTCATTTTAGTGACTATAAAAAAATTTATAGATTTAAAATCTAAAACAAAATACACAAACCCAAAAAAATAACTCAACAACAAAAATTACCAATAGTAAAACTTAAAAAAAATAAAAATAAAATAAGCATTCAAAATAAACAACCCTATCATTTAAAAAATTATAAACAAAAATAATTTTACTCTTACCGACAAAAAAAAAATTTTAATAATAATAATAATCTCAGCAGCTAAGTAGTAGCAAGGTCAAATGTTGAAATCGCTGCACATAACCAACAGTAAAGCCGCTCCCCATGACTTAAAGCTCTGGCTCCGTCCTTGTTCCTAGCTAGTGACTGACTAGGGGGATTGGCCAACTCATCCTCATGCACAATAACTGCTGGGCTTGTATCTTCTTGTTGATATCTTTCTGTTGAACCTATGAACATCTTTTATCGCTAGACTCATATTATTTCTTTCCCTTCCAATTTGATGAAGTTGCTTGAATTCACTATTACTTGCCACTAGATGCGAGTTCCATCGTTGTTCTTTTACTGCTAGACGTGGATTCTATACCAGTAGTTCATCATTAAAAGCATGCTATTTTATCAAACTTTTACTGCTAGACTCACATAATTGTATTAGCTATAAGAACTATTTTCTTTCATTTTTATCTCACCAGTAAATGTACATTATTATTTTAACTTATCTCTGGACATGTGTTCATGCCCAACACGGGCAACACCGAGACTTGTGAACTTATAAGCACATCCAAGCATGCATGATAGACATATAAAAATAAAATGTGATATAAAAAAAAGTTATATTTTTTACCAATCTTTTATTTCTTTTTCTTTTTAATTGATTGAAATGGAAGTATTATTAAACAACACAGTTTTCCATCATTACAATAATAAGGATGGAGGGGAACACTTCGAAAGTGCGAATAGTGTCTAAACAATTAATGATATATAAAAAGTAGTGGACTTTCTTTTTTTTAGAGCTCTTTAACTTATGACGTCTACTCTTGATGATAATTCTTTATTATCAACCCAAGACACCAATCGGTTTTTGGTGTAGACAGAGATTGAACTCAAAATTTTTTATTCAATTATCAAAAACTTTACTAATTGAGTTAACTTAAATCCATAAAAAATAAAAATAAAAAAAGTGGACTCTGAAGATAGTCATGACTCATGAGCTGCTTCATGTTGTATTCTTCCATGGATGAAATCTGCACACAAATTTGCTTATCTTTTATTATTATTTTTTTTTTTGTAATATATAAAAAGTTGATTACAGTAAGGTCCAACTAATAAGAATGCTAGAAATATGTAAATTATATGATTCCCTTCGAGCCATTTATCGATATCAGGTTTTCTCCACAGCTTGTTTGCTTTTTGTTAATGCATTAATAGTAATTATCAACAAAATTGAATAATTCATACATGACATCTTCTAGTTTTTATTTTATTACAATTGATAAGATATATATATATATATATATGCACTAATTGGATCATGAAGTGGATACCTTACCCTCTATCTTGTTATTTTGATGCTCAAATATTGTTTGAGCGATAGCTCAATAGGATTAAAAAATTATTAAATAAGCTTTATGATCACTAAAGCCAAGAATAATTTAATCTTTTCTTTTTTGTTAAGTAATTTGAAGAAGCAAAGGAATAAAGTATATTCATTAAGCATGACTGCAAACTCACCCTTGAAAAGAAAATAAAAAATATAAAAGAACTCTTCATTTTTATCAAATTATAGATTCAATAATATGATGGTTCATTAGACAGTTGTGATCTGTAGATTATAGTAAAGTGGAGATTCTAGTGTAGGATCTGCTTTCATCTTGGTCAAAATTGAAAGGTTGAACTTGAACCCATTATGGCTTCCTCATCTAATATTGATTCATTAAAAATTTAGCCGGCGTTTGGATTGGAATGAAAAATTAAAATTATTTTGCTATTCAATTTATTTTTGCTATTATTCATAGGCCCACTGCACTTTTTGGTATTATTTATGGCTTCACTGTACTATTTCAATTAACTTTTACTTTTATCTATAGTAATTTCAGTAATAAGTTTTCAGTTTTAGCAAAATAAGTGGTATCCAACCACGCTCTCATTTAGAAAATATTATTTTTTATTTATTCATGAAGAGAAAATAATAACTAAAATTAATAACTTAACTTTTTTTTTGATAAGGAATAACTTAACTTTTTTTTTTTTTTTATACGAATAACTTAACTTTTAATAGTGCAAATAAAGCAAAAGAGTGTGACCAAAAAAAAAAAAAAAGCAAGAGTGACATATATATTGTAAAGTCGGACTCCTCCCTTTTCGGCTTTTGGCTTGACTTTGACGACGCCCACACAGGCTAGCTGCTTACCTTGCTTGCCATCGAAGCTTCCCAGAACCTAAGAAGCCCTTGCCAATATTTTTTAATGTTTTTTTCCCTTAAGCAAAAGCAGAACAAACGGAATGAGTAAATAATTTTTTTTTTTTTTTTTTAAATCAAGGTAATGGTTGTATAAAACTAAAAAATAATATTACATGACAATACATTTATGTAATACATTACTCACATGCATACGTAACTTAAATAAATGAATCACATACACATATAAGAGTAATATTACATATGCATATGCCTCTCTCTCTCTCTCTCTATATATATATATATATATGCTATTAAATTGAATAGATAATTTAATTTTAAGTCATTGCTTATCAAAACAAACACTTTCAAATCAAAAAAAAAAAAAAAAAAAAAAAAAAAAAACAAACAAACAAACACTTAGATCTCTCTCTCATGCACTGACGCAAACACGCACACATGCACTCACGCACACATGCACGCATATTGTTAAACTGATCAATCTAGATACAATTCCTTTTACAATTTTACTCAGTGATGATGTAGAGAATTGGTGGGTTGCTAGTTTTGGAAGACCCACAAAGATAAATCATACATACATAATTTGGAGTGACATCATAGCTTGGAGTGATATTGGTGTGATGCCGTCAATCAATCCTTCTCTGATGCTCAAATTAGTACTTTAATGTAGAAAATAGTATATATGTTATGGTTTTTCTCATACCTTCACTTTAATGTAGAAAATAGTATATATGAGTTTTTTTGGTTAAAATTTGTGGTTTTATTTGATTTAAATAAGTTGTTAGACTTTTTTTTTAACACAAAATTATTGGAATACTTAATTGAGTCCAATAAAATAACATGTCCATGAGTTTTTTTCCCCCTCTTCTCTTTCTCCTTCAAAATTTGGACTATATACTTGGCACTTCACTTTCATATTTGCAATTTTTTTCTATGCTGTGAATAATGTATTAAATGAAAATATTATTTTTATTATTTTGTTATTATTGTTATGAGTCTAAGAAGCTAGAATGTCATTTTCATATTTGTAAATTTCTTTTTCTATGCTATGAACAATGTATTAAAATGAAAATATAATTATTTTTATTTTGTTATTATTGTTGTAGGGATATTGGGCCCAGGAGCTCATTATTTACGTATATATTGGGCTTAAAGCCCAAGCTAAGGACTAGAGATCATCCGAAGAAGAATAAGCATTATTAAAGGAGTTCGTGTTAGTAGATGAAGAGATCAGTTTTGGCCATAATGGCACAAAATGGTAGGCTGAGGACAAATGTCACCTCGGCTAACCAAAACCGAGGTCTGAGTGGGTGGTTTGCTATTCAGGGGAACGTTCTAGGGAGTTCTATTGATACGGGTAAACATTGCAGAAACGTAGGACAGAGGGGAATCCTAAAATATCTAAAGAAAAAGTTACTACTACCGCATTAAATGCTCTGCAACTAACTTCCTGGCCACATTAATGTGGATATGATACAGTGATTTTTAGCCTTACAACTACTATATGAAGATTGTTTATTTTCATCCTTTTGTGATCTAAATCCATTTTAGTGCTTGTCAGATTTACTAAAGCTCAATATTTCCAACCCACTCTCTACAAATTTATTGTTTTGAGTTTTTTAAGCCTAAGTTCATCCACCTTTTAAGCTAGGGACTCAAATCTAGTCCTTACAATTGTTATAAGTCTAAGAAGTAAGAATACCAAGAAAAAATATAAACAAAAATTTATTAGAATAAAAAATAAAAAATAAAAACAAAAAGAGATAGTAAATGTTGATGATGATGATGAAAAAAATGTCAATGAAAACATTGACCAAGATGATTTTTTTTTTTTGTAGGGGAAAGACTTAGATGGAGTTTATTAGGTGAGATGATGAAAAAAAAATTTATTATTTCGGTTCATATATCATATTATCATGTGTTATCACTTATGAGTTTAATCCATTTGAATGTGTATGTTATAAATATATGTTAATTTAATTTATTTAGTTAGATTTGTTAAATATTATTACATAAGTAATAATTAAATTGGTCATTAGTTAAATATATTTTAAATTTATAATGAATATACCTTTTATATACGTATATCTATAATTTTTTAATAATTGTATTAGGTATTTATATATCATACTATACATAATATAGAAAAATAAAAAATCGATTCACAATTCACGTTTTGACAACTATGAGCTCATGATTCTCATCATTTCTCCACATTTATGGATGAATATCTCAAGTTTCGTAACTATGTTTAGGAATTATGTACTAATTATGCATCCCACGTTACCAAATGGGGATTGAGTCTTCCAAATCTTATAATGTCTTCTTTGAACCCCTTTCATCCCTTGTGCATTTTTGCTTTAGACGAGAGGGATGACCTAGCTGATAGACATCTCTTTTTGTGATTATATTATCCTATAAACTTAACATATAAAGTTAATATATGTGTCAAACTGTCAATTAATACTTTAAGTGCATAGTAAAATTCTGTTTTAAAAAATAATAACAATGCTGTAATGGCAAATTATTTAATAATATTTTTACGAATTATTATTGTAGCAATTTTTTATTGATTTTTGTTTTTGGTTTATTGCTAATATCATTTTTTCACTTATCAAAAACTACTCACCACATCAAAGTTTGTTAAAAATTTTGTAAAAAAATTTATAACTCTAACATTTTCTAAAAATAAAAAAACTGTAAAATATAATAATTAATACTATCAGCTTTGAAGTCCCACTTTATTAAATGGTAAATTAGATTTAGGAGAATTGAATTTTTATTTTATTTTTAAGAAAGCGACGTTTACAGTTAGGTCAACTTGACTTTCTATAGATTAGAAAAAGACACATAGATAGAGTGAGTAGTGAAGGAGCGGAACTTTCCACGCTTTCTTAACGCTTATTATTTAATCAACAACCAACGTGATTTGTTATCCAAATCTAGGGTCCAAATTAATTTATTGACGACTTTTTGGGAGGTGGTGGGGTCCTCTTTCTCTAGCCGTCTCTTTTTGTTGTTTTGGGTTTCGGGACTGAGGCTGAGGTCGAGCCTCGAGGTGTTGACTTGTGCCACCCCAACGACCCTTGTTGGTGGTCACCGGTCAGATAGGGTGGGGAAAATTATGGCTATGCCCATTCACCCACTATGGTCTCATCATTAATCAATGCATTTTCCTGAGTTAGTTTTAGAGAAAATCCAAGCTTCACACGAGTCAGACTTGTCAAAATTGGACACAAACCCAACAACTCAAAGAAAAATATGCAATTCTAACCCAAAATTTTTAACCAATAGTAAATACAGGTTGATCAATTACCCAACTCGTTTTTCTTTTTTGTCAAGTTCAAATGACTCATGACCCAAATTTTATTATTATTATTATTTTATGGGATATGTAGGGCTAAGTGTAAAAGGTATGGGAAATTTTATATAGCAGATAATAATTCTCTTAAAGTTTTATTTATTATTTAGTTATCTTGTTAGGTAATATAACCTTTTTTTTTTTTAGGATAAGAATACAACTTTATTATTATTTTACATGCAACAAGAACATATGCACTTGAGAAAGTTAATAACTTGACATGGTCCACAACATTTATTTTATTTTTGTTCTTTTATAGTAATGATCAAGAGAGTCAATTCCGTACCGAAAGCTGTACTGGTTTAGCCAGCAGTACGATATATTTCGGATATCGGTCAATACCGGTGTACCGTTTCGGATTTACCGCTATTTTTTATATTTATAAATAAATAAATATATATATATATATATGTATGTATGTGTGTGTGTGTGTATTATAATAAATATAAAAGTTTACTATAAAATATTTCCTCAATTCAGAACTAATTATTCATGGTTTTAGACTTTAGTATCAATTAAAAGAAAAAAAAAAAATATAAAAAATAGAAAACTTAAAAGTTACCATTACATACTAAGAAAAAAAATAATACTAATAAGTTAATATAAATAAGTTACCATTATGCCATAACAAAAATTCAAAAATTACAAAAAAAAAAAAAAAAATTCTGTACTGGCCGGTATTTAAACCAGTACGAAACGTTGATGTTTCGATACCGGTACAGTACATACTAGCCGATACCTGTACGGTATTGACTACCTTGGTAATGATATCATTAGTGAACTTTGAATTGTATAAACTTTAGAATCTATGTATTATGTAACTTTTATTTTTGAGTATTGTGAACACCCTCGGGTGGACCGTCGAGAATTGGGTTTCCCATTAGTTTTTCCACATTGGATGCTTAGGCTCTGTTTGGATGATGAGTGATTGATATCTCATCACTCATCACCCAAAAATCATTACTCAAAATTCATCACCCTAAAACTCATTTTTTATCACTTGAAAATTCCTAACTTATACCCAGCTCTGTTTGGCCCTTAAACTCAGTTGAACTTTCATTCTAAAAACTCAAAAATCTCAACTTTTTGTGAGACTCATGGACTGACTTGGTGTAGTGAAAATAGAACATTAAACCTAGCACCCAACTGAAAAAACCCATCATCGTGCAAATCACAAAACATCAAACCAATCCACCATAGCAGATCCGGCCATTCACACCGCCAACACCTTTAACACCACAACATATTATACTATAAATCTTAGAAAGAACTAAAAGAGGAAAAAAAAAAAAAAAAAAAGAAGAGAAAAGATCATGAAAAAAAAAAAAAAGAGAGAGAGAACCCAAGCCCAGAAATCTAGAGAAAAGGAATGGAAAAAAAAAATAAATAAAAAGAAAAGAAACCAAACCTAGAAACCCAATGTGAAGAAAAAAAAAAAAGAAAAAAGAAGTAGAGAATAGAGAAACCAAACTTGGACCCAACGTGAAGAAAAAAAGAAGAAGAAGACGACGAGGTAATGATGAAGAGCACAAAAAATCAAAGAAAAAAGAAGAAGTCTAGTATGATGGGAAGTCAGGTGGGCATGGATTTGACAACAAACAAAACGTGGGGCCCATTAGTTAAGTGAAATTACAAAAAGTGTCATCATAACTCTATTTTCATAACTTAAAAACACCATTTTTTTTGTTTTCATTTTCGCTAACTCATAACTCAATTTAGTGAGTTTTAGGGGATGAAAACAGAAAATGAAAACTCATCCAAACAAGTGTAGCATGTGTGGGACCCACCAATTTTGAGTGATAAGTGATGAGTGATGAGTGATGAGTGATGAGTGATGAGTTTAGAGTGATGATTGATGGAAAACACAAAATCCAAACACCCCCTTAGTGACCATTAAGTGTGTGTATGTGTTACTAGGATGAAATGTGTGTGAATCTCTTTTCTTATTTTATTTTAAGGAGTCACCACCAACCATTAGTTTTGTTTTAGGTGTGATTGGTCACATATTTATCTAATTTGTTTTAGTTACCTAACTAACTAAAAACCAATTCAAGGGCTCTTAAATTAATTAAGGTAAACCATAGTCTCAAACCGAAAATTCTTAGACTCAGAAGTTCAGTTATAGCCTTATGGGTGAGGAAGGGGTCAACTTATGCGTTTAAAAGCAATATATGTGCTCAAATTTATTCTCCAAGTTTCATTTTCATGCATAAACACAACAAACTAAAATGGTTAGTGTAGGGGGAGGGGATGTGTTAGCTTGAATGTAATCCATCAATTCAATTGAGGTGAATCATGGATATGTAACAAACCTCATAAAAAATTATGCTATTAAAAGGAAATTGATTGAAAACAAAAGATAGAAAAATGCCATTTATTTACACTTGAAAAGAAGAGTATTCTTTTTTAGAAAGAAAACTTCATATGAATTTTTGGGAAAGACTTTATTTTAAAGAGAAGTGCCAAACTTTTGGGAGAAATGCTTAAAAAAAAGTGTTATCTCTTAAATTTTTATGAAAAGTGGTTTTGAGGGAAGAACATAAAAAAAGAGCAGTGTTAAGAAAAAGGGATTTTTATAAACATTAGAAAACCATATTCAAGATTAAAATCAAAACTATTTGAGAAAATGGTTTCTATGGTTTTATTAAAAAAGTGTTTTGGAAGTGAAAATTCATGGTTTTTGTTCATCTTAAAAAAAAAAAAAAAAAAAAAAAAGAAGTTCAAACCCTATACTCTGTAGAAGAGGTTTTTGAAAAAAGGTTTTGATTGATGGTTTACAAGATGCCCCATTGTAATTCCTTTTTTTTTAAACATGATTTTCATCATTGTAGGGCTTAAACTGGTAATCTTGACACACTAATTGAGGCCAGAAAAAACACGGTAGCAACATATATTTTGTTATTTTTGACATTTAGTAATTTTTTTTTTTCATTCATTCATTTATTTTTATTTTTTTGGATGTGAAAATATATGGATTTGACCCACTTACAATTTTTTAGGATGACCCATCTTTTACCTTGAAATGATTGACCGGACCTGTTTGCCAGGTCTTAAGAGCCATCACTAGGAGATAAAAAAAAAAAAAAAAAAAAGAATTAAGGGAAAGGGGCAGAGAGCATATAGTAAGTAGCATAAGTAAATCATGGAACTAGGTTTTATTACTGCACAATTGTATGCAGGATTATCCCTAACCAAACCCTTCCCTAATCAGGATTATCCCTAACCCAAGCCCTTCCCTAATAATCCAATTTGAAGTAATGAGACAGATTTATTTTACTTTATTTATTTTTAATTTTTGGGGGCATAATTTTTTAATATAGGCTGCGCTAATAGTCCATTAGTCCATTGGGTCTTAATTTAGTTTTATTTAAGTTTGGTTACTTGGTTAGGTTTAGTAATAAAAGCCTAACAGTCCAATTCCAAGTCTTATTAGGGGTTTTAGAAATCCTATTTCAATTTGGAATATGTATTAGGCTTCTATTTGAAAGGCTGCAATGCTTTCTCTTGAATCATGAAGATTAAAGTTTTCAAATTTTTAGAAGCTATAAAGCTTGTTATTAGTTTGTGTAATGCAACCTAGAGGTGTGATGCTTAGGAAGTTTAGGTGTGACGCCTAGAAAGTTATATCTTCTTTAATTTTGCTGTTCACTGCACTGGAACAGCAGCCCAAATTCTTATTTTATTCTTATTTTTCTCCTTCGTTTCATCTTCAAATCCGACTAATCCTTGTCCTTTTTCAAAACCCTATAATCCCTATTATCTTCCACCTTTTCAGATTTTGTTTTTCCCCCTTGTCCTATGTCACAATGTTTCTAGCTACTTAAAAAGAAGAATGTCCTCTCCGAGATATTTATTAAGCAAGGATCACCTAGGCACAAGACACAAATGCTGACATTTATTTTGGTTTTTCTGTACATTCATGAAATTTAAGTCCTCTTAACTTCTTAAGTTCACTTCAATAACCTGTCTACCCTGACAGTCCAGAGGCTTAAACTCGGACCTCAAACTTGATGCCCATTGCAAAGCATGTCGGACTTCAAACCTGATGCCCATTGCAAAACTCAACTACTTCAGGCTCCCATGTCAAGTGACTATTGAAGATGAACTCAGCCCCTAGAGGATGTGCAACAATTTTTGAGATACTGCAGAAGTCATTTTGGCTGAATCACCTATCATTGGAAATCTCAGGCCAATCACTCCAAAACAAGAGAGAATGTGCGACGAATTACAGAAGAAAGTGGAATAACAAATAAGGCACTTAATGCAGGTTCTATCACAATCAATGAAATAGATCAGCGAAAGACCACATTATGAACCTTGCAAAAATGTCAGACTCTAGGAACTCAATATGAGCAGCACGTCCAATAAAGGAGTTCAAGTTCCTGCCATGCAAAGAGGTATCAAAGTTGACATCACAGCGCATGAACACTCGATGCTCAGATAAAGGACTCCGTAACTGGTCCAAGCAATTATTCAGCATCTCCATGAAGACACTACTTTTTTTCGAGTTATCCAATGAAGCTGCTGGGCACATTTCAATTCTGGCTGAATGATAAGGAACATATCCATCCTGACATGTAATCAATAACTAGCATTACATTTCTATCTGCTTTGCTTTTATTATTATTATTTTTTTCTTTTTTGGTAGGAAATCAACAAAATATTGATAGCCTTTAAATGACACGGGAAAATTGCTGGAAGTATATAAAAATTCATGTATAATCATCAAATAAGTGTACTGGTGGAATTTTAGAAACTAACAGAAATGCTAAACTATAGTTCCCACATGTTTTTCTTATAATTTGGCTTCTTCCTTTGAATGAAATGGAACATAACAAGATACTTTGAACCATTAAGAGATTGCATTGGTATCTATTATCTAGAACTCACCAAAATAAGTCTGATGTTAAAGTATTTTCAGAAATGAGATGCTATTCTGTTTCTTTCTTTACCAGGTACAAAATTAAGACTCTAAAAATAGAAACAGCTTATTTGGTACCAAATTTTCTGGTAAATAAACATATAGATGTCCCCAATTAGAACAGGGGCTCCTCACTAGAAGAAGAAGGTTTTCCAATCCCAGCATGATTCTCTAAATATACTAAAGCCCATATAACTTACAATAGATCAGTTGTGAACTGCACATCTAAAACATTTGTAGCTTTCTAATAGTTCTTGGAAAGGAAAAGTTTATATGTATGCAAGCATAATATCATGAAAAAAAGTTGTACAATTTTACAAGCTGTCCTTGTCAACAAAATAAGCCTGAAAAGAGGAGTACCTGTGGTGAAGATAACAGAATTAAATTTCTGAAGTTCTGCAGTGTCCTCTTCTGTGAATGGGGTGAATAAAACTTGTTTGAGTATGACAGACAGATTAAAAAGATATGCATACTTCTTATATGTACAAAACTATGTTTAATCATTCATATGGTTACTGTCATTTCCCTAGAATATGTATTTCAGAATAATTTTCATTTTGGAGAGAAGGCAAACAAGACTCTAGCTAAGGCCACAACTTCATGGTTGAACAGCGGAATTGACATAGGAAAAAACCAAAACAATGCAACAGTAAAATTAAAGAAGAAAGAAGGTTGTACCTAAGCTCTCACTTTTGCAAGTTTTGGGAGAGGTCATGGTAGGCAGCCTTTCTCTCAATTTTTTTTTAGATGTTGATTCCCGAGTAAAATTAAAGAAAAGGAAAATAAATTATAGAGAGCCTAGGAGTTAGCACCTAGGTTTGCTAAGAGTCAACATCAAGCAAAAAAAACCGCTAGGAGTAAACACCTAGGTTTGGATGGAGCTAGCACCAGACCATTGAGACAATTTCAAGAGAAATTTTATTCATCATAAAAAATAATCCTGTCTCTACAAGAGTACATTATTGTGCTTAGATAGACTACTAAACCCTAATTCTAACTGACATAGGAAAACCTTAATTCTAATTGACTTATAAGAACTATTTCTAAATGACTTGGAAAATGCCATTTATGGAATTAAAAAGATAACCTTGACTCTAGGACTTTCAATAAAAACACTAATAAACCTAATTAACTACTAATACCTAAATTAAAATACAATTGACTCCAAAATTAATTAAAATAGATATCTCTTTGTGCTTCCCACATCAGGAGTGAGTAATTGTTTTATATATGCTACCAGGCCCCTTTTAAACCTTTAAACACATCTTTAGAAAGAAAAGAAAAGAAAAAAGAGAAAAAAAAAAGTTGTAAATAATAAATAAATAAAATGCTAGAACCACTCTGAGAAAGGCTTAGGGAAGAATAATTTGTTTCAGTACCTTGCAGAGTTTGTATAAGAAAGTGTTGTGGAGATCTGGATTATCTGTGAGAGTAAGTTGATGGATGCATTGTGCACCCTTGAGCTTCTTCAAGAGCCACAGCCCGGAGTTAAATAAAGAGTTCGAACTGTATAGATACCCCAAGTGTGGACCAGATATAGAAAGATACGTATAAAAGTATCTTAGATATGGCTCCATGATGCTCTCTGAAAAAACAAAAGGCACACATCTAGCAGTAAATGCAAATTTAAAGAAAATGAGGCCTTCAAAGATACATGCATACCAGCTAATGCAGTTCTTATGATGAGGTTTCCAATGGAATGACCAACAAAGCTAAGCTTGATGCTTCTTAAACTACCACATCTTGAGGTTTTATCCATTTTCTTTTTCAGGAAAGAAATCACTTCCTGAGCCAGCCTTAAACCCATCTCTCCCAATTCTCCAAATGTTTTGTCTTCATTTGCCTCTGACATCAGAAACTCTATTTTGGGATCTATCTGAAGCCATTGATTCCTGACAAGCCGTAGATCCAGACGATGTCCCTATTCATGTTGTAATTAGTATGTTTAAATACAATGCAAAATAAAACATGCACTAATCACTGTTCACAGAAACAGAAGGTATACAGACTTATGAACCTAGTACAGAAACAAAAGTTTGCAGCATAAAACACAACAAGGAAGTACAATGCAATACCAGATACAACATTTCAAGTATTTGACTCCTTTAATGAAGAAAACTTACTTTGGATCTAAAAATATCACTAATATGTTCACTGAAATAAGAACAATACACACTGTCAAATTTATAAGCTTAATGAAGATCAGCACCAGTACTTCCTTTTTATTTATTTATTTTTTAACTATCTCGTGGTGGCAATGACATTGACTTCTAACCATGACAGCAATAATTTATTTACTTTTGGGTGGGGGGAAGACTGGGCAACTTGATAAAATAGAAATGTTCTCCCTTAGCCTAAGCCTCAGTCGTTTTGTTCATATGGTATGTATCAGTTAGGGGTGGCTACAGCTGGGTGCCAACCAGGTGACAGCCCAGTGGATCCTAACATAGTTTATTTAATAAACAAGAGGGTGAGTTGATTTAGTTGACTGTGATTCGACCTGACATCACCTTTGTTGCTGTAGTAGCTAGTCAGTTTATGCAGGCTCCAAGGCAACAGCAATGGATGTTTATGTCATAAGTTGAAGCACCTAAACGCTCCTCACAAGGTGTATTCAACCCCGCCAGCAGTCTTTATAATATCTCTTTTCATATGCAAATAGGACTGGTGATCATCTTGATAGGCTCATGTATGCTCTTTACATCAGTGCAGGAGGTAATCTTGTCACTTGGGGAATCAAGAAGCAAAAAATCTGGTGATTGGCGCAGGACAACCAGAAAAATTCAACAACATAATTTAGAACCAGAAAATAAAGGATTGAGAACCTAAGTGTCGGCACCTAAGCTTGCTTGGGGCCAGCTCCAAGCATGAGAAAATCTCTAGGAGTCAGCACCTAGGGTTGGCTGAAGTCGGCACTAGACCATTGGGACAATTTCAATAAAAATTTTATTCATCAAAATAACCTCTTATTTTGACTCCTAACCATAAATCTAACTGACATGGGAAACCCTAATTGACTCATTACAAAAATACACTTGACTTAAAATAAAAATACTAATAAATCTACTTAAATACTAGGGTTTAAAATAAAATACAATTGACCAAGAAAAACACAATTTCACAAAATAAAATAAAAATAAATTAAAATAGATATTTCTTTGAGCCTCCTACATTAGTAGCAAGTAAATAAGTGGAGCATAGGGCTAGGGTTTATACAGTGTGTGAGATGTTATGGTGGAGGGTTTTCTAGTAAATAACTGATGGAAATATTCAGTAATAATCAGGCAGCAATCTATATTAGCTGGTAATCTAGTATTACATAAGCAAACCAAACACATTAAGGTGGATTATCATTTTTGTAAGCGAGATATTTATGAGGCGGCAAAGTACATAATCTTATGTTAAATTGTCTGATCAGTTAAGAGATATTTCCTGAAGGCATTAAGCAAGAATCAATTTCTTAACCCTTATAATAAGCTGGGCTTGATGATGCTTCAGCTTGAGGGGGAGTGTTAAGAGGGTTTTGTGCTATTGAGGGAAATTTTGTACTCCCTCCATCTCTTGTTATATGCAGCATTAGAAATGGCAAGATTATTAATGGAAAGGTGAAGATGATGTTGATTTTACTAATATCTCCTTTACATTATATTAGAAGTGGCACAACATTGGAAAAAAAATCTTTAAATAAAATAGAAAATTGAACTTCTACTTTTGAAAAGTTTTAGTTATTAAGATACAAACCAAAAAGGAAAATCAGATTAGTTAGTGAGAGCTGGAGGGAGTAATTAAGTAATGGTAGTACATTGAGAGAAGTCACTCTGTGTGATTGACTCTCTCATCTGTTGTTCCTAATCTTGAGATTTCATGACAGTGCAGATTGTCTTTTGCTTAAATTTCCTTACAATTTATGACCTATTTGCTAAATTAGATGTCAGAACTTTATCTAATATTCAGTAAATTATTGTTGCTCTATGAGTTACTTTTGGTCAAGTGCATATATAGGGCAAAAGGAAGGTCAATTGTTAGGCCAATTGAAGGGCAGCTATGAGGACATCTTGGGTTCAATCTAAACTGGCTTGAAAGCACTTTGGTTAGTTATGATTATATTACCTTATTTTATCATGCCATATTTTAAGTTTGTGGCTAGATTGGATTTTAAGACTTCATCGCTTGCTCACTAAATTTTCTTGTTCATTGTAAAGGAGAATTTCTTTAAAAAAAACAATAAAATAGGCAAAAAAATTTATATAGTAAAGATAAGGTGCATGTGGAGAAGTAGAACATGCCTGAAACCCATGCACGAAGACAACAATTTTCAAAACAGGACCATCTTGTTGATAGCTATCCCTAAATGACCTGCTCATAGCCTTAAAGCTAGGTCCAGTAAGCACAGAACGAGTATTATTTTGGCCCAAATGGTTGAAGTATGAATTTAAACTGGTAGTACGCAATGGTGCACTGATGATATGTTCGACAATTACAATAGGCATATGCAAAGGATCTCCAAATAAATGCATGTCTTGAAGTGATTGATTGTTGATCTGCATGAAAACCATAACTTTTTATAAACTTCAATATACAAGAAAATAAGGACATTTAAGCATTCCATAATAAGAGTAATAACTCACCCTCATACGTGCAATGCTTTGCCGATGAAGCTCAGCACGCATAGCTGCAGCATTGGCAGGCTGTACAGGACATTCAAAGACCATGGAGTGGATGCTTAAATGGCACTCATTCAGAAAATGTCTTATTTTCAACTAAAGCTTAGCAGAAAACCCACTATATTTTTCATATTGACAATGAAACATGTAGGTCATATATGAGAAGAAATATAATTACATTTACTGCATCAGTTAACTTCCGCAAACTCAGAGATTTTCCATTGACACTGTGGTAAGACAATGACTTGTGACTCATGTATTGATTAGGGCCATGTGGCATCTCAACCTTAGAGTACACCATCCACATTGACCATTCTGCTCTCCGATCATTAGCCCATGCATCACGTAGTAATTCAAGTATCTTTGTCTTGTTAACTCTGAAGAGAATTTATGCATCAGCACAGAAATAAGCACAAGAAAGAAGTCAATGAAGAAGAGAATAAGCTGACTACTGAAAAAAATTATACAAGAAAGAGTCTTGAAATAAAGAACTTAAAATTAAATCTGTGTCTAATATATAATTAGTGTAGAAACATTTTTCACATTTTTCAGCAATATCTAACTCACATAAATCATAAAACCATGTTGATCTTCTGGGAGAGAAAATACGTTTTTTCCTGAATAGAAGCATACATGCTATTTTCATTTCTAGTAAACTGAGGCATTTCTGGATCATTCAAAATCATTTAGAGTAAAAAAGAATACCTGTGGAACTTCAAAAAAGCGTTCCATAAGGACAAAACTTGATTTCCCAGCATATAATAAAAGCTAAACAGATAATCCTGAGGCAAGGACTGGAGCAATTTCTCACTTTGAAAGTTAATAATGCCACCTGCTTTCTGCTCAATAAAAGAATTATTATTCAGCAAAGAAAAACATTAAGACCATCAATATCAAAGAAAAAAAATCAACAGTTATCTGCCACAAGAAATAAAGTGAGAACCTCAATACTATTTTGTGGCTTGCCAGAGAGTTTCCATGAAACTTCACCAATTTCCATATCCAGATCTGCTTGCAGAATAGAACTACACAGATTTTTATTATCACGATTGAAAATAGGATCAGTCAAATCAATTTCTTGTTCGATAGCTTTGCTAATCTTTTGTAGATCTTCAAAAAGTATATCACGAGCAGCCACCAACGCTTTTACAAGCATGATCTGTTTGAAATCTCCTGATGCTTTTTGACCTAATGCCTGATCAGTCACCAAAATTTTCTTTATGAATAAACAACAAAGTTCAGTAATGCTAATCTTTTCTTGGTAACAACAGAAGCATACTACAAAAAATCTTCTAAGAATTCATGTAAAGCAACTCAAAACAGTGTAGATGTTGCGATATCTTGTAATGAGGAAGTTAAGAGACAGAATCTGATTCAGGGAAAGAAAAGACTTTTATTTTAATATAGTTTTTTATTAAATTTTAGAAGTGATTTTATTTTTCTATTGGGTCATTGGATTTTACTAGCTAACTAAGTTATTACTATTTTATTCCTTGTGTCTGTGCCTAGCATCGAATATTGTGTTTATCATCATATATTTGTTCATAGCCAATCCCAAGCATGGGAAAGGCAGGAGGGTTACGGTAGGCTTTGCATGATTTGATGACTGCCTCGGGGAGCATCCTCACATTAGACAAATTGGAGAATTTGACTACAAGTGTTTATGGTTGGTTTAGGATTTAGGAGGATTTTTAGATCTAATGTTTAGAGTTGAAGAAGAAAGGGTTAAGGTTTAAAAGGGATAGGTTTATGAGTAGTAGTAGTAGTAGTTGTTGTTGTTGTTGTTGTTCTTATTATTTGATAGAGAAAGTATGTGAGGTTTTAGGGTTTTGATAAGTAAGAGGAAGGGCTTGACTTGGGGTTGTAAGGAAGAAGGAAAAAGAGAGAAATTTATGGTGTTTAGGGGCTGTATAAGTAGTACTCATGAATTGTAGCAAAAGAAAAATAAGAAGGAAAGAGTAAATAACACATGAAGGGCAATACGTTCCAATGATCAACTCCTCTATTCTTCGATTGAGCATATATATAAGGATTCTTTCTTGTGTTAGTTGTATTAAGACTTCTAGTATGACTAGTAAACTAAAAACCTAATAAAAGGCTCATTTGGACCTAAAGAAAATAAAACCTAAGATACTAAAAATCTCATATAAAATTCTAAACTCAATTAAATTACCAAAGTACCCTTAATTTGTAAGGATTGCAGAAATTACAATGTTTCCCTTGAATACAAAATTGATCATAACTAGTTAAATAAAAACACAAATTAATTTTTTTTTTACCATAGGAAACTTTTTTTAATAAGTAATAAAGGTTTATTAAGAAAGAAGATCACTTCATGCTCACAATTATGAACACAAAGTGTCTTAAAAATTACATCATACAGAAAAAGATGAGTAAAACCCCACACTACAGACCAATCAAACATAGTACATATTAGCACTAATTGTAGGTGCTCCTGAGACCACTCAATATCCTAAAAGGTGTGTTTATTATGTTCCTTAAAACACAATTCATATCAAATATGATGGAACAAGGTTTCAAATGTTGGACGAGTGTTTCCCAAAACAATTCCTCCAACCAAGCAATAAGGTTGCTACTGTCGAAGGCAAATGCAATGAATCCCAAACATCTTAAAGATGACACTCCTCAAACTAAAAGCAACTGTGCAATAAAGCAATAGGTGGTCAACTATTTCCCCACTACACCCTACACATGCAACACCAGCTAACTAAAGAGAATCCCCTATTGATGAGATTCTCACAAGTAAGGATCCCACCCCAAGCTGCTGTCCAAATGAAGAAGTCTTGAATAAACGAATTTGCGTAGTAACATACTAATTTCCATATCCATCACATCCCCTCAATGTCATTTGTTGAATTTATAGATTTTCTTGTCTTTGGATTGTATTCTTTTGAAAGGGATAGATTCACATCTCTCGTGTGTGATCTTCCCATTTTCTTTTCAAATAAAAGTTTAAAAAAAAAATTTACATGGGCATGCTAATCAAGTAAGATAAAGGTTTCAGCTTCAAAAAAATCATTGTGACATTACACACCTTGTTTGACCCATCAAAATCTTGACCATTATCATCTTCAACAGCCCAAGTTGCACTGTAATATATAGTTGGTAATCAATGCTGATAAAAGTTGACATATAAAAGCAGGTAATTCCAGATTAAGGGATACAATTCTGACTATGTCAGAAAGTGGAATCATGACAAACCTGGGTACCTTCAGTGGGGGGATGTAAGAACCAGTTCTCAGTAAACTGACATGTACACTTATATCAACAAGGACAGCATGGGAAGCATCAAAATGAACAGGACAATAAGAATGCATTCCCAAAAGAGCATTAGGAGGAATGCGGAATTCATGAACAGCAACAGAGCATGGTTCTAGAGAAGCCTGCAACTCAGGCCTGCAAATAGTGTGGCACAACCAGCGTTCTGGGTTCAGATAAGAGTTAAAAGGGTATTCAACTCAAGTTTGTGTGACATCAAGCAAGCAGTGAAAGAATAAAATGACAATTTACTTAACAGAAAAACAAAGCATACAGGGAAAGAAACATAGCTTGCAGTTTAACTTCATTTGGCTTGGATATTAAAGTTGTTCTGATAACCAACCTGATGTTCAATATGGGGGCATACATTAGCTCAAACTTCAAAATAACAGCAGTCGTGGATGGACCCTGAAAATAAGATTCCAAATCAATTTCCAGAATACTTATGAGCTCTATCAAAATCTAAATGACTAGACCCGGAAAAAAAAAATAAAAAAAAACAAAAACTAATGGCCAATAGGAACATGCCTAGAAGAAATAGAGACAAATTCAGCCTTTTGGAAATATTTGAAATGTTTTCCCTTCAAAACCTACCTGAGCTACTAATAGAATTACAAAATTACTAATGCTTTGGCCCCTCTAAAAGACATTCTCAAAGAAAACAGAGGTTCTTGCTTTTGACTAAAGCATAAGAAGGAACACAATGTCTTGAATCTTAAACATACATATGTAAAAGGCAAAAATGGTAATGCCATCGTGTGAGATAGCAGAGGGCTTGGGTTTGGTCCACTTTGACAAATAAGGAGTGCTTCTTTCTTTGGATGCACAGATTCCATTAACTCAAATCCTAACCTTACCAACCTCGGAGATCCAATGTGTCTCTGAGTTTGATATTTCAATTATTTTTGTCCAGTTCTTCGTCTCTTTTGGTTATTCCTGGTTATATTGAGATTGCTTGCACTAGGAGGAGATATCCTTCACTTCTTTCAAGTAATATAGGTTGACAGCAAAAAAGAAAAACCCTCCTAAGGGCGCCTCTATGGGCAATGTTCCACATCACCAGGGAGCGAGTTGGATATTGGTGGCTTATATGTGCCCAAGCTACCTGGGAGTCAAAGTATTCCTCCAAGGTGCGCTTGTGTCTCATCCTTATAAGGCCTTCATCCAGACCTCCTCAACATACTCAACACCTCCCCCCCCCCCCCCCCCCCCAACACCAAAAAAGAAAAAGAAAAAGAGAGAGATCATTACCTCATTTTTACCAAGGGCTAGGTTGAATGAGATCAAGACAGATAGAAAAACATCCTGCCTTGCATCTCTGATCAGAAAAGGCTGTGTTGAAAAGCTATTGTCTATATCATCAATCCCCCAACCTCCATGGAAATTATCAGAACTCAGTTCAGGAGCTGCAACTGGAAGAAATAACACTATCTCTTAGCTCTTAGTTGATCTAAAAGGAATGCCAATCAAGCACAACAAGCTCACTAAAAGATTAGAGTATTTTTATTTGAGAGAATATTTATTTTTTACCTCTGAACCTAAAAAATGCAGAGCAACACAGAAAAAGTAATTAAAAAAAAATAAAAACAGGAATAGATGATGCCTAAGAGGCTAAAAAGATCCAAAGGTATTGATAAAGGCCTAGGAAACAAAAAATTACAATAACCACAAATATTTAGCATCCAAAAAAATGAGTTATAGAATAAAAAACATAAAAATAGATTAATCATATAAAAAATTAATCAACCTATTGGTGGGGGCAAAAGAAGATTCCATGCAGTCGCATTACATATGGAGTGGTGATTTGCCTTTGTCTACGACCTACCTACAGCTTATCTCAGTTTTCTTTTTTGATGTGTAAAAAATTCTAGTAGAAAGGTAAAGGAGAACTGACACAAAACCTTTTCAAAGAATACAACTCACAAAGAAAGAGTGTCAATAAAATCAACAAAAGACACAAATTTTCTCTTTGATCAAATGAGCAGGTCACTCAACTCCATTAAAGACCTGCCTATTTATTTTATACCACAGAGTCCACATAACACATAGGGGCAAGGTTCACCTCACAATAGTGGCTTTGCGGCTCTGAAATCGTCATTCTCACATACATATTTGGGCATCCAAGTTAGTCCTAGCAACATGAAAACAAAGGACCATACAGAAGTTGCCATATAACAATGAAGAAGTAGGTAATCAACAGTCTCCTGTTACCCATACACATACAATAGCAATCAACTATCAAAATCCAATGTCCTTCTGAAGTTATCACTTGCTCCTTTTTGGTTTTTTTTTTTTTGATAAGCAGAGTGTTGGCCCCAAGATGAGGGTAAAGGGGAGATTCAAACTAGAGTCCTCCACTTCATGACACGTGGTCCCCAGATGATTGCACTATCCCTTAGGATTCCATTGTGGTCATCAGGTGGCATGGCCTCCTTTCCATTTGCTAATCTCTGCCCAATTAAGATCTGGCAATTGGTTCTAAGCACAGTATTTTATCATCATCATATAACAAGCTCTCTGGTTTTGGGGACAACAAAGCTGTGTGTTTGCAAAAAAATAAATAAATAAAAATAAAATCTGCAACTTCATGGTCGAAACTACAGGCCCTTATTATGAATTGTTAATGACAATTATTTAGTTTTATCTTTGAGTAAGGAATTTAATAAATAAATAAACAAACAAAGAAAAAAGAAGAAGAAGAAGAAGAAAGTATAAGCAAGGGTTCATATTACATCAATTATTTTAGTATACTTATCCTTTTTAAATGGGACTTTCCCACACAAACTTTATCTTTAAAAAGAATTACTAGTAAATCACTCATTCCAGGAAATGTGCCAAATCCAGAATGGGAATGGGCTATGAATATCAAACCTAGGGACATGGACTATCTCTTAATTCATTTTCCTCAGTGGTTCCTAACTGGATTCAAGTAATAATGTCTAAGCTATGCCTATGAGCAACTTTATTCTATGGACAATTTATGATTTTGGTCCCTATATTATGCGTCAGTTTCAATTTTTTCCTTGAACTATTGATTGTTTGAACACCTCAATATTCCCTTACCCTATCTTACTGTCATTATGCAAATGAAAATTGGTAATGTGACAAAGGATTCTTGTACACATTGTCCTTATAATTTGTAAGTGAGAGACATGAATTTAATATTTGAAAATCAAATAAATAAATAATATTTGTGCTTAATCATGAGTTTGTGAGACTACAATGTGCCCTAATGTGTGATGACAACATTTTTTCTTTTTAATGACAAGGAATCCCAGAGACCGTTCAAAGCATCGTATCTTTTTACTCAGGTAAACGCCGGAACCATGTGACCCACCCACATCACATAGATCAGGTAAGTCATTGGCTTTGCCAATGGGACGTAGCCCCTAGAGTTGTTTGCACCCAAGGGGATTTGAACCTTAGACTTGGAGGGAGCATACCACCAAGACCAAGGCCTTGACCACTTGAGCCAACCCCTAGGGGCTAATGTTTGACGACAACGTTCTAAAGAAATGTGTACGAAAAGGTCTATCACATTAGCAATTGCAGTTTGCATAGTGACGATAATGCAGGGTAAGGAACTAAGGATAGCATTGAGGCACTTTAGAACTTGAAGCAGTAAATTGGAACAATAGATAATAATTCAATGATGAAATTGAAAATTGAAATCTGACTCATAGTTTAGATAACAAAATCATATTTTGACCTTATTCTATTCGAATGTTAATGTCCTATAGCTTGGTATATAAGGGCTACAATCTATGATTCCTACTAAATATCAGTAGCCCTAATCTAAGGAGGCCCCTGTAATAATGCAAATTCCTTTTTATTGATGAGTAATAATAACTTTATTAATAAAAGGAGAATATTTCATGTACATTGGAAGTTTAGACAGAAAAATCCTAAAAAATTCACACTCCAATCAATTACATTTGAAAAGAATGGGACTCAAGAAAATCTACGATGGAACTCATATTACTTGTGCCTATGAAATTTGCAAAGGAAATAAGGGAATTTGATCTCTTTCAAACTCTTTTGTTAGTAAGGATCAAAAAATTACTTGATTTATAAAGAGGAAATGAGGACAAGGGTATTATTGAAATCCTTTTCAAAACTCCCGGGATTAGGGACCAAATTTATAAGTCTTCAATTTATTTAATTGCTTTACTACCCATTGACCCATTCACAAAAAAATTAAAAATTAAAAATTTTAGGGTTGTCAGCAGCATAATTTTTTACTGTAACAAAGAAAAAAACCATTAAATCTGTGAAAATAGAAAGAAGACAAAGCGGAGGCCCTTGATAGCAAAATCTTTGCTATACAAACCATGTACTACAATGAACCCATAGCAAGATATTTAGTATCTACAGAAGGCTAAATCCTAAATTTACAAGACTTGCAATACAAGTAGAATTAGGATTTCTTTGCTTGCACACTAAGTAGGATTGGACTGGGATTTCTTTACTTGCACACCAAGTATTTTTGGAGTTGTTCCTTGATTAGAAATTTTGCCTTGATATCTTTAACAAAATCAATGCTAAAGCTCACATAATAGCAACACAATCAAACATACAAGAATAGCAGAGCATATACATTTTCCATGTATGAGATAATCAAAATATAATCAAACATGTTACATCGCACCAAAGTATAATTTTTGAATATAATTTAACATAACAAATCACCACCATTATGCCATAGAAATTATAGAATGTTGAATCCATTCCTAAATAGTCATTTTCAGCATAACCTAATGATAGATTGTTACATGGAGAAAAGGATTGTGTTGCCTGCCACAGGCTCTCAAAGCTGAGTTTTTATTTTTTGGGTCATTGACTAGAAAGCAAGCAGGTGTGCAGTTCATTATGAAAAAAAGAAAAAAGGAAGAAGCAAACTCCTCTCCCAGTATCACATGTAACATGGGCAAATACTTTGTACCATAACAAGAGTAACAATTATGCCTAGGTTTGTTTGTTTGTTTTTGTGTGTGTGTGGATATGATGGGTTTTGAACCTATCATGTATGCTCCATGATGACTGGTTTTTATCGCAAGACATTAATCAGTTTTTGGTATATATGGAATTCGCCTAACCCCTTATTTGACAACGATAAACTTTATCAGTTGTACTAGCTAAGCTACCTAAAACCCAAAGTACACCTTGCACCTACACATTGTTCAAAAAAACATTAAAACCCATATGCAAGTGTATTAAAAAAAAAGTTACAAATAAACTATTACAACTTCAAGAAAGCATGCATTACCTTCATATTGAACAACCCGTGCCGGAGTCCCCGGATAAGTGTTCTCATTGCCCTCCCATCTAACTGTTATCTTAATCCTATACCAACTTTATGAACAAAACACATGAAAAGATTCACATTACCAAGTAGAAATTACACAAACAAACAAACGCAAATTGATAACGACATATAAAGAACTATAATTTACCCTTTTTGGTAAAGGTCGAGATTGTGAAACCTATGGATGTAAATGGCGATTTCATGAGTAGCATCAAGAGTAGGCAGTTGCTGCTGCAGTTGTTGTTGTTGTGGTGATGGTGTTGGCGGCAACCTCTTAGCTGACCAATTTCTACAATACAGACCAATCAACCACCAAAGTTTCCGAAACATATGTACTATTATTTCCAATTCCGAACCCAAATCCTCAAATCTCTCATCCCTTCTTCTCTTTCTATCAAAATCCTCTAAACCCACCAATATTTCTCCAACACAAACCAAACCCACAAAATGAAAAATAAAAATTCTGATTCTTAAATGTTATTAGAATGCAAATTGTCGTTATTTTATGTGATGCGGGTTTAAACTAAAGGGTCGAGGAAATTAAGGATAAGTTATTGATATTAGTTTGTGATAATTGTTGGGGAAAGCATCCACCTTGTACGGCTGAAATGAAATGCTCCAACCAACCCTCAGGTGGGTGTGGGGGGAGCCATTTATGAAACTCTCAGTAACTCTCTCTCTCTCCTTTCAATTTAATAATTTCTTGACTTTCAGTCTAGGACATATTTTTAGAAATTATTTATAAAAAAAATTGGCTAAATTTTCTATAAAAGTGGTATTAATAAATATTCTAGAAACAGTCATTAATTAGACCTTTAATTTATAAGATTAGAATAAGTCAATCTCATCTTTCTGTCTAAATAAACATGAGTGTTGTCTCTTCAATGAATTGTATTTGTTTCCCATCAAAAAAAAAAAAAAAAAAAGTAATGTTAAGTACAACATTTTCCATAATTGCAAACTCTGACTCTTTGTTTTTAGAACAATATTGTTTTTACTTGGGTATACCACTAACACTATTTTTATACACTAACACAAATTGGCAATGTTAACATTTGTGAAAAATGTTGTACCCTAAGTCTTGTTGACTCATTATTCCGGCCACCAACCTAACAAGTCTTAAAGGGGTTTGTGAATTTCTTCCATCTTGATAACTTGTGTGGCCTATTTAGTTAACTATGCTAGTTTGGATTGATGCACAGGTTGTGTCGATGGCAATTAGTGTTTACTCTTACATAGTGTGTGATTAAGAGAATTTTATATGTTTTATGGATTCATAGGTTCTAATTATCTCAATTAGTAAAGTCTCTGATGGTTAAATAAGAGATATGAGGTTCAATCCCTACCTACACCAAAAATCGATTAATGTCTTGATTTGATTAAAAATAGTTATCATTAGGTGGAGACGCCATAGTTTAAACTATCTCAATATATATATATATATATATATATATATTGTGGGTGTGAAAGCCCAATGCTACGTATTGGGCCTAGGGCCCAATTTGAATATCACTGTTTGTCCGAAGAGGTAAAAGAAATCAGGGCTGAGTCCGTTTGGTGGAAATGCACTTGAAAAGGAATGATGGATGCGTCCAAAGACAATCTTGTTGGTCCGAAGAGGTCCCCTTCATCGGATCATTAGAGAACTTGATCAAGCAAATATACTGAAAACCTGAGCGACCTTCCCAGCTGATTCCACGATAAAGAGCGAACTCTAGGCATGCCTAGGGATGAGAAGAACATAAAATATCTTAAAGGAAAAGCTGCCACCACCGCATTTAATGCACTGCAGCAACTTTCCTGGCCGCATTTATGTGGAGAAGACACCTGAACAGTTCAACCTCAGCTACTACCACTCACAGCAGACTAAAGCAAACGCCTGATGTGACATGTACTCAAGTGAACGCTTGGATGAAAAACAAGTGTACGGTGAAGATGAGGAAGAAGGAGGATATATAAAGGGAGTAGGTCTCTGAAATGAAGGGAGGAGAAAAAATTGTATTCGTTGTCTATAAATATTAAGCCTCTTCGGATTCCAAGGGAGATCCACTGGTTAATAGTCTGAACTTCGTTTTATCCTGACTTGAATGTATGAACCGTTGCTAAATCCATAACCAGCCTAGCTGTTTAACCCATTCTCTACAAATTTATTATTCGGGGTTCATTGGGCTCAGAGTCTACAAAGTTCATACTTGGCCCATCAAATTTGGACCCTACGTATATATATATATATATAAACAATGAATTAAGTCAAATCTCTTAAAATAATAGTTTAAGATCAACAAAATAATGACAATAATTATGTAAATTTTCATTGGTATCATAACATTTATGCCTTGTCAATCAAAATTTTTTAAATTTCTGTAGGAGACTAAAATAATTCCAAATAGTACCTAAAAAAAATCCAAATAGGAGATTGTAAGGGCTCAATTTGTAGAGAACCCTTAACAATAAAACTTGTAGAGAAGTGGGTATACGGACTTGGCATCACCGAAGTGAACAACGATTAATTTGATATTTATGATAAGTAATAGATGACAAGGAATTAATAAGAATCTCCTCAAATGAATTTGGTTCAGTGTTTTTGTAAGGAGTGATCATCATTTTGGCTATGTAACTAAAGTACCTGTTGGTCCTCGGACTAGGTCGAGGATCTGTTTTTCTTAGAGTTTTTCCTCCTCCTTTTTGGCGGGGGTCCTCTTGGTTATATAGTATTGCTCTAATTAATCTCAGTCGTCCATCTGTCGGTTATTCGGTCACTCTAGATGAGAGTTTGTCCCATCATCTGTTTTTGTAGATTTTACGTTAGTTCTCAGCCGTCTTTGCAGGCTTTTCTATTAGTCGGAGTAATCGAGGCAACTGGGTTCGTTGGTCGCATCATCATTAAAGCGGTCAGAATGTTGGTGGGATATTTTTAATGGATGGAGGATATTTCCCTTTAGTGATGTCGGTGAACTGAGGACAGGTCATCCTCGGTTTAGGCCTTGGATGTTGTGGGCTCTTTCCCGTTGTCCTCGGCCTCAGCACTATCCTCGGCGCGGGCCTTGGGCCGCTCGCTGTGGACCAGCGTGGTTAATGTAATAGGGCCCCACAGAGATAAAAATAAATAATTCTTTTACAAATAAAACAAATGCTAACAACATTTTTCACAATAAGATGAGGTGTCAACCCACCACAAGTCAGAAAAAAAAAATTTTAATTTCTTAGACCCAACACAACTCAAAACAAAGATGTTATGAAAATATTATAATACTAGTATTATTCCTGTGTGATGCACTACTTGATGATTCATATGTAAGTACAAAAATTTTAAAATAATTAAAACTAAATTATTAAATAAATAGTAATAATAAATTATAAAATAAGTAAATAATTTTAATAAAAAAATTACTTTAACTTATGATTGTTTAGAGTTTAGACTTTATCAATGTTTATCTATTTTTATATTTTAAAATTCTCTTTGTGCTTTATGTTAATTTCTTAATATAAGATATGGAATAAGTTTGATCATTATTATTTGGCTTATGTCTAATTTATGCCCTAACTAGCACAAACAATAATAAACAAAATAGTTTCTCAATATCGATTTTTTCCTAGTTATAGTCTAATTGAACAAATCAACACACTCACAAATTAAATACAATAACCAAAGCCGAAAATCAAAATGTATACAAAAGAGTTAAATATTCGAGAATATAAAAAATAAAAATAAAAACTTACATAAGAGAACCAAGAACTTAAATGAGTGTCCATTGTTTTGCTTCTTTATAATAACCTTCCTTTGATATCCCCTATCATTGGGGAGTATTATTGGTTAATAAAACGAAGATCAAAATTGTAAACATCATTCATGTCTGGAGGAACAGACTCCATCCAAACATCCAAGGGATTTGTTATAGCTCTTCTAGCTAATCCATGAGCCACACAATTACCTTGCCTCTTAATATGTTGGAAAGATACATGACTAAAAAAAGAACAAAGAGAAGAAATGTCTTGCAAGATATGCCCAAACGCAGATTGAGTCATATTGCCATCCTTGATTGAATTAATAATTACTTCGAAATCCCCCTCCACTACCAATCTTTGAAAACCCAACTCCATTGCAAATTCAGAAGCAAAGAACAATAAGTAAGATGAATTTATTATATTAAAATATAAGCTAAAGTTGCATTTTGAAAGAAAAAATACAATAACATTGGGGTGTATTGTTTGAGATTTAATTATAGGAATGACTTATTGGTTACGAAGGACTGTATTACTATTAATATTAATTTAATAAGATGCAACTTGAGGGAAAAAACAAAACCAAAAAACGTGGATTGTGTGGGATTTAAGTTTAGAAAATTTTTATTATAGACTTTTTGTTTAAATAGAGTTTAAACTTGTTTTAAATTATTGTTGAATCATGTAACTTGAGAAAAAAAAAAAAAAAAAAAAAACATGGGTTGTGTAGAATTTAAGTTTAGAAAATTAATAAACTTTTAGTTTTTATAGAATTTAAATTTTGTTTTAAATTATTGTTAAATCTTCTCCTTTGGTCAAAACATGTTTTTTTTTTTTTTTTTTTTTTTTTTTTTTTTTTTTTTTTATAGAAAGAAAACGTGGGTTATTGTGTGGGATTTAAGTTTAAAATTGTTTTATAATAGACTTAGTTTGAATAGAATTTAAATTTGTTGAAATTTAAATGATAAATTTTTACCTAAATTAAAGAGTTGTTAAATATTATCCCTTAATTGAGGAAATATATCCTAACAAAAAATATATAATTAATTTATTAATAAATCTTAGCCTTAGTCAAAACATGAGTTGATTTTTTAAAGAAAGAAAACGTGGGTTGTTGTGTGGGATTTAAGTTTATAAATTTTTTAAAATAGACTTTTAGTTTGAATAAGATTTAAATTCATTTTAAAAATATATATAATTTAATTTTTTTTAAAATTTAAGTAATAAAGTTTTATCTAAATTAAAAAGTTGTTAAATATTATCCCTTAATTGAGGAAATATATCCTAACAAAAAATATATAATTAATTTACTAATTAATGAAAATAGCTACTTGGTGCAACCACGAGTTCTAATCTCAACTTTTATTATATTATATATAATGATATGATTTTGTTGTACCTTCTAAGTAGAAACGCTCTGTAGGCTATGACAGAGCTCTCTTATAACAGTCAACCAAGATCACTTTTAGCAGTGAGGATATGGAAGTAGGGTATTTGGACCACAGGAGGCCCCTCTACTTAGCAACATCCATAAATCAAATCTCCATCAAGAGAGTATTGGTGGATACAGGTGCTTTCGTAAATCTCATTCCATTGAGCACTTTACAAGCGGTAGGAATCTCAGAAAGAAAGATCCAATGATGCCTAATGGAAATAACAGGGTTTGGCGGAAGGGGTGAATACACTGCAGGCCATATCCAGCTATGGTTAAAGGTAGAATCCATAGCTTCTTTAGCTCGGTTCCACGTGGTGAAGACAAAAGTCTCGTACCATGTGCTTTTGGGGAGACCATGGCTGCATAAACACTGGCTAGTCCCATCCACATACCACTAGTGTATGAAGGGAAGGTTGAATGGCAGAATGATATGTATAGCAGCAAACCCCTCACCATTTGAGCATGCAGAGGCTCATCTAGTGGAAACTATGTTCTACGACCAATGGGCTCCATCCGGGAAAAGCTCGGTATCAAAACCACTAGGTGCCTTCGTACCTAAGTGGGAAGACATCCAAAGTGATCCGGAGCCCGATCTAAGGGAGTTGCTAACACGAAAAAAGAAAAGGAAAGAAGTGCCAGCCGCAGAATCATATGATACACTGCACTCTGTCAGCGTTCGAGGTCTTGACGGCAGGATTGTGTACAAGTTATGAAGGCATGCGGGGCCCACGAGTAAAATACGGACGGGCCCCACCCAGGAGTGGCAGCACGAGAGTTTGGCATGTTGCGTGGATCAAAAAAGTTCAGAGGAAGAAGATAATAAAGAGGAAAGTGAAGAAGTTGTGGCAGAAAATGAGGTACAAGTTGCGACAAAAGAGGAAATGGAGGAAGTTGACTTAGGTTTTGCTTCACAAGGACAAGGCCTATCTCAATTAGTGCAAGTCTGACTGAAAAAGAAAAATTAGAACTGGTACTGCTGTTGAAAGAATTCAAAGATGTTTCGCATGGGATTACAATGAAATGCCAGGGTTAGACCTTGGGCTAGTGGCGCATACGTTGAATATGGACCTAGAGGTCAAGCCTGTGGCCCAGTCTGCCAGGGTATTCCACACTGAGATAGAAGGGCAAATAGTCAAAGAAGTACAGAAATTGCTGGCCGTAGGATTCATTAAGCCCATTCAACACCCACGTTGGCTATCTAACATAGTACTAGTAAAGAAGAAGAACGGACAGATAAGATGTTGTGTAGATTTCAGAAATCTCAACAGAGCATACCTGAAGGATGAGTTCCCATTGCCAAACATGGATCTACTAATAGATTCTGCGATAGGAAGCGCCATGTTTTCATTTATGGATGGGTTCAATGGATACAATCATATCAGAATGGCACCAAGGGATACAAAGAAGACTGCTTTCAGGACACCCATGGGCAATTTCTACTACACTGTGATGCCTTTTGGGCTAAAAAATGCAGATGCCACTTATTAGCTAGCAATGACGGCCATGTTTCACGACATGATGTATCGTGAACTGGAGGACTATGTGGATGACATAGTGGTGAAATCAAGGAAGATAGAAGAACACTTCCACGTGTTGAGGAAGGGATTTGAGAGATGCAGAGCTTTCAAATTATGAATAAACCCTCTCAAGTGCGCATTCAGAGTGTCTTCTAGGAAATTCCTAGGCTTTCTAGTTCATAGCAGGAGAATAAATATGGACCCGGCCAAAGCCCCAACCATAACAACTATGAAACCTCCAGACACGGTAAAAAGGAAGGTCTCATATATTCGAAGATTCATCCCTAGGTTGGCATCAATCACTTTTGCTTTCACCAAATTGCTCAGGAAAGGGCAAAGCTTTGAATGGGGAGAAGCGTAGCAGATGGCATTCAAGAGGTTATAGCAGATCATGATAAACCTCCCTATAGTGCAGGCCCCAATCCACAAGAAACCACTGTTACTCTACCTGGCCACCAACTTGTATGCCATTGGCGCATTAATCGCCCAAGAAGATAGAGGTGGCGTTGAGCAACCAGTGTACTACATCAGCCATGCCTTGAAAGACGCAGAAACTCATTACCTAAGGGCAAAAAGGGCATGCTTAGCTATTGTGTATGCTTCGCAGATGTTGTGCCATTATTTCTTGGCTTACGAAGTATGGCTGATGACCAAGTCCCATGCCATTAAAACCTTATTGCAGTAATCAATCCTCTCTGGCAGGATATTCCAATGGTTCTTACAATTGTCACAATAATACTTAAGAACGGGGAAACCCAGGGCGGTGAAAAGTCAGGCTATAGCGGATCTATTTGCATAGTTTCCAAGAGAGGAAGAATTCCCGCTGGACGATGAAGTTTCAAGGGAAGTAGCCATGGCAGAAAAGATCAAAGAACAATGGCTAATGAAATTTGATAGGTCTTCTACCACCCAATCTGGAGGAGTGGGAGTAGTTTTGTACCACGAAGAAGATAAGGTAGCGGCACTATCGTTCAAATCTGAATTCCCCTGTTCAAACAACACGGTAGAATACGAAGCCTACCTAACTAAGCTGGCCACAACTCTTGAAATGGGAGTCAAGCATTTAAGAGTATTGGGTGATTCGAACTTAGTGGTCTGCCAGACTAAGGGAAGCTTCTCCTTAAAAAAACCCAGCCTAGCCTCATACAGAGCAATGGCCTAGAAAATGGAAGAAAAATTTTTAACTTTTAAAATAGAACATGCTCCAAGGAACGAAAATCGGTTTGCAGATGCACTAGCCGCACTAGGCTCGTAAATAATGTTTGAAAGGGATAGCATTAGAGTAAAGGTCAGCAAGAGGAAAGAATCCATAATTGAGATGTTGAAGGAAAGGTTCCAGGAGGAACAGTGCGAAGGGGATTGGCGGATCCCTATAAGGGAGGCCTTAATAAAGGAAGAAGACGCAGAAGAACTAAAGGTACTAAAAGACTACGCCCTGGTGAGGGGAGAATTGTACCGTAGGATGCCAGGTGGGATCTTATCCAGATGTGTGGGGCAGGAGGAAGCCTAGAGAAAGTTGAAAGAAGTACATGAAAAGACTTACGAATCCTGCAGGGAGGTCAGCCTTTACCGCAGGCTTCAAAGGGTAGGCTTCTATTGGCCGAGCATGGGTAAAGATGCAGACCGAGTCCAAACCCAGTGTGGGACCTGCCAACTTGCAGCAGATAGAGAAGAAAGTTACGCTATGTTCATCAGCGAAGACTGGAGAAGCCCATTCATATAGTACCTGACAAAAGGCATCCTGTCACAAAAACACAGCGAAAGATACAAGCTCAAGAGGTTGGTAACGCGCTACTTTTTGCATAATATTGTCCTTTTCAAAAAATGGTACAATGGGGACCCCTTAAGGTGTTTGGGCCCTGAAGAAGCAAAAGAAATGATAAAAGAAGTACACTCAGGAGAGTCTGAGGAGCACCAAGGTAAGAAAAAGCTTTACAGATACTTGCTGCAAATGGGCTACTATTGGCCTACCATGAAGAAAGATACGGCAGAATTTGTAAAAAAAATGCCACAGTTGCCAAGTACAAGCCAACTTGATTCACACTCATCCGCAAAGTTTACACAGCATGGTCACCCTATGGCCCTTCCACACTTGGGGACTTGATTTAGTGTGACCAGTTAATCCACCATCACGTGGATACATATGGATACTAATGGTTACGGAGTATTTTACTAAGTGGGCAGAGACAGTACCACTCCGTAAAGCCACAAGAGGAGCAGTGGCAAACTTCATCAAGGAGAATATAATTGTAAGGTTTGTGGTGCTCCATAGGATCATCAGTGACAATGGCACACCATTTGTCAACAGTGATGTGAGAAAGATGCTAGAGTTCTACCAAGTCAAACACCACTAGTCATTGCTTTATTACCCTCAAGTAAATGGGAAAGCAGATGCAATGAACAAGACTCTCATAAAGATTATCAGTAAGATGAGCCAAGAGTATATAGAGGGGCGGGCAATGCACCTACCAAACGCTCTTTGGGCTTATAGAAATTCACCAAAGTCAGCCCCAGGTTTCTCACCTTTTTCCTTGGTCTGCGAAACTGAGGTAATGAGCCCAGCAGAAATAATGACTCCATCCCTGAGAGTTATGTAGATGTGAGAAAAAGAAAAGGAAGAAGAAGTCTTTGTGGTAGAAAGGTGTGAAGACCTAGAAGGACTTGATGAAAAGAGAGAAAAAGCCCAGAAGCGTAGCCATAGATACAGACAAAAGATGACTGAAGCTTATGGCAGGATGACCAAAGAGAGAGTGTTTGTGGAAGGACAACTTGTGTTAAAAGTGGTAGACTATGTCAGGCGAGGCATGACAGGACCATCTAAGTTTGCACTGAAGTGGGAAGGACCCCTTGTGATAAAGGAGGCACATCCAAGTGGGTATTACCGTTTAACTCAGATGGATGGCAGAGACTTAATAGATCCCATCAATGGGAAATGGCTAAAACGTTATTTTGCCTAGAGAGAAAAGTTAATGTGGTTGTCCCTTTCTATTGTTTTGTTAAAAAGCTTTTGTGTTTCCTTTACCTTTTCCTTCTTTCAAGTGACTATTTCACAAGACAAAATTGAAACGTGCTTTCATGAGAATGTAATGAAAAAGTACGAAGTATTAGCTTTATGTTGAATTCGTCAGAAATATGGACTAGTTATCATCTTTTTAGGATGGATCCGTCAACCTATGGACTGGCAATTTAAAGCCATCCATTTATTCATGGTTTTAAATATTAGCTCGCCATTTTTAAGATCTTCGGAACATTTCATAGTCTTGGGATGAACCGTCCACAAGGATTTTAGTTTACTCAATCCGTCACGGATGGATCTGTCCAATTGATGGACTTGTCTAATGACTTGGCCTTTTTATGGACTTTAGAACATCTCATCCTCCTGGGATGAACCGTCCACAAGGACTTCAATTGTTCCATCCGTCATGGATGAATCCGTCCACTTTATGGACTTGAATTATTACTGTCCTTTTTGTAGACTTTAGAACATGTCATCCTCCTGGGACTAACCGTCCATAAGGACTTTAGTTATTCCATCCTTCATGGATGGATCCGTTCATTTTATGGACTTGAATAAAATTTCATATAAAAAATCATAACTCATATCTGAATACTCCTCTTATTTTATATGTAATTCATTCGTAGGAGTAATTCTTTAGGGGGAAGCTTAAAAAGATAATTAAAAATCATTGTAGCAAAAATAAATTGTCTAAACAGTGAATTGAAAAACTAGAAAATGTAGCAAAAATAAACTAAAAGTAAACAGAAGGTTTGGTGGATGTTGCTGCTCTCCGTGTCGTCACCTCTACTGGTAGTACTTCTGTAGGTGCTTAGCGTTCCATGGATGTTGCAATTCTTGCCCGTCTAGCGTCTCAAGGTGGTAGGTGTCTTTCCTTTGCCATGATGTTACCCTGTAGGGTGTTTCCCAATTGAAGCCAAGCTTTCCTTAGGTAGGATCTCTAGCGGCGCCCATTACCTTCCTCAAAACAAGGTCTCCGACCTGGAAGTCTCTATGTCTGACTTTGGATTTGTAGTGCTTTGCCATGAGGTTCTGGTATCGTGCCAACCTTTGCTCAGCTGTTGTCTGAACCTCGTCCACCAAGTCAAGTTGCAGGCATATAGTTTCATCATTCTTGTTCTCGTCATAGTTCTTTACCCGGTAGCTTGTGAGCCCTACTTCTGCTGGGATGACTAACTTGCTTCCGTATGCTAGTCGAAATGGTGTCTCCCCCGTAGGTGTTCTTGCCATTGTTCGGTATGCCCATAAAACACTTGGCAGTTCATCCGGCCATATACCCTTTGCCCCCTCGAGCCGAGTCTTGATGATCTTGAGCAAGGATCGGTTCATAACTTCGACCTGTCCATTGGCTTGTGGGTGGGCAGGTGACGAGTAGTGGTTCTTGATTCCTAGTTCTAAATAGAAGTCTCAGAACGCGCTGTTGTCGAATTACTTTCCGTTGTCTGAGACCAGCACCCAAGGTATCCCATATCTACAAATGATGTTCCTCCAGACAAAACTCCGAATATTCTTTTCATAATTGTGGCTAAGGCTTCTGCTTCCACCCATTTGGTGAAGTAGTCGATGCCAACTACTAGGAACTTTAGCTTCCTTATTGCTATTGGGAAGAGGCCCATGATATCTAATCCTCATTAAGCGAACAGCCATGAGGCTGTCATAGGGGTGAGTTCCTCGAATGGTTTGTCTGATGACGTTGTCAAATCTCTAGCACTTGTTGCAAGTTTTGATATAATTCTACGCGTCCTTCTGCATAGTAAGCCAATAATATCTTGCCCGAATCAGTTGTTCACCAATGATCGTGCCCCCGAGTGGTTTCCACAGATCCCTTCATAGACCTCTCTCATGACGTAATCTGCCTCTTCGGGGCCCAAACACCTTAGGTACAGGCAGGAGAAACCTCTTTTGTACAAGATGTCTTTTATTAGGACAAATCACGACACTTGAACCTTCAATTTTCTAGCGGCGTCCTTCTCGTTCGGCAGCATGCCACTCCTTAGGTAGGAGACTAATGGCGTGGTCTAGTTGCTTTCAGAACCTATATCCTGTACACTCATAACCTCATCTATGAGTGAAGAGATTTGGATGAAAGATAGTACCTGGTCGGGGATGAGCATGTATTCTACTGAGGCAGCCTTAGCTAGTCAATCGACGCACTCGTTCTCCTCCCTTGGAATTTGGACAAATTTGATTTGAAGACTGCCAATTCGACCCTTCGCCTCCTCAAGGTACTTCTTCATCCTTTCGTTCTTGCATTCGTAGTTGCCATTAATTTGACTAGTTATGACTTGGGAGTCGGAGTATACGACCATATTTTCAGCTTCTGCTGCTTTCGCAAGGTCCAACCCTACCACTAAAGCTTCGTATTCTGCTTTGTTATTGGTCGTAGAAAAGTCCAGGCGGATCATGCACTCAATCTTATCTCCCTCTGGGGTGTGGATCACCACACCAACCCCTCTTGCTTACTTATTTGAAGATCCATCCATATGGACGCTCCACTGTGGGACTACTTCTACCCTCTGGCCTTCTGTGAGAGTGAATTCGGTAATGAAGTCAGCCACCACCTGTCCCTTTATAGCTGTACATGGACAGTACCGTATATCAAACTCGCTCAACTCGACTGCCCACAACGTCATTCGTCCCGTAGCTTCGAGGCTATTCATGGCTCTCTTCAGAGGTTTATTTGTCAAAACAACAATGGTATATGCTTGAAAATACGGCTTGAGTTTTCATGCCGCGGTCACCAATGCAAACGCCAGCTTTTCCATCTGGGGATACCTTTCTTTTGCTCCTCGAAACTCTCGGCTTGTAAAGTAAACAGGTTTCTGTGACCCATCCTCTTCTCTTAACAAAGCCACACTAATAATGGCTTGCAAGACGACTAAGTATAGGTAGAGCTCTTCCCCTGGCTTGGAAAGGCTAAGTAATGTAGGAGATAAAAGGTACAACTTTTGATTTTCGAATGCCTACTGGCACTCATCCGTCAACTCAAACGATCTCTTCAATACGCGAAAGAAGGGTAGGCATTTATCCGTCGCCCTTGAGACGAATTTGTTTAATGCTACTATCTTGTCATTCAAGCTTTGCACCTCCTTGACCGTCTTCGATGGAACTAGCTCCACTATAGCCCGTATTTTTTCTGGATTGATCTCAATACCCGTTTAGGATACCATGAATCCCAGGAACTTCCCTGCAGTAACTCCGACCACACACTTATTCGGATTTAATTTCATGTTGTCTGCCCGGAGGGTGTCGAAGGTTTCTTGAAAGTCACTCAAGTGTTCGTCTTCTCGTAAGCTTTTCACCAGCATGTCGTCCACATACACTTGTACATTCCTCCCAATCTGGTGTGCAAACATCTTGTTCATTAATCTTTGGTACATCGCCCCTGCGTTCTTGAGTCCGAACGGCATTACTTTGTAGCAGAAAAGTCATTGGCTAGCAATAAAAGAAGTCTTTTCTTGATAAGCCTCCTTCATCTTGATCTGGTTGTATCTTGAAAATGCATCCATAAAGCTCAGAAGCTGATGCCTCACGGTTGAGTCTACTAAAGTATCCATCCGTGGGAGTGAGTAACTGTCCTTTGGGTAGGCCCTTTGAGGTCTGTGAAATTTACGCACATTCTCCACTTTCTAGTAGCCTTTTTTTACCATAACCATGTTTGCCAACCAGTTAGGGTAGTACACTTCTCGAATGAAATCTGCTTCCAGTAACTTCTAAACCTCGTCAGCTATAGCTTTGTCTCGTTCTTGAGCGAACACTCGCTTTTTCTGTCTAATGGGAGAGGAAGAGGGCGATACATTCAATCTGTGAACTATGACTGAGGGGTCAATCCCTGGCATGTCCTCATGACTCTAGGTGAACACGTCCTGATTCTCTCTTAGAAACGTTGTAAGTTCCTGACGTATCGTCTTACTAGCCAACGTACCCACTCTCGTCGTCTGCTTGGGCCTTGAGTCATCAAGGGTCACTTCCTCTATTTCTTCCACCAACTCTGCTGCTGTTCATTGTTCTTCTATGCATATGGTCTGCTGGTGATCATCCATCTCTAGCATGGCAATGTAGCATTTACGCGCTGCCACTTGATCCCCTCTTACTTCTCCTACCCTGTATCCAGTGGGGAACTTAATCATCAAATGGTAGGTCAATGTTACGACCTTCCACGAATTCAAGGTAGGACGTCCCAATATGGCGTTGTACGTGGACGAGTAGTCAATGACTAGAAAGGTCACATCCTTTGTGATCTGCTGAGGGTAGTCTCCGACGGTCACTGATAGGGTGATGGCACCCAATGGATACACCCTTGTTCCTCCAAATCCTACGAGCGGGGCATTGGTTGGGATCAATCTGTCTCTCTCTATTCACATCTGCTGAAAGGCTGGGTAATACAAGATATCGGCAGAACTCCCATTGTCTACCAACACCCTATAGGTGTTATAGTCTCTTACCTATACACTAACTACGAGCACATCATCATGTGAGTGGTGGAGTCATTAGGCATCTTCCTTCGTGAACTCAATCATGGGATTGTCGACCCGCGCCACCTTTGGGACATACACTATTAGTTGAATATTCTAAACTGTCCATAGGTATGTCTTATGTGCCTTCTTAGAGGAACTAGAAGTACTGCCCCCTATGATCATCCTTATGTCTGCCAAGGGTGGCCTGGGTCCCTCATTTTCTCTCCGAGCTGGTGCCCCTTGGTTTTGTTCTGTTCCTTCTTTACCGACGAACTTTTGTAGTTTTCCTTGTCTAATGAGGGCCTCTATCTGCTGTTTCAAGTCATAGCAATCAGACGTGTCGTAAATGTGGTCTCGATGGAAACGTCAATATTTATCCCTAGATCTTTTGCTGGGATCACCCTTCAATTTGCCGAGAAACGTCAAGGCTTCTTCGTCTTTGATCTGCATTAAGACCTGATCAATCGGGGTATTCAAGGGGGTGAAATTTGTGATCCTTCTTGTTGGGGGTTTAGATCTTCGGTCATCTCTTTTATCTCCCATTCTTTCCATCTTTCGACCCCTATCCTATTGAGCTTCTTCTTGCCTCTCTCTCTTTTTGGGTTTCTCCTCATGGGCCAGCAATCCATCTTCGGCATTCATGTACTTAGTTGCCCTGTAAAGCATATCCGACATGGTTTTCGAATCATTCTTGTATAAGGAGAATAGAAACTTGCCCTTTTGTAGCCCATTCGTGAAGGCTGCCACGAGTATCTTATTGTCGGCTTCATCAATCGAGAGTGCTTCCTTATTGAAGAGAACTATATAAAATCTCAGTGTCTCATCCTCCCGTTGCCTAATGCTTATTAGGCATGCTGTCGACTTCTTATAGCTATGTCCCCCGATGAAGTGTGAAGCGAACTAGGCGCTTAGGTCCTTGAAAGTACTGATGGAGTTAGGCGTCAACCGGTTGAACCAAATTCTTGCGAGGCCCCTTAGTGTGGTAGGGAAAGCCTTAAACATGATCTCGTCTACTACTCCTTGAAGGTGCATCAGGGTTTTAAAGGATTCCAAATGATCTAAAGGGTCCTTGGCTCTGTCGTAGCTTTCTATCTGTGGCATGCGAAACTTCTATGATAGGAGGAAGGAGTTGACGGATGTGGTGAATGGTGAATCGGTTCGGTGGACCAGGTCGTCGAGGTCGTTGGACACTCTCCCCCTGAGAGCATTCATCATAACGTCCATTCGTTCTTTCATCATTTGCATCTCTGCAATAATGTGGGGTGGAGTCGTATCAGTGATAGATGGGCGACTTATATCTTGTCATTCCGATCTGCTCCGGGCGTTACTTCCTTTCGGCCCCTCTTAGTCTCTTCGTTTAGCATTGGTACCTTCTTGGTCTTCCTCTTAAGTACCTATCACTACGTTCTTCTCCCGTAGCTATTCCTCTAAGTCTTGGGTCTATTTGGTGATACATTCCACTGCTACTGTGAGTGTTTGGATCTGCCTCTCCAGGGCAATGGGTCGCGGCTCGTTTCCCTGAACGTTGTTGGTGTTTGCCATCGAGCGAGTAAGTACCATGCAACTCTTTGTCCGAGAAGCATTTGTATGGCTTACAAGTCGTAGTCCAGACGACGCCAACTAATGATGCTAAAAATTCACCAGTGAGCCGCACAGCCTTTGCACGCCTGAAACAATACCTGCGCAACAAAAAAAGAAAAGACCTAACAGAGAGCACCAGTGTGGTGCTGGACAAATATCCTCTGAAGGTCAAGTAACAGCTTTTCACAACCCTAGAGTGCCAAAGCTGGGATTAACAATGCGTACCTTTTTCTGAGGGTCTTTGGGTTTTTATAGTAGTGTAGAATCTAACTCCTTTGACTTGCGCCCTAAACCTTTTTCCTTATAGAGAAGATCTCTATTGATGTGTGTATCTTCCAGAATCCTTTTTATGTTAGAATTTTACTCATATTGGGACTCCATGGGCTAGGGTTAATCTTGAGATGCAAGTCGTTTCCATTTAAGGTTTCTTGAAGACCACATAATGACCAGTTAAGTGCCACGTGGACTATGGATCTGTCCACCATGTGTCCGTTCACATGTGATATGTTCATCATTAGCCCATTTGGTTCGCACTGTCAAGTCCATGTAAGTGGATTTGTCATCTCTGGTTTTCTTCCTCTTCAAAGATCAACAAAATAATGACAATAATTATGTAAATTTTCATCGGTTAATCATAACATTTATGCCTTGTCAATCAAAATTTTTTAAATTTCTGTAGGAGACTAAAATAATTCCAAATAGTCCCTAAAAAATCCAAATAGGAGATAAAAATAAATAATTCTTTTACGAATAAAACAAATGCTAACAACATTTTTCACAATAAGATGAGGTGTCAACCCACCATAAGTCAAAATAAAATTTTAAAAAAAAATTTCTTGGACCCAACGCAACTCAAAACAAAGATGTTATGAAAATATTATAAGAATATTATTATTCCTATGTGATGCACGGCTTGATGATTCATATGTAAGTACAAAAATTTTAAAATAATTAAAACTAAATTATTAAATAAATAGTAATAATAAATTATAAAATAAGTAAAAAAATTTAATAAAAAATTTACTTTAAATTATGATTGTTTAGAGTTTAGACTCTATCAGTGTTTATCTATTTTATATTTTAAAATTCTCGTTGTGCTTTGTGTTAATTTCTTAATATAAAATATGGAATGAGTTTGATCATTCTTATTTGGGTTTATGTTTAATTTATGCCCTAACTAGCACAAATAATAATAAACAAAATAGTTCCTCAATACCGATTTTTTCCTAGTTATAGTCTAATTGAAAAAATCAACACACTCAAAATCAAAATATATACAAAAGAGTTAAATATTGGAGAATATAAAAAAAATAAAAATAAAAACAAAAACTTACATAAGAGAACCAAGAACTCAAATGAGTGTCCATTGTTTTGCTTCTTTATAGTAAACTTCATTTTATATAATATCATGCACGCAAATTCAGAAGCAAAGAACAATAAGTAAGATGAATTTATTATATTAAAACATAAGCTAAAGTTGCATTTTGAAAGAAAAAATACAATAACATTGGGGTGTATTGTGTGAGATTTAATTATAGGAATGACTTATTGGTTATGAAGGATTGTATTACTATTAATATTAATTTAATAAGATGCAACTTGAGGGAAAAAACAAAAACAAAAACGTGGATTTTGTGGGATTTAAGTTTAGAAATTTTTTATAATAGACTTTTTGTTTAAATAGAGTTTAAATTTGTTTTAAATTATTGTTAAATCATGTAACTTGAGAAAAAAAAAAAAACCAAAACATGGGTTGTGTAGAATTTAAGTTTGGAAAATTAATAGACTTTTAGTTTGAATAGAATTTAAATTTTGTTTTAAATTATTGTTAAATCTTATCCTTTAGTCAAAACATGTTTTTTTTTTTTTTAGAAAGAAAATGTGGGTTGTTGTGAGGGATTTAAGTTTAATTTTTTTTTTAATAATAGATTTATAGTTTGAATAGAATTTAAATTTGTTGAAATTTAAATGATAATTTTTTACCTAAATTAAAGAGCTGTTAAATATTATCCCTTAATTGAGGAAATATGTCCTAACAAAAAATATATAATTACTTTATTAATAAATCTTATCCTTAGTCAAAACATGAGTTGATTTTTTTAAAGAAAGAAAATGTGGGTTTTTGTGTGGGATTTAAGTTTAAATTTTTTTTAAAATAGACTTTTAGTTTGAATAAGATTTAAATTCAATTTAAATATATATAATTTAAATTTTTTTGAAATTTAAGTAATAAAGTTTTATCTAAATTAAACAGTTGTTAAATATTATCCCTTAATTGAGAAAATATATCCTAACAAAAAAAAATTTAATTAATTTACTAATTAATGAAAGTAGCTACTTGGTGCAACCACGAGTTCTAATCTCAACTTTTATTATATTATATATAATGATACGATTTTGTTGTACCCTCTACTTTCTTAAAAATAATATATATATATACACACACAGACTTAAAGATGAATAAGCACTATTTTAGAATTTTTTTTTCTTTTCTAATAATTTGATAGCTACAATGGAAATGGGGGATTTGAATCTTGAATGTCTAAATTAGAAACATCAAAAAATGCCAATTAGTTGAACTACAAGATTCTTGACCAAAATGGTTAAATTTAGTCAGTCAAATTGTATCAAATTGCTAGTATAATTGTCACTTTAAAAATTAAAAAGCCATGTATATTCATGTGATTATTAAATATATCTAAAATTAATAATATTAGCAAAATAGATATATTCAAAATAAGTTAAAACGAAGTATAGAATATAAAAATGGAAACTAGTAAAATCTTATTTGAATAAAAACTTCTGTCTTTGATAAAACTTGAAAACAAATTTCTATCTTTGATACAAGCTTTGAAAATAAAATTGTTTGAAGAGTTACAAGATTACAAAGTAAAATCTGTCTTTGAAACTGAAAGGTTACAAGATTCTTTCTAGAGAGAAGGATTACAAGAGTCTTTCTAAAGGAGAGAATATTATCTTCTTTTTGGGAATTGGACCTTGAACTTGAACCTTAAACTTTAGACCTTAAACTTCTGAAAATTTGGACCTTGAAAATTTGGACCTTGCCTTCTATCTTCAGAGTCTATTCTTTAATAGATAAAGTAAACCATGATAAGCCTTTAAAACTAACCTGAGTTAGTAAAGTTAACTCAAGTTAATTTTTCAGTGAAAACTTGTAGAATATTGTAGAAATTACTATTTATGAGCAGTAATCTATTTGGGAATCTATTAGATCTCTTTTCACGCATGTTAGTGAACAGTAGTGACTTATGAACATCTATATGTATTTGTCTAGACTATCTTGGATCTGACTAGAAGCTATTTACGTGTGTAGGTGAATAGTGATCTATCGCAAGTAAATAGTGATTTGTTGCAGTTATCTGTCCAGGAGAGCATTCCGTTTAATGATAGCTATAGTAGCTGTCTGATGGTAGCTTTAGTCAGTCAAATTGTATTAGATTGATGGTATAATTGTCACTTTAAAAACTAAAAAGCCATGTATATTCATGTGAATATTAAATATATCTAAAAATAATAATATTAATTAGTCAAGTGGTATTAAATTAAATGAAGATTCTAAAAAAAGTATTAAATTGATTGTACAAATATTACTTAAAAAAAATAATAATAATAATTGAAAAATGTTAACCAATCCCCTAAGGGTATTGGTTTTTAAGAGCTATTTTTAGAAATATTTTATTGAGAGAATGATAAAACAATAAATGTTGTTGACAACTTTTTATATTTAACACTAAAATAATATCAAAATTTTTTATTATGCTTTATTAACAATTGCCCTGAGTGCCTCCGTTAACATAACTCAAAATAATTTTGCCAATCCGTATCAATGTGAATATTGATCTTTTTAGGAGGAAACCTCGACAAACTCCCAGAATAGAAATCTAAATTCCCTTGAACTACCCAACTAAACGACTACTAATCAGTAATTAGAGGAAAAATAAAAATTCGCCCAAGGCTAAATGACAACCTGAATCTTCCGGGGAGTTTGGAGTAGTAGTGGCCTCACTTCATGTAAGCAATGCTCTAATTAAGATTTTAAGAAAGTTGACGGCGGGGGCTGAATTACAACTTGAATCTTCCTTTTTTATAAGACTTTTTTTCATTTAAAAAATTTGATAGAACCAGATTTAATATCAACGAAATTCTAATGAAATTATATCTAACGCAAATTAATATCGTGTGTAAACATGATTATACTAGGTTCCTAATATTACAAACTGAAAAATAAACTCAGGCTCACAGTTTTGCACAAATTTGAATCGTTATAAGAAACTCACAGGCGTGATTCGTGCAAGAGCAAGACTTGATATGAAATTATGCAGTAAGTCGTAGCTAAAATCTCGAGAGGACAGTTTTACTTCCAACCTGAGAAGAATTGATCCACAGCACAACAACAAACCAATTTGTTGAAACAATGTCCTCACGATATGCCATTTTTCTCTCTTTTACCTATACTGTCTTCTCAAATTTCAAATCGCAATGAGTAAAAATCTTTAAAAAATAGGAAACGCCCAAAAAGAAACACCTGAGTTAGGATTTATTTATTTATTTATTATTATTTTTTTTTTTAATGATTATCAGGTGATGAGTAATGCAAGGCAATGACTTATGAAGAAGAACAAAATATCACCACACGCCATTAGCATGATAGTCCCTCCATAAGTACAGAGTTCTTGTGAAATAGAGGAGCGAGGGCTTTTAGATTTAAGTTTTCAAAAGAGATTTACACACATATATACTTAGATTAAGATAAAGTAGAATTTCTAATAAATGCAAGGCATTATTGTTATTGTGTGACAGACGATGGACAACCATGGCTATGCACATCAATTTCATATGTATACAAACATCTAATGCAAAATTAGTACAGATTAGTCCAGGTTTATCAGGTCCCCCCTTCCATCAGGGTGAGGGAAACTAAATGGAATTTTTTTTTAAGTTTCTTTTTACAATCTAACTTAGCAAATCCACCAGGTAACTGTCTTGGATATCCCACAAGATGTGGTTTTTAAGGACAATCATCTTCAGATTCACTTCAAGCTTTTGGCTGCACTCTGCTCCTCTTTAGTCTTTACAAATCAACTCCAACTACTCCTACGAGATAACCAGTAAGGTAAAGTAACCTGATATTTTTTTTTCTTTAAATGAATAACCTGACACTTCCTTTTCAATTTATTTTCTCTATTTTATAGCTATAAAGTTGCCTCCCTACTTCATTCACTCCCCTTTTGCGGCTTCAATAACAGGCCACAGAAACCACAAATTAAAAAACATATCTACCAGCACACAGAATTAACTCTCCGAAGAGCACGGCGTGGTTTTCGCTTCTCCACAACTGGAATGAGATTCTGCATGAGCTGCATGTGCATTGGAAAACAACAAAAGGGAGTTGGATGAAATAACACATCAAGAAACATTCTTGTTTCAAGGGATGAAATCAATAAATTCAACTTTACAATTGCATTGCATTTTTATATTTTGGGTAAGTGATTTCAGTGCATTATTTTTTTTTTGATAGGTAAGAAAAAATATATTAAAAAACTGCTAGATGCAAAAAGCACCAGCTGGGCAAATTACAAAAAGGAAGAAAAAGCAAAGACATAAAAAACTTAAATTACTAATTTTGTGAGATGTGATAGCCTTACAAATAATATGGAACCCTTTTCCTATTATACTCTCTCCAAGTATAAAATTTAGCAGAAAAAACTTAACTAAAGCAGCACACTTGAATCTAGATCCCAAGTATAAATACATGTGTGTGTGCATGTGCAAGAGTAAGTTTGCTAGAAACAAATAACATAAATTAGATTAAATCATCACTGGGCCAATTACGCTCAACAAGGAAAGAACAAACTAACAAATAAACACCACTACGAAGAATAAACACTTTACTTCATATTGGACAAACCATATGTCATCATGAGTTTCATCTAAAATATAGGGAATACAGTCAGGCACTCAGCTTGACATTGATGACACACAGCCATTTTAAAGAAATTGCTAGAGACACCGAAAAAACACCGAATATTTCACACCCAATGCCTTTTGTATTGTGGTGTTGCCCAGGTGAGGTGAATACTTGTGATTGGGTTTGAAATATTTGTTGCATTTCTTAGGCATTTGTGGCAATACTCCAGTTTTAAAGTTCAAAAACTACCCAACATCTTAAAAGGAAGGCAATTCACCCAAAGAAGCTGGATATATTAGAAAAAAAATTACAATAGTTTTATTTTGTATATCCTTGATAAAAAATAAAAAGGCTTATTTACCATATTCTACATGAACTATGTTTGGCTACTGTAAACTAAAAAAGTTTTAAGTCACTGATGAAAACAGTTGACAAGTATGTTCACCAAGGCACACGTAAATTGCAGAGAAGGCAATTTTATAATTTAATGTTGATTTCCTTTTTGTAGCACATAGTAATTGTTTCAGTAACTCAATCAAATAATAATGGTTTCAGGATTCATGATGTTTTGTGTAGGACAGTACCATAAATTGTGGCCAACCCATCTTAATTCTGGTCAAACATGCTTAAATGAGAAGGCAAAGAGCACAAAACAACCACATGCAAGAATTAAAAAATACTCTCCTGCAATATGGCTTGTACTTGTCAAAAATCATATAAATTATTACACTTGTCAATATTAAATTAGATAGCTAAGTTAATTTAATGCACTGAGCCACCATTTTAAAGCCTCCAATTTGGTTATATGAACCTCAATCCCGTGCAAGTGACAAACCAAAAATAAATAAACAAGAGAGTCCTAACACTAATATATTGTTTAACTTCAATTCTTAAATATGGTACCAATTTCTTACCCTGTTCAAGGGGAAAGGGTGGGCGAAAAAAGTAAAATGACAACTCTTCAAATGACCAGAAACATGAATGCACAAATAATAATAAATCGAAATTAAACAGCAAAATATGAGCACCATTTTACACAAAAACAGATTCGAGATGATATCTTTAAAAATCATTGTTTAACGTATTTAAATCAAACATATATCTAACAATTTCATGTCAGACCATCACTCTTATCATTGTCAACTTCCAAGACTTCCCTCCCATAATTGAGAAAGTTCTAAATCCCCATTATGAAATTTATAGGAGGCACATAGAAACATTAAACAGTTTTGGGAGTAAAAAGGCATTTGCTTTATATTTATGAATCAAGATTACTGCTAACAAAATATTTCACAAAAATCAGGATTACTCTTAGCAAAATATTTCATCTATAAGAACAAATGAAGTTTTTTAGCTATTGTGGACCCAAAATATCTTAAGCTCTCCAATATTGTTTATAGAGATGAGATCTTTAACCAAAATTTTTTTGACAAGTAACATCTTTAACAATATGGTAAAAGATAGCTAGAAATATTAGTAAGCGAATGGTTAACTCAAAATTAATACTATTTACCTTCCAACTTTCTTCATTTCTGAAACCAATTAGATGCGTGTGTTTTGCAATCAATTAACATCATACAAATGCATGGCCCCAAATACAAAGTTTAGACATTATCTGTTGTCCATTCAACATCACAATAGCAGGATCATGATACAAGCATCAATTTGTATTTCAATCCGTTTAACTGAGAAATTTCCATAAATATATTAGAAAAAAAAAATTAATGACACAAAATGTGAGTTCCATTGTATTATCTAAAACCATTGATAATATAATATATTGCTTTCTATTGAATTCAAGGGTTCTTGGAAAGGAAATAGACACAACTCAGTCTTTACTTTAGCCATTGACTCAACAATATCTAATTTAATACATATGTCAGATTTGCCATTCTGAAATAATTCAGTTCCATCCACCTTTAAATCATGTCAAGAATGCAAGTTGAGTTGGTATTTCTCCTCACTACATCAGACAATCTAAGCCACATATTCATGACCAGAAGGCAGCAAGGTTCTATGTGGTTGCTTACATAATTTTTTATAATAAGTGGGATTTTTTGGGGGTAAATTATGCCAACTTCCCTCAAGGTTTGAGGAAATGTCATAAAAGTCCTCTTCATTTTAAAAATAAAACTACACCCAGGTTTTGATTATATAGCAAACAATCCCTTATGAACATTTCTGTCCAATAAAAAATAAGTCAAAATACATAATTTTTAAACTAAATACTCATTCAGAATAACCTCAAAATAATCCTTACTAATCAAATTGGTTCTATGATAAGAAATTTTTTTTTAAATAAAGTATAAATATTTACCATGAGGAGGTAAGTGTCATTTTCAACATGATATTTCCCCAAACCTAAGGGAGGTTAGTGTGATTTACCATACATATTTTTTTTGATAAACACGTGTAAGATATTTTTAAGAAGAAAGGAAAGCTCAAAATATCAAGCTTCCTTAAAGAATTATAAATTGACATTCATATGGTCCAAAAAATCAACTATAGAGCTAAATGATACCCCCTCAATTGTAGTACAATATTCAAACAAAGATCTCAGAAAACTATTCTTAACATCCTGCTTTCATTTCTCTTCACCTTCAAAGCTGTTTCTCTCTCTCTCTAGATGGTCCACATAAATATAGACTTCATTACTGAAACAAGGTCAAAAGCATGTGAGGGAGTTTCATCGTTGACTGATTTCAAATCTAACTCATACAAGTGTTTTGGTTTCTGAAATGATGACTAGTTCATCTTTCAATGTCGGTATGCCACCAACTGTATTATGGCATGGCATTGTCTCATACCATACATAAGCGATGTAGAGCCCATGATTTCTGATTTCTGATGTAGAGCTAGTGTCCATTTGCCACGATGTTTTTCATTTAACTTTTAACTTATTTTGTTTATGTACAGCTTTTTCTGATTGTGATGCTGGACTGTCCATTTGGCATCAGCTTTTAGCTTTGTTTGGTTAGAATTAAAAGAAATTATTCAATTGATATTTAAATATAAAAGGTCCAACTTAAATTTATAGCCTTAGACCTCAAACTACATTGAGTCAGCTCTAAAATCTGACATAGGACAGACATCGTATTCATTTTGAGAGTAAAATCTTGGTGGACCATCCAGACTCAGTTCTTACCAAAACATTTAAAGACTACTAAATCTAATAAATGACAACAAACAAAGGAGCTGCCATCAGAACTACTAAAGAACTCTAGAGTCCTAACAAGACAAACTTTGAAACCATATAGGAATTGAGTGATGTAGATGTGGGCATCACACATACAAAAACCCAGAATATGCAAAATCAAAATATGCATAAAAAATAATAAAAGAAAATAACAGACTTGGGAAGATATATGATAAACTCTCTCACAAAAGCATGTCAAGACAAATGATTTTAGGCGTTTTTTTGTCGGTCTTTGTTTCATATGTATCGATATCATTTTAAAATGCATAGCTTGGAAAAGCAGACATGAAACTAGAAAATGCATACCAGCTCGAATCTCTCCTTCTGATGGTCAGCCTGCATTCAGAATTTTAATTTGTCATAAACTTCTGAACAAATAACAATCTAGTTAAAAGACACAAATCTTAATGGCAAAATCTTAAATGAAACCAGGTGTAGGTAGGTAATGAGTGATTATCAATAGTACAAATACAAACATATAAGATACCCAATTCTTGAGCAAATAAGGATTTAAATATAACAAAGTTTCTAGCATTAACTACGACATCAGAACATGAAAAGGAAAAGCAAAGGGGAAAGGAACACAAAGAGGGAGAGAGGGAGAGAGAGAGAACAACCAGCATTAATAGACTAGTGCCTGATCTCCCCTGAAAATGGAAAACTTGGTTCAACTGGTGGAAGGGGATGGTTAGGGAAGTCTATCCTATTGCTATTTTTTTTTGTTAAATCTCTTTTTTAAAGAGAGGGGAGGGGAGAAAGAAGATAGAAATGAAGAAATTTATTAGTGATTCCTGTTGTCCTAGTTTGGGTGTAAATCATATAGGACAACAACAAAGCCTTAGTCCCAAATTTTTTGGGGTTGGGTATGGATCATAAAACACTCTATTACAGCGTAATCATATAGGACAGCACATATAATTACAAAAAATGGTTAAATACTGAATATGGAGCGGAATATCAAGATTTTGAATCTTGGAAAAACAATAGAATGGGTGAGTTTGTATTAAAAGAAAGTCACCTAGATAAAACTATAGACATCAAATTGATGTACCGATGAGTTATCTGATACAATTAGACTAATATGCACTTCAGAAGTCCATCCATATGGAAATGCTATTGAGCATATCCTTTTGCTTTATCTCAAACGTCATACCATTTTTTAATGTGGGTCCACAAAGTTATTTTCTCATCATTCTAGACAAATAAACTTGAAATGTAAGTCTAAATTCTTTATTGAATAAATGCTACATGATTCTCCCCATGGCCCATGGTTGATCACATAAGAACTCTCTCTTTTTCTTTTTTATTTCAATAATTGATAAGTTACACACACCTAATGGGTTTTAAATCCATAAACTCACCATGGGACCTTTCTTTTCAAGGGGAAAATATGCTCTTTGAACTAAAGCCCATTGGCGGAGAAAACTCTCTCTCTCTCTCTCTCTCTCTCCATTTGTTCGTGTGTGTAAGCAATAATTTTAACAATTAACATGTCAATTGACTCTATTCAATATGACAACTCAAATACACTTTACTTCAGCCAAAACCATGTCATTAGAAGCCATACACTAAAGCTTAAGAGCAAGCTACTGATGTGCATAACAAGAACAAAATGAATTTAAACATCATTTTTTTGCAAATATTATTTAGGCTAAATGCAAAACACACTCAAGTGTCACTAGAATTCATTTCAGTCCTCTAACTTTGCTTTCGTTCATTTCAGTCCTCTAACTTTTAAATTTATTCAATTAAGGTCTCTTAGTTAACTTCCTTTAAATTTTTTTTTTTTTTTAAATATGGAAAATATTTTTCAATCATTAATGGATTACTTAAAAAAAACTGAAGAAAAAAAATAAAAATTTGGACAATTAACTGCAATATTTAACAGAATTTGATGGAGAAACCTTAATTGAATAAACTTGAAACTTAAGAGGACTTAAATGAATTTTGGTAAAACATTGAGGGGGTGTTTTCATTTTAGCCTATTATATAACAAATAAATAAATTAATAAAAACCAATCATCTTACAGGAATCATGCATTTACTAATTGTTACAACTTGCAGGCCAAGATATTCAGGACTATACCTCTTCCTTTAACAGCTTTGCATGCTCCTCCTCTAGATTGGTCACCAGAGATTCAAGCTCAACAGTGTAAGCCTAAAAGTGAAAAGGAACTAGTTTTAGAATCATCAGACAGAAAAGAAAAGGAGAATTACCAATAGACCACTGAAAGACAATTTCAGTTGGAAAAGACATTAAAATTCTGAATCTGAGATGCAATAATTTGAGACCTCAGGTTTCAGGATCTAAACAGCAGGTGAGCATAAAACAAAGTATTCAAAATTTTCTCAGGAACCAAATAGAGGGAAATAGTCAAATGGTAAATTCCAAGAGGAATTTAACCAGAGGAACTAAATTTAACCTAGTATTTTCCGGTCATTTGGGACATAAAGAAGAGCAAAACCCTCTACTGACCACAGCCTCAAACGACAATCTAGAAAGGAGAATTAAAAAAGAATGAGAAATTAAATAAATAAATAATTTTCAAATTTTCCATTATATACGATCTGAAAAAAAAAAAAAAAAAAAAAAAAAAAAAAAAAATTCCACTCCTAACATAGCCAATGCCACCACCTAAATTAAATTCTCATTTTTTAACACACAAAAATACAACATTTCATTTTCATTTCTTTTCCGCCAATTTTTTTAAAAAAATTATTTTTAGCAATCAAGCAATGAGAAATTGAAAAATCAGATTAATTACACACTAATAAAAAGAATTGAAACACCCAATATTTGGCATCCTATAATTAAAATAAAAAATAAAAAATCCTAATTTTAGATTCCTAGCTCATTTTCTGGCAAAATCTCGGGACGGATTCCAATTATCTCAACTAATAAAATTAGATCTGCCGTTCAAACTAGCCTACACCAAAAGCCAAATTGGCCTAATATATAAAGAGCTATCATCTCTATTCGTTTAATTATTATGGAATAAGGAATTACGAGTAAAAATAAAATAGAGAATGAAGAATGATGATGGATGACCTGCTTGCGTTCCCTGGACCTGGCAGCAGATTCACGGTTCTTGATCATGCGTCTCTGTTTTTGCTGAGTTGCTTTATCAAGCAAAGGTTCCTCTATTGCTCTTCTCTTTCCTCTTCCTCCTCCGCCACCTCCACCTCCACCTCCGACTACTGATCCTGACACCGGCACCGGCACCGGTACTGGCACTACACTCACTCCTCCACCAACCACCATTCTCCCATCAAACCCAACCTCCATCCCAAACTGTCCACCACCATTCATCCCATAACCCCCCGCCACCGGAACCAACGCTCCACCACCACCACCACCACCGCCAAGTCTCACGTCCTCCTCCCTCACCGCCCCAGCCTTAGTCAAGAAATCCTCCAAAGTCATCTCCTCCGCCGTGTTATTACCATTGTCGCTGCTAATCTCCTCCACCTTGCTGTGATTGTCGGCGTTGGTCGCGGTGCCGGCGGTGCCGGCGACGATCTCTTTCCAGACCTCATCGACAGTCTTGTCTCCGCCTCCTCCTCCTCCTCCACCGGCCGAGGTGGTTCCTTCAGCGAATTGGTCAGACGAGGTGGAGTAGAGATTCTTCAAGAGATCGTCCATGTTCATAGACTGATTTTGCTGCTGCTGTTGTTGGAGATCAGCAAGCATAGTAGAGAGTGAACAAATAGAAGACTGTCGTGGCAGATCCGGATTCGTCGTTACAACTACCTTCGACGACGCCATGCCCCCCCCGGATTTCTAGGGCTTCCCAGATTCTTCTCTCACACACCCTCTTGAGATTTAAGATTTTCACACGCTCTCTCTCTCTCTCTTTCTCTGAGTTTTTTTTTTTTTTTTGCGGTTTTCTTAGGATCAGGAGGAAGAAACCGTGTGCCTATTTATTTTATTTTGAATTGTTTTTTTCGTGTTTGTTTGTTTGTTTGGAGTGAACTAAGCTAAAGCTAAATAGAGCGTGAGTCTCGCGGAACAGTTTGAAGAAAGCCTACTCTATAGCTAGTAGCTGAAAGAAATATGGATTTATATCACTATGATGTCTACTCGCTGGGTTTTTTATATGGATCTGAACTCGCTAAGATTCCAACGACATTTGTACTAATTTGAGGGCATTTTAGTCTTTTTACGTAACTTATAATTTTGCAGGACAGTCGGTAAGGAAACTGAGGAAGTATGTATTAAAAAAGAGAGATACTACGTCTACAATATTTTTACAATATTTTTACAACAAATCACAGGTGGTTAGTTGTTATTGGTTCAAATTTGAAACTAACACTAAGATTACTTTTTTGCCCTAACAATAACAACCAATAACAACCTGCCACTTAGGAAATGTTGTAGAATTGTTGTAGAAATGTTGTAGACATAGCATTTCTCATTAAAAAAATGCTAAAAATACAATTTTTTTTTATAAATTGCTAATGTTGTAAGTAATTAATAGTAAATAAAAAAGAATTTAATTTTTGAGGCTAGATAGGAACAAGTAAGAAGTTGGTTATAACAACAATTTATAAAAAATGACAAAACTTAAACACAATACTTTAAGTGCTTTTCTTTAGATTCTTTTCTTAAGATTTAGCAATGTGATTACTTAATTAAAAAGATATACTTTCAACTCATGGGAAAAAATTCAAATTGTAGAATCTTAATGAAAACCTTAAAGAACAATAACTAAATACTGTACTTAAAATTTTACCCGTATAAAAATATTGTAAAATTATTTGTGAATATAACATTATTAATCGGTTTTTTTTTTTTTTTTTTAAGAAACAAAATCAGTCTAATCTGATACTTGTGCTGCAGTAGTGCAGTGCGCGTGTCATTTATGATCTACGCTTTTTGTTTTTGTTTTCTTTTTTGGGGTTGTTTCATTTTTATACTCCTGTATGGAAATCAAATCAGATAAACTTCGAGAAATTCAAAAGCTGCTTTCCGCAGCTGCTGCTTTCATTTTTTACTTTTTTTTAAAATTTTTTTTTTTATGGGGCTTTCATTTTTTACTGATGCTTGCCCGAATCCGACCGTTGATAATTAAAAAACCAAAGAGAAGGATAAATGGATAATAATGCATATTGTATATGACAGCATTTGTAATTTTCTTTTAAACGGTTGGTGAGTTATGTTCTAATTAGACTTATTTTATTTTATTTTTATTTTTTAGAAATAATATTGATATATATATATATATTAGTAATTATAATGCAAAATATTTTATCTTTTTTTTTTAGAATCATAAGAAATATTTTATCATATCGACAACCACTTTTATATATATATATATATATATAAAAGATGATTTCTCTCTTTCAACTGGACTTTTATGTGGTTTAAAAATACCCTAATTAATGAAGAAAAACTTCATTTAGAAATAAAATTATAAATGTCAAATAATAGATTTCATTTTGAATTAAAAAAAAATTTCTAAAATTTATGATTTTTTTTCCTTCACATTAAAAAAAAAAATTACAGTTACTGTTTATCTCTAAAATTTATCCTTTTTATTTGTTTGAACAATTAAAAAGAATATATTTATAAATTATAATAGATACAAATTATTAACATTTACTCAAAAAAATAGAAAAGCCTCTTAGAGGCTAATGTGTGTATGTGTATATATATATATATATATATAAATTGGTTTTAATTTTAAATTTTATCCGACGGTTTTGTTTTAGTGTTAATAAGAAGAAAGGTGTGTATAAATGAATTTTACTTAGGAGATACGTGTTTATATATATATATATATGTGTGTGTGTGTGTGTGTATATATATATATTCTACTAAATTTTTTCTAGGCATGTCAATAATATTCCCCTTTTATTATTGTACTATTAAAGTACAATTCCATCCACTACCATGCATTTTTTTTCCCTTTTTTTTGATCATTTTCAAGTGGAAAAGGGAATTCAAATCTTCGATATCTCTATTGTAAATATCAAATGATGCTATTTGACTTAAAAATCATTAGTCACTATCCTGCAATTTTAATTACAAGTGAAAATATCATTAGATCCAAAATCATAAAACCATTGGCTTTTAAAAATAAAAATAAAAAGGCACGGAGTGTTAGAGCATTAGCATTGGAGAATACTAATGCTATATCTAAGGTGTTTTTAGCATTTCAACCCTTAAAAATTGCTGCATCAGGAAATGCTAAAGGCAAGAATTGCAAATTTTTTGCAATTCTTGCTACAGTGCAATTCTACCTTTAGAATTGCACTGTAGCACAATTCTAAACCGAATAAATAATTTTTTATTCCATCTTACTTCAGTCCTCTCTCCCTCTCCCTCTCACTCCCACTCTGTCTCTCCGTTTCCCACTCCATCTCTCCGTCTCTCTTTCTCTCATCTCACATCTCTCTTTCTCGTTCAAGGCTTGCACCAGAGATGGTGGGTTGGGTGTGCTGGAGATGGCTTGTGGTGGTGGTGGGTTCGTGGTTTGATCTGGGCATGGTGGTGGGTTGGGATCGGTTGATGGTGGGTTTGGATCGGCGTGGATCGGCGGGCTGGGTGTGCTAGAGATGGCTCCGATGGGTTTGACAAAGCTTTGAATCGAAGAGGGTGTGGGTTGCTGGAGATGGCTCTGATGGGTTTGACAGAGGTTTGAATCGGAGAGGGTGGGTTGCTATGTTTGACCGTGGGTTGCTGTGTCGTGCTTGGTCGGCGAGGTTTGGGTTCTGCGTTTTGGTCGGCATGGGTCACGAAGTGGGTTTTTTTTTTTTTTTTTTTTTTTTATGTGGGTTTTTGTTCCGGTGGGATTTTGGTGGGCAGTGGGCAGTGGTGGCGTGGTGGGAGCGGTGGAGGCGCGGTGGTGGTGACTGGGCAGTGGAGGTGCGGTGTAGAGGTTGAGGGAAGGTGGAGAAATTTTCTGACTGGGCTGGGTTTCAAATCGGCGATTGTTGTTGATGGGTTTGCTCCGGTGGTTGTTGATGGGTTGAGGTGTCGTGGCTGTGGTTGTTGATGGGTTGAGGTGCCGTGGCTGTGGTTGTTGATGGCTTATGTGTTGCTAAAGGTTGAGGGAGAAGGAGAGGAAAAAAAATACTGTTGAAAAGCGCAGGAAACATGAGTCTGAAAAAAAAAAAAAAAAAAAAAAAAAAAAAAAAAAAAAAAAAAAAAAACCAGTTATAAAGAAATATTAAAGAAAGATTAAAAAATAATATTTTAATAAAAATAGAGTTTTGGAATGTAGGAGGTATTGTAAAATTGGATGGTATAATGATAAAGTGAGGTTTTGGAATTGTAAAATAGAGTAGCATTAGCATTTTCCAATGCTAATGCTCTTAGAATACAAATTACACAATTTAAATTTGAGGCAGTTGCCAATATCACTGTTTAAGTTCAAATTTTGTCATTTACTTCCTTACGTTGACACTTATTATCAATATTGAACCTTTCGTCCATAAAGTTTGGTTACTCATTAATAAATATTTTGATATTAAGAAGCTATTAACATTTATTTCTTATAAAGTCTAAAATTAAAAATTAAAAATTAAAAAAATAAAATAAAATAAAAAACTAAGTTACAATACGGTTGGCCCATATGGCTAAAGCCGCCCATATGGCTAAAGCCATACATGGAGGTGATGGGATTAGCTCGCTTACAAAATGGGTAAGTCCTTGGTAATAGAGAGTTACGCTCAGGCCAAGTTAGGCCCAACACTGACAAGCCAGCCAAAGGAAAGACCGAGGGAGAATAGCCATTTGAGGTCGAAACCAAACATTGTCAAATAACTTTGGGGAGTTTGCTGCTGAACGCTAATTGGCGTCTGAAACAAGTTCCAAGGAAATCTTCTGAAGTTGTGAGGATTCTTTGGGATTCAGACAGATGTGAGAAAGTGTGTCAAGTGGGCAAGTAATGATAACTCCCCACTAAGGAAAGACTATTAAAGGGGGAGAAGGTGAACATGTTAAGGGGTTGGAAAAATTAGGGTAAGAGAGAGTGAGAGTAAGGGAAACATAGGGAACCAGTGGGAAAGTAGGGAAACCGGGGGAACTACATTGCAATTAGGGTTAAGGGAAGACAAGCCAGGCGAGGTTCAGGGCCTAATCTATAGGATCGTGACATATCCCACATATAAATAAATTCGGGCCCAAATACAAACTAATAACAAAGTTTTTAGCCACCACAGATTTCTTAACAAAAATGAATGTAAGGGTCAAATTGACAATAAGTGTGAAGTTAAAAGATGAAACTTACAAAATTTAAATTTAAAGGACTAAAATGACAATTGACCTAAATTGAACGGGTGTAAAATAATTTTTAGAATGCTATAATTGTTTCTTTATAAGAAAATTATAATTTTGATTTGTTAATTTTCCTACATGTTCATGTGGGTATTTTGTAGTTTCTGGTAGCTTATTTGTATAATATTCATTAAAAAAAAATATAAACTTTGGTAGCATTTATGTTAAATGTGTGACAAAAACTTACAAACTAGTTTATTTTCAAAAATAACCCCTAAGGGATGGCTTAGTAGTTCCTAATGACTCATAACATTCATGAGATCCTGAGTTTGAAACCTTTCGCAAACATCTTGGGGCCATCTTCGTGAAATTCTTTCTTATAATAACTTAGTGTGTGTAGAACGTAAGGACTATATAGATCCGTGAGAATATCGGATACTCAAAGAAGTTTGAAAATCTCCATTTGTCAAAAAGTTAGTTTTGTTAATTTTTTTAATGCTAAAACAAAAAGGCTAAAACATTTTTGACAACACAAACCTTAATTTATTAAAAAAAAAAAAAATAGCAGGCCTTAAAAATTAGGGAACCAAACACTTCTACGTGATAACTAACAGAAAGGATAGGAGTGGTTTTAATAATTAAAGAAAAGAATAGGAGTGGCCAAATAAAAACCAGACCTCCGGCTAGTGGAAACTAGAGAAAAGAAACGAATATTCCTTTTGGCATGTCAACCCCACTCTCACTCTCTCAGTGGGAAAGAGTACGAAGAGAGTGAAAAACACGCGCTATAATAGCGAGTACGTGATCGAAATTGTCACTTTAATAATTTGTTCAGCTACCAGAAATGGCAACAAGTCAGGCTGCCGCTTATAGGTCTGGATCTTGCAGTTATTGGTTTGACTCGGTTTTCAGCTTCTTTTTGCCGTCCCAACTCCCAATACGACACTGTTTATTTTTAGGTAACCATTAATTTATTATTTTTTTAGAATTATTAATTTGTATTTTTAACTTTTATTTATTTATTTATAAATGAGGGTATTTAGTCTTTCCCATATTTTAGATTCTTTTGATAATATTATTTGTATTTTTTGAAATTATTTTTTTTTTAAAATTATGTATGAGTAAAAAAATTTGTAAAAAAATGTGTAATGTTGTTTAAACACTGAAAACTATTATTCAAAATATACTACCAAATAATTTCTTAATTATTTATGTATATATTATTTTTTCATTTTATATACATTAAATTATTAGGAAGATGAATTTGTTAAAGGTAGCCCAAAGATATTAACAAGAATAAATGAAAACTTTCGCTAATGGATTCATTCACGCATCCGTTAAAAGAAGTTTAATGAGCTTCACTGCATTGGAGAATAATAAAAATAAATAAATAAATGCTTTTTTTAATTGATTGATGTATGACTCCGTCCAAAAAAAATCAATCAATTATAATTAAAATCTCAACTTTAATGACTAGTAAATTAGACCATAAATAAATGGTATCAATGACTAATAGGAGAAAAATACGTTGTTGATGAGTTCAATAAATTTAAAAAATGTGTCATAAATTTTAAAGTCTTAAAGTTCTATCCATCATTCTATTAGTTAATGAAATTTATGAGGTATTTCATAAGTAAATGGTATGACATTTCTATTTATTTATGGAAAATGTTAACTTAAGGGTATTGGTTTAAAAACTATTATTAGAAACATTTTTATAAAAAAATGATAAAGTAATTAATTTTGTTAACAACTTTTTATATTTTTCATAAAAATTGTGTTAAAATTTTCCTATTATTATTTATTAATAATTACCCTAAAAGTGTTGTGACCTTTATTTATTGGGTCATGTTAACATGTGTCCTTAAGACAATAGTTAACAATTCATTATAAAAAAATTTTAATACCACTTTTCTAAAAGATAAAAAAAATTATCAAATTATTAATTATTTTTTCTCATAAAAATTTTGTTTAAATAAATTATTAACCAAAGAACATCGGCTAGCATTTCTCTTATTTATTAACTTCAACCACTTTTTCCTCCTGTACTTTCTCGTGCAGCGTATTTCTTCTTAAACGAGGGAAATGGTTAACATAGTTTTCTAAAATAAATAGTGTGAGAGTGAGAGACTACTCTACTTCCCAAACCCCCACTTAACTAGGTCCAATAGATTCCCTTTGTCCACCTTAGGAAAGACATTCATCTTCACAAGAGACAAGGCTAACATTTTGGCGGAAAAAACTGTAATTCCTTGGAGATAGTATTTTAGGTGACGCTGATTTCAGATACATTCTGACCGACCAGCACAACAATATTTGATTTAATATAAATGGGAAAAATTAACGGATGTTTAGGTAATAAAATTAAGGGCTTTATTTGATAAATTTTTTGTGTGTCTTTGTAAATTGTTGCAACATGTAAAGAGCACTCACATTTGATTCAACAAACCAAATATTTAGCTAAACTCACTCAAATAGCTATGCATCAAGCTTAATATTATAGTGTGCAAAACTAACAAATAAACGGTACTTCAATACTGTTCATCAATCCACCAAAACAAAGTAGTTTTTTATTCTCTCTCTCTCTCTCTCTTAAGTGGAGCTATCAATTGAAATTACAATGGTTCTCTCTCACAGTCTCACTGCGAAGCTCATGGATTGGGGTTGGAGATGATAGATTAAAATTGATCTTTGTAGATTCTGATTGATACGTGATGATTTAGGTTGCTTGCGATGGAAGAGCTCGAAATTGAAACTATAGATGACAAATTGGAGCTAAGATTTGCAGATTTAGGTTGACATAGGTTAATTTGAGCTATCTGCGATGCTAGAGCTCACTGGTTGTTTAGGTTACAGTGATGGATCTCGCTAGTTGTTTGGGTTACGGTGGCGAAACTTATGGGTTGCGATGGTGGAGGACAGGGGCAGTGCTAGGATTTTGTGTTTGGAGGGGTCGAGGAAAAACTATCATATTGATTCCGAGCCAAATGAAAAGTTGGTTTTGTTGATGATGAGTGTCAGAGAAAAGTGGTTGATTTACAAAGGAGGGGGATTAAGAGTGTCAGAAAATGATGAGTGTAAATAAATAAAATAAAAAGAAGAAGAAGAAAAAGAAGAAGAAGCAAGATGAAAAGGTTAGAGAAGGGTGGTAAAATAAAAATAAAAAAAAAAGATGAGAAAGATGAGATGCGAAAGTTACAGAAAGTGTGCACTGTGAAAGAGAAAAAGAAAAAGTAGAGAGAGAAATAATAGTAGAGAAGAGAAGAAATTTACTGAGAATTGAGAAAAAGAAAAATAATATTTTCAACAAAAATAAAAACAAATATTGATTACACTTTTCTATATTTGTCCTATGTGGCAGATTATAATTGACTGTCTATTTCTATAATTGTCCTATGTGATAGATTGTAAATGGCTATCCTATCACATAGATCACTATTTTTTTCTCTACCATTCAGAGTCTACAATGTAAGACAACTGTAACAAAATATGTGTAAAAATGTGTGGTATTAATATTATCGAGAAAATAAAAAATAAAAAACATATAAAGTAGAGCTACAAAGGGGCAGATATTCATGTGGAAGGTAGATTTGTTTATAAATGCCATTACACATTTTTTTCTATTTACAAAAATGCCTCTTTTGTTTTTTGGAAACAAAAATATGGGATGTTGAGGAATAGAAAATAACAAAAACAAGTGCAAAGTTGAGATTTTGGGAGCCAAATTTGACTTCTGTGTTAGAGGTGGGGGGTCAAAGCTTTGCTCTTGAAGGGGCCAGCTCTTTAAAAAAATTGAGTGGGGGTTCTATTTTTACCTATTGTTAGAGTATTTTTAAAAAATTTTAGGGACCAACTCACTACATGGCTCCCCCCTTGGTGGAGGAGGTCGTGGGTTGTTTGGGTTACGGGTTGTGGTGGCAAAGCTCATGGTTGAGATATTTTTTTTCTTTTCTTTTTTTAATCAAAAGATAAAGGTTCATGGCAGAGCTCGTGAATTGATTTGGGAAAAGAGGAAAGGAAAAAAAATCAAAAGAAAGAAAAAATAATGTTTAAATGAAATAAATATAAAATATTGAGGTTAGTATAAATAACTCTATTTATATTACAAATTAACTAAAGTAACAAAAGTGATCAAGTTTGACTATATTGTGAAGAGGCTAATGGGAATGCTTCCTTCAATTTAAAAGCGGCAGAACACGGGCACTTTACGTGTTAAACTTTACTTCTTCTTGTGAAGAGTCTCATTCGCGCACCTTTTTTTCTTTTTTTTTGATAAGCACCTTCCATTTTTTAATGTCTCGTGCATGCATCTTCCTATTTGTTAACCACATGCTAATTCATTTATTTTTCTTTTTCTCTGTATATCTTTAGCTCTTATTCGTTCATTTGTATTTAAAAAAGAAAAGAAAACGTAGGAAAAGTTATTACTTCTCTCTCTCTTCCATGGGCCAAATAGTAGAGGTTGAAAGGATTAAAAAAACTATGGCTGGTTAAACATTGATTCTTCTCCACATTTCTCACAAGCTAATCTATGGATTTGGATCGAGTTTCAAGCCTTTTGTTTTTCCTCTAGGATTTTTTAAAATAATTTTTTTTTTGGAATAAAACTTAAGTATTGTACTTGCTAATATGCACACCTGTGTGACATTTTCACTAAATGTGATGTCATGGAAGCTTGAAGAAAGTACACACGATACTCTCTTGATGGAGCAGAAACTTAACTATTAGCTTTTAATAGTAAACCTTGAATCCACAAAGTGATAAATTGAAATCCACCAGAGAAAAGTTTGAGAAATAGGCTGGGTTTGGATAGGAAGTTGCGTCTGGCGTTTGCGTTTTGCTGTCTTTTTTTTTTTTTTTTTTTTCACACGCGTTTTTAGACTGTTTAGAGACAAATTTTACTGTTCATGAACAGTAAATACACTGTGCATGCATTTAAAAATATTAAAAATAGATTCCACGGTACTATTTACACATTTAAAAATTATTTTGCTACAATGTTTTCAGTTTTCAGTTCAGCAAGATAAGTTGTATTCAAACGGACCCATACTTTACAATTTTATTGATAATAATCTTCGAAAAAACGTTTATAGACTTAAAGGGCCTATTTAAGGAAAAATTATACAGTCCTCTAGTAGACCACGTCATTTGTCCATCATTTCACTAAAAGACTCCTATTTGTTTAAAATTGCTAAGTCAGTAATCAGTTTTTGTTTTAATTTTTTTTTTAACTCAGCAATTTTAAATAGGTGAGAGTCTTTTAGTAGAATAGTGGACCATGTCACTTGTCCACCATGAGAACTTTATAATTTTTCCTATTTAAGGGCAGTGTAAAAGTTTATTGACAAAAAAATATATTCTAAAAAAAATTTAATTAATACCTAATTATAACATGAACCAAATTTGGTCTAAAAAACATTAAAAACACCTAAAAACAAGGAAATAAATGCCCTAAACCTAAAATAACGAAAATTACATAAAAATACAAAAAATAATAAATTACATAAATTAATTTGGAGATTTTGTCCTACGTCAAAATGGGTGTTGCCCATGTTGAGATTCTCTATGGCAATTACTAAAATTTGTCTTCATTATTTAATTGTTGTAAGTTGTAACGTTTAAAGATAGTTAATTGGAAGCACAAATGATCATGATAGAGAAATAACTGACCTCAATCTTATGCTTCGAATATAATCAACGGCATTTAAAAAAAAAGAAAAACTAAACTTAGCTTTAATCACCTACACATTAAACAAATAAAATTATAATTTAGTTTTTTTTCCTATATAATCCTTTGGTGATTGAGCTATATCCATTGATATTTCATAAAATACCAATGAAAAAAATGTCTACATAATAAAAATTAAAGAAAAAGTTAAGAAAAATGAACACACTACTAAAAATATTACTCTCATTCCTATTTCAAATCTAATTATGCTTACGGCTAGTCTTTAATTGTTGGATAATACAAATAAAGAGAAGGCAATGCGAAATCATTAGCAAGAAGTTTGTAAGTATACATTAGTTTAATTCAGGGTTGATGCATTTTTGATCACCAAAATCTCAAAGAGTGTGATTAGAGGTAGCACAAAATATAAACACATTTCGAAACACATAAATCTCATCACACACCTTAGTATTTTTGTAATTAAAAAATGCATCAATTCCAAATTATAATAAATAAAAACTATTAACTTAAAAAAAAAAAAGAACCTCATGCACGTGCTCAAATGCTAGTGTTTATACATGTGTGTGCATATATATATATATATTACACGTATTTATATACCTACAATTGCTTATTTGCTTCCTTTAAATATTTGGGCTAACAGTACTTGTGCTAACAATTATTTGGCTATTTATGTATTATTTCTATGATGTTTTGGAGTGTGTTATTTTGTGCACATACTGGTTCACATGGGCCCATCCTGCGGAGAGAACTAGATCCAACTCCCTCAAACCTAAGCAACCTTAGCCCAAGTCCATGGACTATGGTCAAAGGCCCTTACATATTTTTTTTGCTACTAGGTATCATATACCATCCGAGGATAGTCAAAGTAAAGCATGTCTTATGGGTTCCAGCTAGTTTAACTGGTAAAATTTTTTATGGTTGTATAAAAGATATAGGGTTCAATCTCTGTCTATATATAAAACTGATTGGTGTCTTAGTCTGATAATAAAATAGTTATCATCAGAAGCAGACGCCGGTTGAAACTTTAAAAAAAAAAAAAAAAAAAAAAAAGAAAAAAAAAGAAGCAAAGCATGTCCAATGTGTAATGGATTGATAACGACTAGGAATACAATAGGATCTTTCAACATGAATAATGTGGCCAATTTCAGTAATAGCCCAGACAAGAACAATCACGACGACCACATCACCGAGTTGATCAGTCCCAACTCGGTGGTGGCTTCAACCTCAGCAGGCAACACATGGCGACGCTACATTCGACATCCCTGTCCAAGCCCAGGTGAGTGACAATCCCTCGAGTCTCACCAAGCTCAAGCCACAAGTCCAGCAAGGTGGTCATACCTGCTGCAACATTTACTATTCCAGTTTTATATATATGGAATTAGCCAAGATGACATGGATATGAAGTTCAATTGAGGGCTCAACTGCTCAACCCCATCTTTGATGATACTCACTTCTACCGTTGAGAAATTTAAATCAAAGCATATATAGAGGGATCGAGGTTTACAGGAGATGCCATTTTGAAGGACTTCGATTTATATGAATAAAGTTGTCAGCTTCTAGTATGGGTCACATTCGGTTTGCCCATTCACGAACGTAAGAATATATTCTCATTAAAACTAGTAGTTTATGATCTGATGCATCTATATAAGTACTTTTTAAGTATTATTTGGAGTAGCGTTTAGTGGGTGTTGCTATTATTTTTCCTTTACTTTTCTTTGTTCTTTCACTCTGTACTAACTTTGTTCCTTGTTGCTCCTGTATTTTAATCATGGTATAAAATGAGTGTGCTAACTGCAAAACTCTTTGAAATGGGCCATCCATTTCAATGGGGTTATATCTGGGAGAGAGTATGTATTTGTTATTTTTGAAATAGTTTGCAAGAGATTTCCTGTTTTGTTCCATCTTTCCTATAGAGAAAATCGAGGGCATTAATCCAGTAGATTTAAAAAATCAAAATTATACATGTAGTTTTTTGTGTTCACCCAAATAATCTCAAACTATGTAACACGTAACAAAATGGATGAACCTACGGTTGTTCTTAGAACAGTGCAGTCGGGCTTTGGATAGGTGTTTGCTCCATAAATGAAGCTGAGTCGCATAGGAGGGAGTGGAGAGACCAAATTGCACCAGGTTATCAAAATCTTTCATACCCAATTTTTGGTCCAAACTTTTGGGGTGTACGGTTTAGCTTAACAAGTGAAAATTATTGCTCTGTTTATTTTAAAGGAAAAATATTTTACACATTTTATAGTCGTAAAATGTAATTGACTGTAAAATGTTTTATAGTCAAATTGTAAAACCAAGCCTAAAACATGTAAAATGTTTTATGCTTAAAACAAGTGTAAAACATTTTACAAACTCACTCACCTAACTCTCTCTCTCTTGACTGTTCTCCCCTTTCTCACTCATCACTGGCTCCACCTCCACCCACCAATTCTCAGTTCGACCTTCCTGAGTTTTTTTTTTTTTTTTTTTTTTTAATTATTTTTTAATTATTATTATTTTTAAATTTATTATTAGCCTCCATCACCAACTCCACCTCCACAATCGTTGGCTCATCCAGAGGTTCTTAGATTATTATTATTATTATTTTTTCCTTTACATCTTCATGAGTTTACCGATCTATGTTTTTTGGATGGTTTATGGATCATAGGTGTCTTGGTTTGTGGGTTGCGGTGGGTGGTTGGCCAGCCTTTTCTTTTTTCCTCTCAAATATATGAATTTGAGTGGTCGGGTGGAGTGGTGTTGGGTTGGTTTTTGCTGATTTAGAGGTGGTTGCTTGGATTTGATCAGTTGTGAGATTAGGAAATTTTTTTCATTTTATCATGAAACAAGCACTTAAAAATATTTTCTTACCATTTTCATGTAAGCAATCAAACGCTGTAAAATGAAAATGTTTTCAATAAAATATTTTACAGCAAAAAAATAGAATGTGTGTCACACTACCTAATAAAAATAATGCATGTTAATTTGCAAATTGAACAATTTATTTATTTATTTTATTTATCATTTGATTCAAATCTTTTTTTTTTCAAAATAGTCAAATCAAAGGGAAACGGTTTTTAAGATAAAACAAAATTTGCTCCTATCAAATTATTGGATTTTCTACTAAACTCAATCAAGATTTATGAAATTTAGTGTATAATCTCAAACTACATTATGAAGAATGATTGAGTTTATTTATTTTTTATTTATATTCTTCTTTAGCTTGTATTCATTTTTTTTAAGAATAGAAAAATATTAAATTCCATAAATTTTATATTAAACTACAAAATTCATTAAATTATTGAAACAAGTCACTTAACTATTAAGTAGCTCATGTGATTAAAAATGTCGATGAATAATATTTTTGTAATTTAACATGTAATGGATTGCATAAACTTTTCTCCCAATCGGTTTGTATGAAAACTATTGAGTTTTTAATTTTGATTTAAAAGTGTAAAATTAGACAGGTCGGATCCACTAACATAAGGCCAGTGGCAGTTTCGTAATAAGCCAGCATAAAAAGAAAGCCAATAACCATAACTAACAATAACTAACTATATAACAGAATCCACAACCCGCGAAACTCAACAAAATCAAAACAGTACACTCTGACTCTCAAGAAGTGCAAAAAGAAAATGGCGACCAAGATCGTGACTCTGACTCTCACTCTGGGCGTGGTGATTCTGCTACTGTCACTCCCCGGCGGCGTCAAACCCGTCCACTGCATCTCTAGCGGCGACATGGAGTCGATGCTTTCCGCCTTGAGAGCTCGCGGCTACAACCTCTTCTCCAACGCCATCGCCACCTCCGACCTCCAGTTCGACCTCCTCTGCACCCACCCCAACGCCAACGCTTCCAACGACGACTACTTCTTCACCATTTTCGCTCCCACCGACTCCGCTCTCTTCGCTCTCGACATGGCTCAAACGGCGCCGTTTTTCACCGACACGCTCCGCCTCCACGTCGTCCCTAAGCGGCTCTCCTTCTCTCAGCTCCAGCGGCTTTCTTCCGCTAACCTCCGTACTCTCCTCCCCTCGCGTGATCTCCACGTCACCACCAGGCATCTTTCTCCTCCTCATCATCCTCAGCATCATCATCGTCGTCGCCGCAGTGTCGTTGTCGTCTCCGTCGACGAAATCGAAGTCGTTTTCCCCGGAGTGTACTACGGCCGATACGTCGCCGTTCACGGCCTCAACGGAATTCTCACTCTCCGTGGACCTCCTCAGTACTCCTCCTCGTCTCCGGTCCGTTCGGTTCTCCCTCAGCGAACCAACATTTGCTCCAACCCTAACCGTACTGTGCCGTCGCCGCCGCCACAACAACCACCGCAAAGCTTTATCGGTTATTCTCCGGCGAATTCGCCTTCGTATCTTGGCGCTTCGCCAGGTCTTGCTCCGACGATCCAGTCACCGGAGAGTGAGAATACGGCGTCGCCTTCTCCGTCGATCGGCAATGGTTGTACTGCGCCGTCGCCGCCGCCACAACAACCACTGCAAAGCTTTCGCGGTTATTCTCCGGCGAATTCGCCTTCTTATCTTGGCGTTTCGCCAGGTCTTGCTCCGACGATCCAGTCGCCGGAGAGTGGAAATACGGCGTCGCCTTCTCCGTCGATCGGCAATGGTTGTCATGATGATCAAGATCAACTCGGACAATTATGGTCCACTGGATGGTGAGATTTTGGCGCCCAGCCACGTCAGCGGGTCGGAGTTGTTATTCTTTGGGTCACTCACATAATATGGGTCCTACGTCCTACGTGGATAACACGAGCATTCTTTTCTTTCTTTCTTTGGTTTTTGTATTTTTGGACTCTGCAGTTTCAGATTTTAGAAATGAAAAGGGAGACATGTTTTGTTTCATGTATGTATCCGATCTGATCCCCTATAATTTTCACCTATGATTTACTTGTTAGTTTCTTCTACTACTATGCCTATTTCATCTGTAGCCATATATGATATACCATAACAATTTAGTGAAGTCAACCCAAAAAGAAAATACTTGTGGAGAGTAATTGGCTAAAAGGGAATCAAATTTTCTTTTAAATTTACTTCAACTCAATATATATAGATAATTTTATAGATGATCATGTAGTGGGTTGAAGCATTTTTTTTTTTTTTTAAACCAATTTGGAGAAAACTTTTTTTGACCTTGTTTGATTTTGGGTCACAAACAATTTATAATCCAAAAGCATAATGAAAAATGCAAAAGGAAAAAAATTGGAAGTAGAGATAAAAGAAAGCAAGGATAAAAGGGAGCAAAACACAGAAGTTGTAAATAAGAAAAGATAAAAACGGGTAGTAGTTTTAACTATAAAAAAAAAAAAGGGTTGTGTTAACGGGCACCTTGCGGTGCCCGTTAAACACACTTTTTTCTGACACAATTTTTGTCTCTTTATTTATTTATTTATTTATTTTCAATTTATGTCACTTTTTCAGTTTTGTGGGTACAATTTTAGATTTCTTTTTACTTTTTTTGACAAATTTTTTTTGTCTTTTTTGCACTTAACTAGCACCAAGCCATGCTGGTTAACACTCTCCAAAAAAAAAAAAAAAAAAAAAAAAAAAAAAAAAAAACTAAAACTACAAGTAGCACTTCTTAGAGTTTAGTTGTGTCTATTTGCCATCTGTCAGTTTCTTATTGGCTAAAGGTTGTAACTAATTTAGGAGGGAAACTTGGGTATAGTTTGGAGCTTAGTTAAGGGCAGTTATGAATGTCTTGCCTTATTAGTGTATAAATACAGGGTGTATGTAAATTATATTTCATTCATTTGCAATAAATAGAATGTGATCAATCTTTATAAATATTCTACTCCTACTAAAGCCTACTTAAGAGGAGCATAAATAACCTTATAAGAGAACACAACGAGAATTAACATTTGCATCAAAGGAGTAAGAGGATTTCTTATCTATTTTGATGCCTGTGTAAATGCGTAAAAATAAGCTCGATCGAGTGGATTTCTGCTAAACTACCTCAATCAAATTGCACAAAATATTACAACTTACAAACCCCACGCTTGAAGTTGCAAAGTGATTTCCGAAGCGATGCACCGATATTAACCGGTACTTTAGTATTTCGTTTTCTTTGACCATAGATAAACAAATTTTGGTAGTTTAGATAAAACAAGCTTTCTTTCTTGCTTTCCTTTTGTTCTTTTTAAGTTATGAGGGTTGTTTGGGTGAATGACTAGGGATTAAATCCCTTTCATTGTAATTATTATCAAATTACAGCATGTGTAATAGAGTTGCTATAAACATCATCGGAAATTCCTCCATATTAGGAAAGGAGTGACCATTTAGAGTGGCAAACGTTAAATCTCTTCAAGTGTACACTGGTTGCACTCTTTCCAATAGTTCTTGTGATTGCATAGCATAGTGCAATCGCACCCATAAGCTTAAAGCATAACCCAATGGAGTCAAAACAAGCAAAAATCAATAACTAGAGTGAGTATATGTAAAATCACATTGGACCACTTTTATCGCACATGCAACATTTACCAGAAGAACGCCTTAATAGGAGAAATTTTTTAGCCACAACCACGTTGTGTAAGAAAATTTATATCCTGAAATGCTTGGTTTACAAGAATTAAATGTGTATAGCCGTCTAGTACGGTTCTTTTGTAAGGAGACTTTACGTCCTTGATATGCTATAATGGACAGCGAGAAAAGATTAGAATTTAGATCGATGCATGAAATAAAACACTATCAGAGGCACATATACTTTGGGCGGGTATACCTACCCAGTGGTGAGACAGTTCAAGGTTAATTCTAACATGAACACAAGATTGTCAAGTTTTGATAATGGTTTAGCATGGAGAGAGCTAGTATATGATTAAGTTTGCTTGTTCAAGCTTGATAAGTGGTGCTACTTTAAACATGGGTACAAAAATTCACCAAATTGAACACGATTACAAGAAGCATCCCACTTTTTGCATTTTCCTGAAAAAAATTTGACACTTCATGATTGCAAGCAATTCTTTATCCAAAAGCACAGTGACAGTAGAGAAACGCACAATGGCTTTTCTTGTGATTAACACAACTAGGGCTATAAATGAAAATTTCTTTTCATTCCCTATCTTTCGCCTTTTGTCTTTGTTTAATTGGTAAAAGAAAACAAGAAAATCAATGACATTGTAGAGAGAGTGGACTGATACATTTGAGACCTAGAAAATACACTAACCATTCTAAGGGGCCATTGCTAAGAATACCCTACTAGCCTACTTTTTTTATATTATAAAAGGATCTTACAAAATGTGAATTATCATGCATCAAAGGAGTAACATGACTTCTATCTCCTTTGATGTTGTGCAAATGCGTAATAAGTTCAAGGGGATCAATCAAGTATCGATCTTGTGAAGCCTCTATACATAATACTCCCAATCCCAATAGCCAGCAAAGGAGCATAATCCTTTTAACATCAACGAAGAGTTTACCTTGTATAAAACAGTTGCCATTCTGATGTAGAAATTCCTCCAAAAGGATCGTTTCAATGAAAGTACACAAAATTGTTGGTGGGTTTCAACTTACAAACCCAAACCTGTAGTTTCAAAGTGATTTCCAGAAATTTGTGGTTCCCAGCCAGATAATATTCATAGTAATAGGTGGACTTAATCATCTCCAAAGCCTTCCATGTCACCGTCTTCATCCCCATAGTCAAGGTCATCTGCCACCTGCTCGTGGTCAACATCCCCAAGATTACCATGAAGGTTTGCATTATTATCTACCTCATCATGTTCTCCAGTTTCCAATTTCATGGAACCTAGATTTTCGTCAGTGAAAAATGAGGTATAGGGCTTGGAAACCTGCAAGAGGAAATTAAATGTAATGCAGGAATTATGTGATCCCAGGAAATATCTCAAAATTCAGAAAATTATTGAAATATGTTTTTTTTTTTTTTGTTTTTTTGGACAGAAGTGATAGAAATTGAAATATGTTTTGAAAATGTGGGAATAAGTATAAAATCAGATGATATGTATTGGGGCTAAAAAGAAAAGCATAGAATGTATAGGTTTTAATGAATAGCATAAAATCAGATGATACGTATTGGGGTTTGTTTGGGGCTAAAAACAAACTACTTTATGCCAAAAAAAGCCACAAAGTAGCCAAAAGAATTATGTACTACAAGAAAGAGATTCTATAAACATTGGGATGGACTGTCTAGATGTAAATCCTCGAGCTCAAGACCAATCCTCAAATGTATGACTGTTACACTCACACTAAATGATCCATATCAAACATAACGAGCCAAATGACAAATATTCAACAAATGCTTCCCTAACTAGTTCCTCCACCCAAACAAAAGGACAACCACTCTCTGACAAGACCCAAGACCCGAAATGATCTAAAAACAAAGTTCCACAACTGATGCCCCCCACACCCCCCCCCCCCCCCCCCCCCAAAAAAAAAAAAAAAAGAATGAAAAGATGATCCACTACATTGGCACATGCAACACCAACCCACAATAGTATAGCCTCTTCTCCTAAGATTATCACCAGTGAGTATTTTCCCCCATGTCGCCGCCCAAACAAAAAAAGAAACTCGCCGATGGGCCTTCACCACCCCAAATACCTTTTCAAGGGAAAGTGACAGAAGAAGACCCCTCAAAAGATTATAATAAGAACGAATGTCAAACTCCCCATTTTTCCTCAACCTCCACCTCACCCAGTCTCCACTCTCAATAAAAGGAATATGAGACTCTAGAAGATGAAGAAAGGCAGCCAACAAATCCAACTCCCAATCATTAAAATCTCAATGAAACATAACATCCCTACTCCGCCTCTCCCCCTCAACCTCCCTCACCAATAAAGACTCCATTGAATCCTTCTGATTGTTGGAGTTCTCTTACAGAATTGGGAAAGCCACTTTGAACTAATAGGCCGGAAATATCTAATATGGGAAGCATTGTTCATTTTGGGAATTAAAGCTATAAAGGAATCATTGAAGAATTTGCTCCTCAAAGAATATCAACACATCTCTCTCCACTACCCTTCAACAGTGATGGAAGAAAGCCATAGTAAACTCATCTGGTCCTATGGCTTTATCCCCCTTAAAATCCCTAACAACTTGTAGCATCTTCTCCTCAAACCTCTGCTCAAGTAACCACTCTCCACCACCCCAATATGACCAAATTCCAACCACTCAACTGAAGGTTTCCAGTCTTCCATTTTCTGCTACAAAGATGGATAGAATTGGACCACCTGATCCGTCATCTCCTACCCCTCCTCATACATCACATCCACATCCAAAATACCCAAATGGTTATTTCGTTTACGAGAGTTTGCCATCTTATGGAAGAACTTAGTTATTATTACCCTCCTAAAGCCACATGACACTCGATTTGTCTACAAGAAATCTCTTCCATAGATATGAGATACAACTTAGCTTTCACTTCATCCCTTACACTCTTCTCCTCATCAATGAGCCCATGGACTCCTTCCTTCACATCCAACCTTGCCAACTCCCCCAAAAATTTCTTCTTATTGATTCCTAAGTTCCCAGACTTTCTCTTATTCCACCATTTAAGATCTTCCCTCACTGCAGTCAACTTTTTGGCTAGCACAAAGCTAGGGGTCCCACTGAAGGAGTAACAATCCCATAATGACTTGACTCTCTCAACAAACCCCTCCGTCTTTAACCACATGTTTTCAAACCGGAAAGGGCTTTCCCCTCTCACCATTCCCCCTGCCTCCAACAAATTTGGACAATGATCCGACATTGGGTGTGGTAAAACCTGTTAGATCACATTTGAGAAAAGCTCTTCCCAATCCGAAGAGAACAACACCTTATCAATCTTAGACATTGGAGGCAGATCTGTACCACTTGTCCAGGTAAATACCCTTCTCTCCAGTGGCAAGACAATCAGATTAAGGCCCTCAAAATCAGAGAATTCCATCATCATTGGACTTAGTCTAGGCATCCCAACCTCTCACTAGAAAAGTGAATGACATTAAAATCTCCTATACAACACCAAGGCACCCTCCCATCTTTGCCGAAACTAAGCTAATTCCTCTATTGTCATTAGGGCCATAAAGCCAGGAACAAGCCCACTCAAACTCATGTTCCACTTGCCCCCACCTACAAGACACTGAGTACATGTCAACAACTGACTCTAAACTCTCAAGCACCCTTCTATACCACATAATCACTGCCCCACCTGCACATATTGGAGGCATCAAGAGCTACCCAATCCACATAAGAACAACTCCACAAACTACGCACCATCTGCCTGTCCATCCCATCCATCCCTCAGCAGATTCTTCACCACTCAGAAGGTTCAAGTTACACTTAATATAATACTTGTTAATATAAATCTAATTAGACTAATAATTTAACCATCTCATCACTAGAATTTTTCAAGCTTAACACACACACCAAATCTCATATTAATTGAGTATTATTTACTATATAATTCATAAACTCATTTTTTAAAATAAAAAGAACCTAAACTTCCACCGTTTTATAGATTAAATAATTATTGATCTCTCCTTCTCTTTATATTTTGTAAGCATAAAGGGTATAAGGAGATCAAATAATCTAAAAATGGATTTGTAACAATATATATATATATATATACATTTTTGATAAGTGCATTTGTCAAATTACTTTTTTTTTTATTTTATAATTTATTTTTTATATAGATAAAAATAATGAGTAAATGGAAGGTGTTCACATATAGAATAAAAAGTTATTGAGCGACTTAACATTGTAAAATTTTTCTTGGCTTTCATTTTTTATTTATTGTTTTTGATAAGTAATGACACTTGGCTTTCATTAAATATAAGCTACATTCCAGAATTTTGGGACAATAAAGAGTAATTTTATTTTTTTTAATTTTTTTTAAACACAATAAATTTGATTTGTAATGGTCAATGAAAGGCTTAGGTAAAATTTCTGTCTTAGCAAATCAAAAGAACCTTTTGAATGCATTGTTAAAATGAAATTCTTAAATAACTCAATGAAGAAATATTCACCTGAATAAAACACTTTCTGTTCTCGGCACTTTCCACTAAGTTATTCCAGTGCTCATCCCTCCTCAACGTTGAGGAAGACCCTACCACCTAAAGAAACAGCTAAAGCTTAGCTTCCATGAGCAAAGGTGAAGTGCGTGAGACAACAAAAGTCCTGTTGAAAATATCCAAATGCAGAATAATATCATACCAGGACAGAAGACTTTGCTCTGGTGATCCCAACATTCATTCTCCGATAATCAGCCAGAAATCCAATGCTTTTATCTTTGCTTGCCCTAACACAAGAAAATATGGCAACATCCTTTTCACGTCCCTGTAAAGAAGATGAAACGGTTTGCCTTTATCCTTCAACATCTTAGTTTCCAGAACTAGAGCCAAACAAGGGGAAAAAAAGCCCACAAAGAACTCAATTTTTTTAATTGGTAAGTTACATACAACCAATGGATTTTGAAACCACATACCCACCCTCTACTCATTCTCATGTGAGGATGAAGTGCCATTTGAGCCCACCAAGAACCTAATGATCTTAGTCATCTAAAATATGAGGAACTGCAATGGGTTTAATTGAAACTTTAAATCCTAGGGCTGAAACCAACTTTCAAGTAAGCTACCTTTTATTTCTTTTAAAAGATAAAAATGTTCATATTACTCTACCTGCTCTGGGTCAATCAAATCAAATGCTAGTCAAACCTGTTGACTTGTAACCAAGTTATCAAATGGGACAATAACTGGTTTGAGTATGGTTTAGAACAACTCATCCTATTATCCCAAATAAAGAAATGTAAAAAAATTATAGAAAAAGAATGAAAATGGGTAAAATATTTTTATATATCATTTCTCTCTCTCACTCAATCTCTTCCTTTGATAATATAATCCATTTGATATGACCATTGCGCAATTCTATGCATTCTACATTCCAACTGACAATTCAATCTTGGAAACTACCAAAAAGCCAACTCTTCATATGTAATCATGGTTTACTCACCAGGGGTGGGTCTAAAGGGCCCTGCCTTGGTGAGGTTCCATGTCATCAAAAATAAAAATAAATGAAAAAACAAAGCCAACTCTTCATATGTCCTAAAACACTAAGTTCAAGATACTACCAGAAAAAAATTCTAATGAAAGTAAAATTATACGAGGGAATATAGTGTAATTTACCTGGCAACCATCAACAGTAGTAATATCCACTACTGCATCTGAATCCACTCCAAAAGTAGTCTTAAAGTGGTCTTTAAGCAGTTTTACTTGTTGGCTATAGGGGGATATAATTGCGAACTGAGAACTTGACTTGAGCTCTGGGTACGTACTCACCAATTTACAGTACAAGAGGAGAACAAATTCAACCTCATCAACATTTACCCAAGATTCACTTCCTGCGAGCTTGGACTCTTTCCCTTCATGTAAATCAAAGAAGCAAAATGGTCCAAAGCAACGGTATGAATGCCAGTCACGACTTGTATGCACTTCTATATTAGGCCCATCCTCCAATGACTCAGCATAAAACTCCCTTGAAGGAAAGCTTCTAATCTGGTTGAAAAGAATGGTTTTGAGAACTATTATTTTTAATAATAATAAAAAAAAAACTTCTGAAACTTACTTTCTCCGTTACATGATTTCATTTATTCTATTTTACTCCCAAAACATGCCATAAAATATCCAAATTTATTAGGATTCACCATGTTGATTTGTGTATATCGTAATGTGCTCCCAAGTATCATCAATTAACAATTTCTCTAATAAAAAAACCCATTAGATAAATCTGATCTAACCTCTGGATGCATTCGGTATTGAGTCTTCAGCATTGTCACAGGATAACCAGCCCTTTGCAATCTCTTGAACAAACTTGTCCCATATCTTCAATTTTGCAAGAGAGAGAGAGAGAGAGAGAGAGAGAGAGAGCAAAATTATATGCACAGAAGTTTTAGGTACAAATCCATTAAACGACACAACATTCATAAACTAAAATTTCATACCCAAATTTCTCTGCAATAGGAGAAATTACAGTTGCTGGCAGTTGAACTGGATCACCAACCTAAAAACAGAACTAAACATGAGCTAAAACATAAACATTTCCTGAGTGCCAGCCCCTACGCAAATAGGTCAACAGTTTGCATATAGGCCATTACGATAAAAGGAAACATGATATAAACATATGATGTGGGACTTCCATAGTATTAGAAAAAGCACCAGATATATACCAGAAATACTTGTTTGCATCCATTGGCCAAAGGAATAAGAGTTGCTGGTTCCACCTGTAGACATGAAGGAGATACTGATAAATTTTTCAATGTTAATTAAAGTGCAGTTAGCAATAATAATTTCATGAGGAAATCTATATGCACCATCACTATACACAGAGTTCTTCTAAAGAATCAAAAGCTAAAATTCAAATAATCAACAAAGTCTCCAAAGGAAAGGCCAGGACTTCATGCAATGGCAAGTACCTTCCACCCAAAGTGGCATACTGCAAGTTTGAGTCTGGAAATCGGCCCCTCCAAAAAAATATTGGGGGTAAGATTGCCTACCAATCACCGCTCCTAGACCCCACAGAAGCAGGAGCTTTGGGCATTGGGTACGAAAGTCTCTAAAGGAGGGAAATGAAGTTATGAACATTGCCAAAACAAGTAGACCACTAATACTTGGCTGCAAAAATAAAGACTTCAGCTCTGGAGTAGACAACCAAATGACATTAAAGATGCAAAAATTCCTCTCACCATATTGTCCACATAAGGGAAAACTGCTTCTATGCTTTCCACTGATACACATTAGATGTGTGCTATATGCCTCAAAAATTCCTTTCAACAAAACTGCTTCTATGCCTTCCAAACTAAATTATGCCTCAGCCACTTTCTGAGACATCGATCTTTGAACCTTGGAATTAAGGCCTAGTTGCTGTTGCTGTTGTTGTTGTTCTATTATTTTAGACATATAGCACACATCTAATGTGTATCTAGCTACAACGAAGACACATATTAAGCTATGCCAAAGTTCAGCACATACATGGCTAATCAACTTCTTGAGGTAAGTAGGTAACACCTCTCTCTAGAAATACAAATGATATAAGGAGCATCTCTCTCATTTTTTTTATTTTTAGAAATCCCAGGAGGGAGTCGTTATCTCTATGTTTCCGGCGTGTAGCTTAGTAACGTTGTCAAGTCTTTGGAGTCTTATTGATAATATGGAGAGAAAGAGGCATGTTTTGACTTTTCTATTACAAAACCTTTTTTTTTTTTTTTTTTTTTTTGATAAGTAAAGGAAATTTTATTCAAGAACTTAATAATGAGTCACCTGAGTATACAGGAAGTATACAGCCGGGGACCAACATAATCAAATATATAAATTACAAGCATCCATCAAATCATAGACCGAAGAAATAGAATGACTTCCTATGATAGACATCCAGTTGGATAGAGTTTTAAAGAAGCAAAGTTTTAAATTAGCTATAGTCCTTTCAAAATCTTTAGAACACCGGTTGTTTCTCTCCCGCCAAATGCACCACATCAAACAATGAGGGACAACCATCCAAATAACACCATTACGATGATGACCAAAATTGCCTTGCTGACAAGCAAGGAGCTCAACTACAGTCTTTGGCATTGCCCAGTGGATGCCAAACAAGGTGAACACCATAGACCACAACTCATAAACAATAAGACAATGTAGTAAACCTTTTATGTTCAAAGTCATTTCCTCATTCTACTTAGGCCTATGTATATATTTATATCTATCAACCAGTGATCAGAGGCTATGCAAGGTGGGTGGGCTAGAGACCCCCACTCCCCTAGGGTGCGTGGGGGCAACAAAACCCACCCATCCTGGAAGTTGACCTGTAAAACTCCCCCTTATCAGCTTGCTTTGGCTTTTGATAGATGTATTATCACAATTCAAATGTTGCAGCTAGAAATTCCTCTTTATAGCTACATCAACTTACCACCTAGCTTACCTTATTGTTTGCAATCTACAGCAAAGAACCCATCCCAAATAATGGTGAACATTGGACATGATCTTGATTTAATCAGGATAAAGGGAATTAGGAGTTATTTGTAAGCTGCATATTGAAAGAGCATAAGACCATGTCAATTATGATACTTTAATCTATCTGTGTGGGGAAAATGGGATTTACGGATAGACTGTGATGTTATATTCACCCTTCCATATCTACGATATGCATCTTGCTGTTGGTGAATGGTTCCCTATTAGGCATTTTCAACAGTTCAAGGGGACTAAGGCAAGATGATCCTTTCTTACCATTACTTATATTATTGTTACAGAGGTTTTGAGTAAAATATTAAGAACTGAGGAAGGATGATTCATATCTGCCTTTAAAGATGGGGATGGAGCAGATAATAATATGATGATAATAATATGATGATTACTTGCCAAGAGCCTTGTAGCTCAACTAGTTGGCACTTCCTGTGGAGACATATAGGGTTAAAATCCCCCCCACCCAAAAAAAAGAACCCACCAAATTAGCAAAAATAATATAATGGTTGCTCATCTACTCTTTGCTTATGATTCTGTTTTGTTTTAATGTGGAGCACTTTTTTATATTAAAATGATATTGTCGTGTTTTAATGTTATAATTGGTCAAAAAGTGAATTTGAATGAAGTGGTCCTAGTGAGAGAAGGTTGAAGATGTAATTTCTCTAGCTGACATCTTATGTATATATAGAGCATGCCGATGGGGTCGCCCTTTAAAGCGAGAATGGTGTGTAAAACTCCTGCCTGAGTGTCATATGTATCCAGTGAGAAAAAAAAAATCATTTTTATAATCAAGACACAGCTGGGAACAATGACAATGCAGTTGCAATGTGGCTGGACACACCCTGGGCATGGTAGAACAAAAAAAAAAAGATCAGCTTACTCAAGGCCACTAACAAGTAACAACCTTAATAGTTTGTTAAAGATTTCAATGATTAGGAATTCGAGGAAGTGGATTCTTTGATGGGTTTTTTTTTTTGGGATAGGTAATAGATATTTCATTAATAAAAAAAGTACATCACAATGAAATAGAAACAGAATGCAGGAAATCAAATACTGAAATACATTGCGTAAAACCCCAAATACGAGATCACCCAAATAATGTCCCAACTAGCAAAGACTTCGAAAGATCAACAGATTTCTCAACATCCTCAAAAGTGCGGGTATTTCGTTCCCTTCAAATTAGCCACATCAAACAAGCTGGCACCATATTCCAGACCGAAGAAGAGTGTATCCTCATATAATTCTCCCATGCACAAAGAAGAGAAACAACCGTCTTTGGCATCACCCATTGTATACCAAACATCAAAAAAACTTCACTCCATAAGGCATGTGTGAACTTACAATGTAGTAAAAGATGATCCACTGTTTCTCCATCACAACGGCACAAACAATACCAATTAACCAAAGGCAAATTCCTTTTTACAAGGTTATCAATAGTAAGAATACTATCCCTAGCTGCTGTCCATAAAAAGAAATAAACTCATCTAGGTACCTTAACACTCCAAATACACTTCCAAGGGAAAGGAATGGTAGGAGGAGTAGATAAGGAATTATTATTATTTTTTGATAAATTGGAGCAGATAAGGAATTATAGAACGAGTGCACATCAAAAACACCATTCGGGGTTAACTTCCAAAACAAACTATCAACCCCCTCACCCCTTGGCATTTTGGAATAAATATGCTTGTAAAAAGCATCCACTCTCTCCACCTCCCAATCATTAGGAGCCCGGTGGAATTGAATATTCCAACTCCTACTACCACCATCTGATGTAATAGTAATCAACTTAGAAATCCAGGTGTCTTTACCCAAAGCACAAGAGAAAAGATGAGGGTAAAGATCTTTTAAGGGAATGTGTCCACACCAAAGGTCATACCAAAATCGAATACAAACACCCTCTCCCACCACATACAACACATGTCCAAAGAAACTCTCTGCGCCTTTTCTAATATTCTTCCACATTCCACACCCTTGCGAACCTCTACCAACTCTAGTGCACCAGCCTCCACTAGTCTCTCCATACTTGGTATCTATAACCTGACGCCATAAACAATTGGTTTCACATCCAAACCGCCATAACAATTTTCCAAGCAGGATTTGATTAAACAAGCCAATCCTCTGTATCCCCAAACCTCCTGCCTCAACCGGCCAACACACCTTATTCCAAGCAACAAGTGGATATTTGAAAGCTTCCTCAGAACTCCCCCACAAGAAGTGGATTCTTTGATGGTTGTCATGTACTCCAACATCCCAAGTAGAGAGGGTCTTACTTAATTGAGGTGGAGGTTGAAGGGCAATGGTAGGTTTAATGTTTGTTTATTGCGAGGCTTTGATGACGTATAGTTTCCTTGGAAGGCCTTCAACTTGTAGCCTTATGGATGGAGACTACTAAAAATTGGGCCTAAAGACCTACCAAGCCTGGCCATTTAATAATAAGGTTTCTTTATGCATTTTGTTGTTTATTATTTAAGCAAAATTTTCTATTTGGTAAGACAGTTTTGAGATTAAGAAAAAAAATGTGTTTTGTTTTTACACTGCCGACTCCAATCTCGCTTGATGCTGACTACTAGGATTTTGTCCTTGTTTTCCCGTTATTTATTTTTCCAGTCACAATACTTTTGGTTGTCCTGCGTCACTTTCATTAGGACATTGCTTTGCTTGAATGGCCCTATATTTTGGGTCCTAGCAATTACCACTCTATCTTGGACTTTGATTCTCTTTTTTTATTTATTTATTGTAAATCCTATTCTTTTGTAATTCTTTAGGCGATCTTACGTACACACCATGTGGTAGTTCATCTTCCCCCCCAACCCCCCCCCCCCTCCCCCCAAAAAAAAAGTTATTACTTGTAAATAAAATGTTGTACCTAGTGTACAAAACTCCCACTTCTTGAGGGGTCCGAGAGAGGTCATGGTAAGCAACCTTAACGCCAATTTGTTTTGAAGGGGACCTATCAAAAAAAAAAAAAAAAAAAATTTTTTTGAAGAGGGTAATTCCTAGACTCAAACCCGCGACCTATCGCTTTTAGTAGAAAGCACTTGCCAATGCACCAAGGTCCGACCTCTACAACTAAATAAGAAGAGGAACACAGCTGTTGTATAGCCCTTTTTTGAAAAACCAGATCAGCTGTTTATCTACAACTAAATATAAACTATAGAGGCTTATATCAAGCCAAACTTATTGCAGAAAACAAAAAGGAACAGGATAGTACATGGAAAATTCATAAGCAAAGACTTCCTATTTTTAATTTTCCGATCGTAGAGAGGTTACTCTCCTTGTAACTATCCCATATGATTATTTAATGTAAAACGAAAAGCAGTTGCGTACCGAAATTGAAAAGTTCACTCTTTTAGAAGAGGTTAGTTGGAGGCAGAAGTCTAGGGTGCTACATTTGAGGGAGGGGGATGCTAATGCTAAATTTTTCCATAGAATGGCTAATTCTCATAGAAGAAATAATGGTATTGAGAGCCTTATGGTTGATGGAATCTTGTCTTCAGATCAAGGTATGATTACTGATTGTATTACTCAATTCTTTATGAAATTATACTGAGGAGCAAGTTGATAGACCGTTTCTAGATGTCTTGGCATTTCCTAGGATTTCTAGTGATAATGCAGATTGGCTAGATAGACCCTTTGATGGGGGAGAAATTTTTGAGGTCATACAGAATTTTAATGGTGACAAATCTCCTGGACCAGATGGGTTTCCAATGGCTTTCTTCCAAGCTTGCTGGGGTATTATCAAAATTGATCTAATGGATGTTTGGTCATACCTAAAAAAAATGAAGCAATTGAAGTTAAGGATTTTCGTCCCATTAGTCTTGTTGGGGGGGTTTATAAAATTATTGCCAAGGTCTTAGCCAACAGACTTCGCACAGTCATGGAAGATATAATTTCAGCTTCACAAAATGCTTTTGTGAGGAACCGGTAGATTCTTGACCCTGTACTTATTGCTAATAAATGTCTTGATAGTAGATTAAAAACTGGGTTGCCAGGGCTGCTTTGTAAATTAGATGTTGAGAAGGCCTTTGATCATGTGAATTGGGGATTTCTTATGCAGTTACTAGAAAAGGGTGGGTTCTCTGCTAAATGGCGGCAATGGATATTCTTTTGCATATCTACAGTTCATTTCTCTATTATGATAAATGGCTCTCCTTGTGGGTTTTTTGAGAGTTCCAGGGGGTTGAGACAAGGTGACCCATTGTCCCCTTTGCTGTTTATATTGGTTTTGGAAGCCCTTGGGAGAATGTTGGATAAAGCTGTCCATGATGGTCACATGTTAGGCTTTTGTGTGGGTCGTGAAGAAGGAATATCATTGGCGGTGTCTCATCTTCTCTTTGCGGATGACACTTTGATTTTTTGTGGTGCTGATTTAGATCAGGTTCTATTTCTCCGTATGATACTCATTTGGTTTGAGGCGGTCTCTGGTCTAAAGATAAATTTGGGTAAGTCAGAGTTGGTTCCTGTGGGTATGGTGGATAATTTGGATTTATTGTTGATTGTACTCGGCTGTAAACAAGGTACTCTTCCAACGAAGAATTTGGGTCTTCCTTTGGGTGCTAAATTCAAGGATAATGCAATATGGAACCCAATTCTGGAGAAGATAGAACGAAGATTAGCAGGATGGAAACGCTTGTACTTATCAAAGGGAGGTAGAGTTACTTTAATTAAAAGCACTTTATCTAATTTATCCACTTATTTCCTATCTCTATTTCCTATTCCTGCAACTGTGGCTAACCGAATTGAGAAACTTCAGAGAAATTTCTTATGGAGTGGCATTGGAGATGAACCAAAATTCCATTTGGTTAAATGGGCTACTGTTTGTAACCCCATTGCATCGGGTGGCTTGGGGATAAGAAAGGTAAGACTTTTTAATGAAGCTTGGCTTGGGAAGTGGCTATGGAGATTTGGGATGGAGAGGGATGCCCTTTGGAGGAAAGTGATAGAGGTGAAATATGGTAGTGAATGGGGTGGCTGGTGTACTAGGCCTATTAATGGTCCATATGGTGTTGGCTTGTGAAAATATATTAGTCGGGGATGGCCTTCTTTTTCTCGCCACATTCTATATGATATTAGGGATGGGTCTAAGGTGAAATTTTGGCAAGACCATTGGTGTGGTGAGACTTCTCTTGTAGTCAGTTATCCTGAATTGTTTAGAGTTTGCCGAGATAAGGAGGCTAGTGTGGCTGAGCTTATGAAGCTTGATAATGGAGTCCTTTTTTGGGATGTCAGTTTCTTTAGGGGTGTGCATGCTCGGGAATTAGAGGCACTGGTTGGTTTCATGGATACCATTTATGGTGCTTCGGTGAAAGGGTTTGGTGAGGATAAGACGTGCTGGAAACTTGATAGAAAGAAGGGCTTCCTGGTTAAAGACTATTATAGTCTCTTAGTGGGCTCTAATGACTATTGCTTTCCTTGGAAAAGTATTTGGAATCAGAAGATTCCTTCTCGAGTAGCTTTCTTTGTTTGGACTGCTGCTTTGGGAAAGTGCTTAACGATTGACAATTTACGAAAAAGGAGAGTTTGGATATTGGATTGGTGCTACATGTGCAAGTGTAATGGTGAATCGGTTGATCATCTTTTTCTTCATTGTCCGGTTGCAAGGGATATGTGGGCTATGGTGTTCGGATTGTTTGGAGTGAGCTGGGTTATGCCGCAGTCTGTAGTGGGGCTTTTAGCATGTTGGCAAGGCAGATTTGTTTGTCATCGAAATGGGTATGTATGGTTGATTGTTCTCCACTGCTTATTATGGTGTCTTTGGAGAGAGAGAAATAGTAGGTGCTTTGAAGATAAGGAGAAATCAATTTCAGACTTGAAGCTATTTTTCTTTAGAACTTTAAAGGATTGGTTGGCTGCATTGCAGAACCAATCATTTTCATCTTTTCTTGATTTCCTAGATTCTTGTAATTTTGGTTCTTGATTGTTTGACCCCTTGTACACTCCCTGTGTACTAGGGTGCTTCCCTTTTTGATATCAATAAACTTATTACTTATAAAAAAAAAAAAAAAAAAAAAAAAAAAAAAACGAAAAGCAGTTGTATGTTAAGCTTCACTACCTTCAGCCATAATACAGCTAGAATCATCAAAGACATGAGGAAAAGCAATACACATAAAATAATGCGAACTTACAGCTTGTGCTGCTTCATCTATTATAACAACATCAAAGCCACGATTCCATTTACTGAAAAGAGTTGAACCACTGAAGCTAAGGGTGCAGAAGACCTGCCAGTTATACAGAAATCAGAAAGGAAACTACATAAATTTCACTTAACACAAGGAAAAAGTTACATACAATTACAGCCTCATCCAAAATTGCAGCGCGTATACTATCCTTATCCCTTTGTGGAGCTCCATGTTTATCTTTATCAGCACTCATGCTTTCCAGCTTTTGTTTCACCTGCAAAGGAAATTGTTCATGTCAAAATTTTGACTCACTTAACCACTATATGTATCGGAAGATATAACTTGGTACCAGAAAAACATTCAAGATCCATCATATACAAAATAAGCACCATCGTCTTTTATTTTATTTTTTTTAATACTGTAAAATCAGTCACCATTGGCTGAAACTAATAATTTTCTATTTGGGCAGTTGATGTATTGGGTTACACCTTTGGTTCTTATTGACTTAAAAGCTTAGCCTTGCCTTATGTTGATTGTGCTTATGGTATAATTTTTCATAATTATAATTTGATTGTGCCTTTCAGGCTGATATTAATTGTTCTATTATTATCTGTAAACTTAAATGTGGGTTTTTTTTTTTTTTTTTCTTTTCTGATAAGTAATATTTGAAAGTGGTGAATTAAAGTCTTTATTTAATATCTATATAAAAATATAGGAATATTTTTTATTCTTATAAGAGCGAAACACCGAAAAATGTTTTCTAGTGAATTTTCAGGAAAACAACCAAACACAAAATAACAAACAGAATATTTTACACCAAAACAATTGCAGGCTAAGCAACTCTTCATCTTCTATGAAATCAGAAACCCTCCTCTCTCAACAGCGGCCCCCCCCCCCCCCCCCCCCCAAAAAAAAGAAAAAAGTACTAACACAAGCAATGAGTGAACTATGTGCCCATCAACTCACCCTCTACCCTGTTCTTATGGACCAAGGAAGTGCCATTTGAGCTAGGGTTCTTTGGCCAACCATCCTCCTTTTTTAAACAAAGACAGTTCTTTTTTTCACTTCCAATTCCGTAGGCATAAGGTTTATGTAGATAGTATATCAGCACCATTGAAGGTATATTTAAAAGAATTAATTTGCACTCTAAGGGAGTCTCGATGAGATTCGAAGGAAGTTACTCTACGGGAATTTGATTGATCCTTCAAAGGTTATAGACTCCTTTTTTCCATTAAAGAAATTTCGAGTACCTGAGAATTAGAATATAGAAGTATTTCAATGTGTTTGGAAATGTCACTGCCCTGATACCAAATTTGAAGTTTGAGTCCTGAGATCAACAATTAGGCAAATTCTCCAGCAAAATGAGTGAAAGTGGAGAAGCAACCCATTCGTAAGGTCTTGTTTGCCAAATCAAAGCTACTAAGTTCATTAGTAATCAAATTTGCTTCATTGTATTTATTACTTATCAAAAAAAATTTGCTTCATTGTATGCCTCTTGTTGTCTGTATTACATGGTTTAGACATTTTAGATCTGCCTTTGTAGATTTCAAAAGCTTTGTCTTCTTCTGGTCAGCAATTTATAGAACTTTATCATTATTCATATTCTTTTGATTCACCATAAACAGAGATTGTTTTTAAAATTAGTAGAATTAACAGTTTGGACAAAAAGAAGAAGACAAAATTAATAAAGTGAAGTTCAATATTGTTTTATGATTGCCGAATAACATACAAGGTAATCCATGGAGACTGCCCGAACAGAGTGATGCTCCTTAAGACCAATACGCACAATTTTAGGATTATATGCATGGTCATTTTCATCACGAACGCCTGAAAATAACTCGAATACATTTGAAGAAAATATTACATCAAGGAATGGCCATGTGGCACTAAATGTCCACTAAGGAAAAGTAAATATAAGACAATAAGAGCTCCTATACTACCTTCAAGTACTTAAGCAAACTCTGTGACTATGGGACACAAATAAAAAAATATGAAAAACCAAAGAATGTGCTCTAACTAGGAGAGTGCATGGGTCAGGTTGGTTTAGGTTGGAGGGTTTTTTTAAACCCAACCCGACCTTGTGGGGTTGAGAAATTCCTAACCCATCACATGCAGAAACTAACCCTACCCAACCCAACCCAACCCACATAGGTCGGGTTGTGGGTTGGGTTGGGTTGGGTTGGTGGGTTGTGCATATATCATGTATTTATGCCTTATATAAAATTGGGCTTTTATCAATTATATAAAAAAAATTCCAATAAATTATTACAATTCATATAATATGCTTAAATTATATGCAAAATTTTCAAATTCATCAAAACTAATTCTCAAAATACCATAATCAATCAATCTAGAAAATTTAAGCGTAATAAATAAACTTATATATACAAGGTGGTTTGGGTCGGGTTAGATGGGCTAACTATCAACCCGACCCGACCCAAGGCTCAAAATAAAATTCCAACCCAACCCACCAACCCACAAAAACCAACCCAAGGCGTTGGGTTGGTTTCATCAGGTTGGTGGGTTTAATGAACTCCCCTATTAATGACTGCCCTTAATTTGATAGATTACTCAGTGAATAACATGATACAGTAGACCACATAAAGCCTTTTCTACGACATTGTATAGCTCAAATGGCACTTCCTTCTCCAATAAGAATAGGTGGAAGACTGAAAGGTAAGTACCCACTGGGCGTATGCATATCTTAACATTATAAAAATAAAAAAGAAAAGAAAGAATGGGCAACCCAATTCATAGCACATATTAAAAATTCCTAATTCTAATACTCAATTCCCATGTCATACAAACACCAGTACATGTCCTGATGCATATCATGGATTAAAACATTTCATGGAATAGGTGTCAATATAAAACATGAATCTGGCAATAATTTTGGTATTCTACTGGAATGAAATCACACAGAATTTCATTTTGAAAATTTAGAAAGAAAAAACTTGTACCGGTGTTTAAAACACGCAAGACAATCTCATCAAGTGCGGAGTTTGATGGGGCACATACTAACACACGAACACGATATTTACGACAAGAATTGACTACTTCTGGTTTCTGCAATATATTCAAAGTTAGCAAACATTATTCTTCAAGATCACAAATTCACATTGGTACTAGTTACGGATCAAAACTTACCAAATCATTTCCTGAGGTAGGGAAAAAACCGTCATCACCATCAATGGGCATCATGCTATCCCTAGGATTACCGCCAATTAACCATGGAGATGCACTCACCCAGTGATTGTATCTGCAAAATGATGCAGGAGAGATAAAAAAGGAAAAAGAAGGTAACATAATATAGGAATTTAAGAAAATTAAACGTAAAGGAAATGACATGCCCAAAAAATCAGCTCTTAGGTTTTACTTGGAATCAACACCAAAGTTACTAGAGATCAACACTTAGCAATCGCAAAAATTACAATATAAAACTTCATTCACAATAATCTCTTTTTTTTTTTTTTTTTTTTATTAGAGTCTTTTTTAAGTAGGTTTTCAAGGACTACATCAATAAGGAAAATAATTCTAAAACAAAACATAACCCCACATAATCTTCAGTTAGGATAAATAAATAATATATATATATATATATCTATGGATAAAATTACAGCAATGGAATTTCAAAATTCAAATTAGCACTAATTTTGAGCACTAATCCTGGTGCATCTTATAATTTGCACCACTTTTCCCAGGGTGGGAGGGACTCAAGCTCGTCAAGAATAGCTTTGGGTAGTACTTTTTTTTTTTTTTTTGATAAGTAGGTTTGGGTAGTGCTTAAATAGATCAGGGCCTAGTTGCTGCCACTCTTCTCAAGTGATCCAGGTATGGTTTGACTCTAATTGCTAATGAATTAGGTTAACTGAAAACTCCTCCATCCCCAGCAGAAAAATAGCATCAATATTATTTTCTTTACATTCTGGCAAAATGTTTGATGGTGTTGGATGAGTCATAGGGTTCGTAATGAGATCATGGGGAGGCTGATTAACTTATTAGCTTTTATATGTAACCAAATCCTCATTGTTAAAGCTGAAGCTATTTTTGTTATCAGTTGGAAAATCATTAAAATATGCATTTGATCGAACCCATTTCAACACTTTTGAGTGCTTCAGCACTACAGGCTAGCAGATGCCAAAAAGAAGTTTCAAATTTTGGTGTTTGACCAATGGTTTTGAGAACAGAATCTTTAATTGTGTTTTTGAAATTAGTTGGCTAAACAAGAATTTTTTAGTGTGGACACCACCTTTTTCTTTTAAAACAGGCAACCATACAGCCTGTAGACTTTTTGAATCATATGTTTATTTTAAAACTGCACTTGAAACTTATTTGGACAGTAAAAACCTGTCACGTAAACACTGAAGAGTATTTTAGTGCAAAAAACTCACAAAATGATGGTATCTTCCATTGTTTATTTGGCAGGGTTTTTTAAGTCATTTTGTAAACTTTTTTGGTTCCAAAATATTATCCAAGATTCACTTAAGAAAATTTTGGAGTTTAGAAAGGTTCTAAGTATCACTTAGGTAATTTTTGTAATTTTTAAATCAAAGAGACATTGTAAGGGTTCAAATTGCATTAATTTAATTCTATAAGGTTGGAATCAATGCAATTGAAATTTCAAGGTTTAATTTAAACCAAGTTTAAATGTTGGCATTTTTTATGTAATTTATTAAGGTCTAAAGTCTGTAATATGTAACCTTTTAAACTATAGGTTGGCACATATCACATTGTGGGTTAATTTTTTGATAAATAATAAAATTCATTAAGAGAATAAGCACAAAAGGGGCACAACCCAAGAACACAAGTACATAAAGGAAAGCCCAAACAAAATAAAAAGGAGACATAAAAGAAATAAAAGTAAACAGAACAATTAATGAAAGCCGGTGTCCAGGAACTCTAGAAAGCTTGTAATAAAGGATGAGAAATCAAAGTCCAATCATAAAGTCCTCTGTAAATCTAAATTCAGCTTTGCCAAACTCAACCCTTTCCCCTTAAAGCAACAGAATTTCTCTCTCTAGAGACACCATGTCTCTCCACTTATCTTTTTTCTCTTTCTTCGTCAATACATTAGAACAAATTCCAACCTTCTCCTAGTGTAATACTCTGCGCACTGAATTTTGATTTTCTTTTTATTATCTACATTAAATATTCTCTTCCCAAAAAATAAAAGAATAAGATAGACTTCAGAGATGGCTTTTACAATTTTACAAGTTTTGATTGAAATTAACGATTTCCCTTTCTCAAAAAGCATGTTCTTCACTTAATTCATCACTATAGTTTTAAGCACTTCTGGTTATTAAAATGTATAAGTTGCAGTAGAAATTAGAAACAGCTCTAATTAAAAACAATCCTATATGAAATGCCCTAAAAAATGGAATATTCTTTCCACCAAGAGCTCTGAAAAATGCAAAGTGCCTCCCCTTAACAGGAACACCAGCAACTACACTGAACTTCCCATGCCAACGACGGATGGCGCTATAGGGAGATCCCAACAGTGTAGACACGGTAGTTATTTTGGGAGAAAGAGAAAGGGGGAAGGCTATTCTTCCATATTGAATTAAAATCCATTGAATTTGTCTTGGCAGAGAGTGGGAGGACTTGTAGTTTGCAGGTCATTGAATGGGGGAAGAATAACATCTTACTCAGCAAGGAAATAGCACAGTGGTTTTGCTCGGTGGTGGCAGAAGTATTCACACTGCCACCAGACCATATTGTTTTCAAGTCTTGCTGAGAAGCAGGAAAGGTGTTTGTTGTTCAAAAGAATAGGAATGATCAAGGTATGTATATTGCGGTGATGAAATATGAAGCAAAAAGAAATAAGGGTTCTGTGATATTACCGGAAGGCCGACAGTTGTGGGGGTAGAGAAAACTCAGTTAGGTGATCAACGGTTTGGTGGTGCCAGAAACGAAGGGTAAGGTGGTAGTTCTGGAGCTGTGCTGCTGCAAGAATCCCCAAAGCCTTTTGGCGGAGTTGCGAGAAACACACCCTCAGAAAGAAGCTCTTTCCTTCAAAGATGCCATAATCAATGGAGGCATTCCTCCAGAGATACTAGAACTAGGGGGCTAAAAATTTGGAGAGAAATTTAGGGAATGGGGTGTAAGTCAATGCTTGTGCCAAATTAAATTTAAGGGTGATTTTGGAGTGTGGGCCAAGTGGATAATGGGGAGTAAAGTGGGCTGAAGTTTTGGATACAAACCAACAGGTACAACAAATAGCAAAACCAAGGCCTCTCTTTGAATTAATCCCCAAAACCCGACCCATCAAAAGTGGGTAAAAAGGAATTATCCTTGAAGCTTCTTGAGGTGGCCCTCCCCTAACCCCTGTTGCAACCACTGCCAATTGCAGCAGAAGGGCCGATCGATGAGACTAGCATGGAGACGCTATGCCATCTTGGATCCCTCACAACGGCCAATGTTAGCCGCATCTCCAGCGACACAACTAACTGATTGCAGCAACTGTGCAACGGGAGAAGGATATTGTTCCCCATGGATTGCTGAGGTGGGCTGATTGTGTTGCTGGAGATCCCATTACCTTCTCCAAGGACTAGAATGACACTGAAGAGAAATGAAAGAGGGGAAGAGGTTGTTACTGTGCCGAAATCTTTTAGAGGAGGATGACAACATCGTTGAGACTGATCTTGACACTAACAATGAGGGATACAGTGAGATTGCTCTGACAACTTTGACTGCCGAGCTGGCTCAACTGGGTTTTGTGATGGTGATCCTTTGTAAGTCAAACCACTGGCGATGACCCTCCCAGAGGTTGATGATGGAAGAGACAAGGTAGTCAAAGAGAACCCACCTAGATCACAGAAGAAGCATTCAAGCTAGGCAAAGAAGAAATTCAGAGGGTTTGGTAGGTACTTGGGAACCTCTTATGATGGTTTTGAGGACATCATGGATTTGTTGAGTGCAATTCAAGCTGCTTTGGGAGACAGGAGTGATGGCAGTAGTCCCAAAAAAACCAAATGCATTTCAGAGTCTAGGGTTTATAGGTTATTGAAAATTTTGATTACCACCTCAAATATGAGATCAAGAGTTCTAAAAGGAGAAAAAACAATAGTGTGAGGGCGCTGTTAGAGGCACAAATTTGAAGATTTTTTTTGGAGGGGCACTATTCTACTAAAACATAGAGGCATCTCCAATGGTTACTGTTTGACCATTTTCCTGTTCACGTGGAGTGTGGGTTCTTGCAATGAAGCCAGAGCCCATTTAGACTTGAGCATGTTGATGAAGGTTGAATGCTGTACTCATAGGGTGAAACGATGGTGGGATTCTTATCAATATCACAGCTCACCTAGTTTTATTACCAACAAGTTGAAGGCAAGTTAGATTTGAACGAGCGGAATGTACTGGAGTTTGGAAATGTAATGCAAAGAAAAACACTCTGGTAGGTTGCATCAAGTCGCTGGATGAAAACTATGCCATCGGAGGAAATAAGTTGAAGACAAAAGTCTCAGATGCTTTCGCTAAAAGAAGGGGATAAAAATACAAAGTTTTTCTATCACCTTGAAAATTCACATTGTCAAAGTAACAATATAGTGCAGCTAGCTGTGAATAGGGAGATGCCCACAAACCAGGCTGAAATTAATGCAAAAAAATTACCAGCTTTTGTATACTGAAGCGGGAGTCCAACGCCTTCTGTTGGATGACTTAGCTTTTCAGTTATTGATGATGAGGAATCTAATAGGCTGGATATTAGTTTTACAGAGGAAGAGGTTTATGAGGCAGTTATGAATGGAGATAAAGCCCTGGGCCAAAATCAATGCACGTTTGAGGGAAAGGATCTTTCTTTGCCTATCTTAAGTTTCTCTTCATGAAGACTCTATTTGAATGAGCTTCACAGTCCCTCACCCTTTCTACATACTCCTTAATGGAGTTTCTGGATTCTTTATGCCTTGTCCAGTGATACAAAGACGTTGATCTTTTCCAAAAAAAAATTTCTTTCTACATTTCTTTTTAGACAATAGTATAGTACCTGTACACGCTTTTTTTTTTTTTTTTTTCAAGTTCTTTAATGAAGTTCAATTACTTATCAAAAAACAAGCCCTGGACCAGATGGGTTCACAATGACTTTCTTCCAAAATTGTTGGGACATTTTAAAGGCAGATATCATGAGGGTATTCCACTTTCTCCATAAATGCGGTACTTTTGAGAAGAGTCTTAATGCTAAATTTATCACTCTTATTCCAAAAAAAAAAAAAAAAAGCTTGAGAGGTAGATATTAAGGATTTTCAACCTATTAGTCTAATTACTAGAGTTTATAAAATTATTGCCAAAGTTCCAGCTAGAAGGTTGAAAATGGTATTGGGAAAGGTGGTCTCTGAACCCCATAATACTTCTATTAGAGGGAGACAAATCTTGACTCCGTGCTAATTTACCAACCAATGTTTAGATAGTCATCTAAATTTTGGCATGCCAGGGGTATTGTGTAAGAAATTTCCTTTGATACATAAAATCAAATAAAATATAATAAATGTCTTCCCATTGCCTCTTGCATCATCAGTTCAAGTGAATGGCAGCCTTAGTGGTTTCCTTCATAGCTCACAGGGGCTGAGACAAGGAGACAATTTATTCCCTCTTTTGCTCATAATTTTCATGGAGGCTCTGAGTAGGCATCTGGAGAGGGCGAGACGAGGAAATTATATATCAGATTTCTCAGTTGGTAGCCAATATGCTACTCCAACCATGATCTCACATTTTCTCTTTGAGGATGACATGTTGATTTTTTGTGAGGCTAATCTAGAGCAAATGTGGCATTTGGAATCTATTTTTTTGTGGTTTAGGTATTTTTGGATTTAATATAAATTTGGGGAAATCCGAAATGGTCCTAGTAGGTGAAGCGTCAAATGTTGAAAATATTTTGGGATGCAAAGTAGCTCAGCTTCCCATGACATGTTAGGGGCTTCCCTTAGGCTTCACCTTAAAAGCAAAAGCTATGTTTTGAGATGGTTGGGGGAGGAAGCATTTGAACCCTGGACGTCCCCATTGAAAACACTAGGAAGTGTTGGTTAACATGATCTCACAATTTTCATGGAGGCTTTGAGTAGGTGTTTGGAGAGGGCGAGACGAGGAAATTATATATCAAATTTCTCAGTTGGTAGCTCAGCTTCCCATGACATGTTAGGGGCTTCCCTTAGGCTCCACCTTAAAAGCGAAAGCTATGTTTTGAGATGGTTGGGGGAGGAAGCATTTGAACCCTGGACGTACCCATTGGAAACACTAGGAAATGTCAGTTGAGTTACAAGGTTATTGGCTCAAAGCAAATGTAAAAGAATGCATCTCTATAAGGGGGGCCAGTTGACTTTGATAAAGACCACTTTTCCTGTCTTCATACCTACTATTTATCCTTGTTTCCTATCCCAACAGGTGTTACTCATTGTATTGAAAAGTCATCAAGGGATGTTTGTGAACCACTTCAAATATCACCTGGTTAATTGGAGGAATGTTTGTGAACCACTTCAGAAATTTGTCTTCTTTAATCATGCTTTGTTGGGGAAATGGTTGTGTTGGTGTGATTGAGGGGGTTGCTTTGTGAAGAAGGGTGCCCTAACAATGTTTAGGGTCTGTATAGGGTTTTGCTTATGGAAGAATATCAGAAAGGATTGGGACAATTTTAACCGATTTGTTAGTTCTAAGGTGGGGGATGGTTCCTCTATAAGATTTGGGCATGATTCCTAGTGTGGGGGGCTACCTCTGAGGGAGAGCTTCCCAGAACCTTTTGGTATAGCACGTGCAAAGATGCCTCAATGGAGAAACTTGTCTTTTATAGGGGAAATTCACCATTAGGATGTAAGTTTTACTTGGCCGTTCTAAGACTGGGAATTAGAGTCGGTTGTCTCTTTTATAGATCTGGCCTATTCTAGGCTGATAAGACAGGGTGGAGTGGATATGCTTTGTTGGAATCCATCTTCATGGGAGGTTTTTGAAGTCAGGTCCTACTATAAAGTGTTACACTTGATAGCTTAATCATCTTTTCTTTGGGCGAGCCTATGGAAACCTAAGGTGCCAATGAAGGCCAGTTTTTTCCATTGGACATTGGGATTGGGGGAAATCTTAACTACTAGTAACCTGTGAAGGTGGCAATTAGTTGTGATGGATTGTTGCGTCAGCGGGATGGAGAAATTCCTGATCATTTACTTCGCATTCTTGCTAGAGAGTTGTGGAATATGGATTTTTTACTTTTTGTGGTTGATTGGGTTATGCTAAAGTGTTGCAGAGCTCTTAGCTAGTTAGTTGGGCTAGTTTAGTTGGTGCAGTAATGCTGTGATATGTGATATGGAGCATGATTCCTCATTGCCTCATGTGGGTATTTGGTAGGAGAGGAATGCTTGGACTCTTGAGAGGTGTGAAAGATCAGTTCATGACTAAAAGCTTTTATTTCTCAAGACTTTGTTTGAGTTGGTAAATGCTTCAAGTTTATTTTTCTTTTACTTCTTTGCCTGATTTGCTTGATCGTTATACTTTCCATGTTTAATTTTTGTGTACCTGTTGTTGTGTACATGGTTAGCACTCTTTTCAGTTAATTGTGAAATTTTACTTATTAAAAAAAAAAATAAGAACAATCCCAAATGAGAATGATCATACTTCTCCAAATAATATAAAGCAATAATTGGAATAGTCAACACGTGAAAACATATAGATAGATCGACATATATAACATTCAAGTCAAATATATGAAAAAAATATGAACGTCTTAAAAAAGAAGAAAAGGGTTAGTAACAACACATACTTCTCCTGAATAGGTAATTGTGGCCCTCGCTTCATTTCAAGGAACTCGCCCCTACATGAAAAAGAAAGCAGGAAACACATAAGAATAAATGAGCCATAGAATGAACTGTATGATATATCCCATTCTGCACTCCTCATAATTACAATGGATACCATAACCTAGGAATGATATAATACTTATGCCAAATACTAATGGAGGGAAAGAAATGGGAGGGGGGGATATTTTTACTTGGAGAGCACTCTTGCTGGAGTTGCATGCAAAATGGCACTTAGAAGCCCAAGAATAGTCTTTGTTTTTCCTGTTCCTGGGGGGCCCTAAAAGGAAGCATATGGTCAGTATCCACGTTTTACAGTACCTAAATACATAATTTAATCAAACCAGAATGTGCAAAATAAAAAATAGTTCTTGTTACATAAAACAAAACACTATTTTCTGAGTCAAGAATGACAGGATGCTCTTTGTTAATAATTTGTATTCTCAATGTTCATAGAAGCACGTTCAATTTTTTTTATTGGTAAATTACTCTAGTATCTGTTGGGTCTGGAATCCATGACCTCACCTTCGACCTTGATCTTACAAGGAGAGGGGGTGCTGTTTGAGCTTAGATCTCATTGGCTAGCACTTACAACAGTTACAACATTACTAATAAGAAATGGAGATAGACAGAAAAGAGTAGAAAAGCAATCTTTCCTACTTATGCATGTAACCGAGTGTGCACCTTTTGCATTTATTTTAAGGATATTAAATTGAAAATTGATCTTGAGACATTAAATGCTAATTCATAACTAATTTAAGTAGCCACTTGGAACACTTCACGGTGCTTTTGGGAAACAATTTTTTAATTCAATTTACAATTATAACTGCAACATATTTCTTTAGTGCCTCCATTATGGTTTGAATAACTAAAAGATTAGGCAATCTTACACACCAAAAAAAAAAAAAAAATTAGGCGAATTTTTTTCTAAAAGTTGTTGATAATGGAACATGCACAGAGAGAGGTGACATGGGACAGCCATAAGAATTTCCCGCTTCGGGGTTTCAGTGAACAAATTACAAAGATAGTGGGATGGCTGGACATAAGTGAAAATTTGATTCAATATAAAGCTGTAAGGGGCTGGTGAGGAAGAAGATGATGAAAACAAAGATAAGGGAAGAGAGGGGAGAGGTAGAAGCTAGCATCCATGTCTTCAACAAAACCAAATCACTTCCATAAATCAAACTATGTTTGGGTACAACAAGTCATCTTCATAGACTCAAAAACTTTCCCTGCTTCTAATAGGATTAAAACAGTCAATCACATGGAATTCCTAATATGCACATCATATACTTGGTTAAAACTCTAGGATACTATCCTTTTTGCAGACGATACTATCCTTTTTTGTGATGCGGATGTGGAGCAAATTCTTCATATTCGGTTGTTGTTACTTAGTTTTCAGGCAGTAACAGGTTTAAAGGTTAATGTGCATAAGAGTGAATTGGTTCCAATAGGGGAGGTTGATGATGTGCATGCCCTGGCTAAAATTTTGGGCTGTAGAGTTGGAAAGTTGCCTATGTCTTATCTTGGCATGCCGTTGGGGGCTTCACATAATTCCCCTTCAACTTGGAACCCTATTTTGGAAAAATTTGAGCGGAGATTAGCCGGGTGGAAGAAGTTGTATTTGTCTAAGGGGGGTTGGTTGATGTTACTCAAGAGTACGCTATCTAGTCTTCCTACCTATTTTCTTTCGTTATTCACAATTCCTACTCATGTGGCTAATAAAATTGAAAAGTTGCAAAGGGACTTTCTATGGGGTGATAGCAAAACTCATCTGGTAAGATGGGATAAAGTTTGTGCGCCTATAGCAAATGGTGGCTTGGGGATAAGGAAACTTACTACTTTTAATAAGGCCTTATTGGGAAAATGGTTGTGGCGATTTGGGAAGGAAGAGAATCGGTTATGGAGGAGGGTGGTAGCTTCAAAATTTGGAGAAGAATGGGGGGGATGGACCTCAATTTTGGGTAGGGGAGCTCATGGTTGTGGTTTGTGGAGAGGTATTCGCATGGGATGGGAGGAATTTAGCAAAAATTGTCAGTTTGTTGTTGGGTTGGGGAATAGAGTGAGGTTTTGGCAGGATGGGTGGTATGGGGATCAACCTTTTCAATTGGCTTTCCCAAGGCTGTATGGTATTGCCATTGATAAGGAGGTATCTGTAGAGGCTTCTTTGTCAAGGCAGGGGGCAGAGGATAGAAGAATTTGGAATGTTCGTTTTATTCGAGAATTTAATGATTGGGAGATGGATGAAGGGCTGCTTTTTCTCCGTATATTGGGAGCTAATACTCCTCCAATGGATGTGGGAGACCGGATAAGATGGAAATTGAAGCCTAATGGGGATTTTGATATCCGGTCTTATTATAACAAATTAAGGGATTCTTCCTCAATTGTCTTTCCTTGGAAAGCTATATGGAAAGTAAAGGCCCCTAGGCGAGTATCTTTTTTTGTTTGGTGTGTAGCTTGGAATAAGATTCTAACGGGTGATAACCTGAGACTGAGGAGCTTGTTTTTTGTGGATTGGTGTATTATGTGCCGTCATTGTGGAGAGACAGTAGACCACTTATTTCTTCATTGTGAGATGGCTTATCAGTTATGGAGCTTTGTCTTTATAACTTTTGGCCTGTCTTGGGTTGTACCTAGATCGATCCCAGATTTGCTCTTTGGCTGGTGGAATTGGTTGGGGAAGTACTTGTCTCAGATTTGGAATTTAGTTCCGTTGTGCATCCTTTGGTGTATTTGGAAGGAACGGAATCGGCGGACTTTTGAGGATTTGGATAGTTCCAGTGATCAGATGCTTGCTTCTTTTAGTGGGACTCTTTTTGATTGGTCTCGGGCATGGGGACTCACAACTAGTGATTCTCTCCCTTCTTTCCTTAGCTCTCTTTCTCTTTGTAATTAATTTGTTGTTTGGTTTTCTTTTTTGTTTTTTCTCTGTTTTCTCCTTCTTGTATTTTCTGGGTTTGCTCTATGTTATTCATGCATAGAGTAGCCTTTCATTTATATAACAATCTTACTTATCAAAAAAAAAAAACTCTAGGAACTAGAGTTCTTTAAACTCAGATTAATCACAAAAATATCCATAAAAATATCAAAAATAAAAATCTGCACAGGTTTTCCAATAATATTACAATCAACCACTACATGTAAACAGATCCATGACTCATAAACCAACTTATAAAATTGAAACCGATATAACCCTAGGCTCTTTGTGAGGTGACCAGTGACCTCCAAAACCATGCAGGAATCTTCTCAATCAAATGTCTGAAGTGGGTCTAATACATTAAAAAACCTCAAATTACTGTGGCATAAAAAAAAAACATTGAAAACAGATTCTAGATCCTGTTCCCATGGCTACTGTAGCAATCTGACATCACCAATCTATAATTAGAAGTTTGGATTAACGACTATGGCTATCAGTGTGGTTGTCTGTGTGGCTCCTCGCAGTTCTCCCTGTAACACCAATGCTACATAGGAACCAAACTGTCTCACAGCGTTCTAAACCCCATTCATGTACCACTTGAATGCGAAAAACCGAGTAGAAGATAAATAACAGAAAAGCATGTTGTAAATAAATCTAGAAGAAACTCAAGAAAACATAATACGAACCTGAATCAGAACAAAAGCTTTACGTGCTAGACCAGCCTGCAACAGACAATAACACTCATAGCAACAGATTAGCATAATCCTTAAATATTACATAAAAAGATAACGAAAAAAGATGGGAACAGAAAGAGAGTTGAAAAACTGTCATGAGTTGTTGCAACATGTAAGCAACACCATGTTAGGGTAGTAGCAATCATATTAAAAATGCAAGCAATTGATAATCATATTTAATCATTTGAGTAGTGTGTTACCTGTATGGCTTCTTGTTGGGTTTCATTATGATTGTCTTTTATATATTCCTCTAGGAACTTAGAAATTTTCCAGCCCTGGCTTTCAGAACCAAGACTTTTTTCAGTAGCTGATAATATTAGATCCTTAAAAGGGAGAGAGCCAATTGACCATAGAGCCATATATTCACGAGCAATAGTTGATAAACTGCAGATCTGCAAGATGTATTCCATTCATTACTTGATAAAAGACAAGTTCATCAGCAAGGATGAAAACAAACTTCATATAGGATAAAGTATGGTTCAATGAATATTTTGATTGGCTATGTACAAGGAGAAAAAAGATCTTGCCAGCCTGATGGACAAGATCAAACAAAACTGCTTAAAATATTAGAGTGCTGTAAGTAAGAAGCTGAGCTGTATCAACAACGAATAGAAAGATCATTACAAGCATTATATTAGTCTAAACTAAAAATCAGTAAAGCAAAACACCACTAATGGTCAACCTTATCAATCAAATTCCGAATAAAATTAACAAAGTAACAATTATGTTTGGGCTCAATTACTACAGTTCCCATTCACTATTAAATCTGTAGATTTTATTTTTCGGTTGAGGAACGGTTTGCAAAGTTAAATTACAAAGACAATTAATTCATAAAATCTTATATGTTGGAGGTCTATTCTTGTTCAAGAACAACCAGTAAAAAAGAGACCCAAGGAACTGAGTTTTGAATCTCTCTATAGATAGTTCCTGTTCAACAAACGTCCTCCTATCCCTTTCCCTCCTTACATGCCACATTAAAACAAGAAAGGGCAACATTCCAAGCTTTATTCCTGAAGTCTTGGAACTTCTTCGTCAACATTAAAACAATCTTCTCATCTTCTTCAGCATCACTCACTTCACTACAAAAGCTACAAATAGCTACTGGACAATGCAATAGTAATTGGTCCACATTTTCACCACTTCTTTTACACAAAACACACCTGTTTCCCATCACCATACTACTTTTGATAAGATTATGCATAGTTAGAATTTTCCCCTGGGCCGTGATGCATACAAAGAAAGCTACCTTCATAGGAATTCTTACTTTCCAGACTGCCTTCAAAGGAAAATCAGAGTAAGCAACACTTATTAAGTCTCCAGTGCACCTTATCTATCATACCTACTTAATTCTGTGATGAGTACACCAATTCAAAAAAACAATTGTGATACTTACACCTAAGTAAATCACAAAATCTTCAAAATGGGGACCGCAACATATTTGTCCTTCCTAGTCCTTCTCAAGAGGCTTATAATATCACAAATTGCTATCAAATCTCTGTGAAAAGGTTGACATATAATTGGTGAATGTTGCACTGACCTTGTAGTACATTCATAACATTGAAATTGACTGGAGATAATAGAGTCTATATGACATACCAACCACATGACAGAATTTGTTGAAATAAGAATCATGAGTTTACAACACAAAGAACATCAAATATTGATACCTTACCATGCAGTGCTGCCTCATTTTTTATGCAGGCAAGAAAGAGTTCGAGGAAAAACAAGATTAAATACCAAAATATTCAAGAATTGTGGTCGAGTTTCAATGTGGGGCCTTCTTGGCACCTTTCATAGGCTACTTTATTTATTATTTAGTCTTGGTATAAAGTTTCCTTAGGTTCAATAGTTACTGGTTCAGTTTAATAAGTTTTGCCAAAATAGGGGTGGTTTGGTAAGTTTCAGGGAACAAGGCTACACTAAAGGCCAATGAGTCTCATTTTATTTTTTGAGTCCTTTTTCTATTTGGTTTAGAAGTTCTTAATTAGTTTTTTTTTTTTTTTTTTTTTTAAAGTAATTTTTATTCAAATAAAAAAATATTTAAAAAGTGCACCAGACAGTATATGGGATATATACTGTAGCCACAATAAGGTTTCAAGAGAAAGTACGAGAATAGTGAAATCCAATAAATTAGAAGCTGAATGGCCAAATAAATAAGCTCATCCAACTGAACAAAGTATATAAAAATTGGAATTTCACATATGTCACGGAACGTTCCAAGCCTTTAAAAGTCCTTGCATTCCTCTCCTTTTATATTAGTTTTCTTTGTTACTGGGAATCCTAGGAGTTCTGGTTCTTCTAGGAGTAGTATAGACAATAACCTATAAGAGAGTCTTGTATATTCAATAGAGGAAAGATAGTGAGACTGATTTTAATAAAACTCCAGGCACTTCTTTTAAGCCTTTGAGGGTGTAATTGCCTTCTCCTACCCAAGTGCGATTGCTTAGCAAAACCTAGATGTGATTGCCTAGTATTTATCTGCCTTTTCTCCTTCAATTCACTGCTTTAATACCAAACAGCCATCAAACATATTCAAGAGCAATCTTTTTAATTACCTAAACCTACATAACATAAAACCCCATTCAGGACTTCAAGATCTGATCACAAAATCTACTTTAGTGCTGAATTCCTAGAGATCCTACATCAAAATTGGTATCAGAGTTCATTCAAACTTTTGTCCAGCATCAAATTTAATCCCTATATATATTCCATGGCACTTGCTCTCCTCACTCTTCTTCGCTTTAAGGTTTTACTTCTAAGGTCAGGGCACACAAACACCATCCACAATTATAAAGGTTTCATATCCTCTTGCAAATTTGACACTTTTCAGAGAAAAAACAGTGATAAAAAAATATATATATTTAATTTCAAATGCTTGTCAACAACTCTCGAGCATCACCTTGTAAGGGCATGTCAATCAAATGGACAAGATGATGAAGACTACAATTTCAAAGAGAGAACAATCACAATCATGTTCATATAAAAAACTATAACCAACTTGAGCTAATATTTTTCTATTAAAAAAATATCTTTTTTCAAATTTTTTACTTGTTATCTTTTGTCATTTTTTTTCGGGACTTTTGATAACAATTGTGTAATGACAGGAAAAATAAACAGAAATTTCCTTAGAATTAAACAGTTTCATACTCTGGATTCAAAATTTAAAACAATAATAGATAAATAAAAAAGAATCTCTGCAGAATAAAGGACTTCATATAAGTAGCTAGTCTTAAAACGTTCTATAATTTAATGAGAAAAAACTTGCCTTTAGACTGTAAAAGAGTTTCTCCACTTCGCTAGTAGGAGAACTAATCAAAGACCGCATATTTAACAGCCTTTGACAAGATTTAACTACATCTGTATCATAATGCTGTACTTCTCCAGCCAGATACATTCTAAGTCTAAAACGATCATTCTGGCAGTTCTCCACCAATGCAAATGCATATGTTGTTGGGAGTCTTGTACCATCTTGAAACTGCAATAAGCAACACTCCAATCAATGAGAGCCCAAGCATTATAAATTAATTTCAGTTACCATATATAAAGCTAACTTTCGGTTACCAGAGTTCAAGAGGAGAAGAGGAAAAACACAAAATTCGAACCAATATTTCAGTTTATCTGATTATCTTGAATTATATCTTGCAATCAACCAAAGCTAACTAGTTGATTTTTTTGCAGAGAATTAACCTTGCAGTGCCCCAAGATTAATTTTTCCTTTTTCAAAAATTTTCTAAGAAACAAAACATGGCATAATATACACCCAAATACATTGTTTCTCAAATGTGCCTTCCCCTCCACCCCAAAAAAAAAGGAAAAGAAATGGAAAAGCAAGTACACTTTTTCAAACAACCCATTTTCAAAAAGCTGTAAAATAAGCCATAGCAAACGGGCACTAACACAATGAGATGAGCACAATGCAAAACCACCAGACAAAAAGAAAATGCTCAAGAACTGTACATTAAAATGCATGGAGATATAGAAGTTGAAAGCAAAAACGATCAGATTTCATTTTACCTTTTCTTTTGAAAGAAGCAAAAGATCATTATGTGATATGGACTCTTTAGCATTGTCAGCTGCATAAGTAACTGCCGGGAAGTGAAACCCATCAACCTCATTGCATTCCACCACCAGCCTTCTCTCCCATTCTGACACTGCAATGCCCAAAATACAAAGTTAAAGAGTGTGCATTTGTGTGTGTGAATTGCCATCAGTGTCACATTCCATACTTCAAAATTTTATCATACAAAGGCAAAAGCAACAAATTTATTGACCATTCTGTGGAGAAAACTGAGGGAAAAGTTAAGAGCTTTCTGGGTCATATTCAAAACCAACCCAACAAAAAAAAGAGAGAGAAAATTTGACAGAAACCCATTTGATTGATAAATTCAAAGGAAACAAGAAGATAGAAAATACCCTCATCTTCATTTGTCCTCTGAGTAATCTGAGCTTTGATTTCCTCGAAAATAAGTGGCTCAAAAGTAGAGATATAATCGTCCATGTCCTTGTAAGTGTCCTTAACTTCCTCGAGCCCAATAGCTCCATCCGCTGCCTTTTCCTTGTCTTTATTCTTGCAGGCCTCCTTTAGGAGGCGGAAATAGTCCCAGCCCAGAACAATTCTGTAGAAACGGAGCATTGGTGATTCATCTTCAAGCTTGTCTCTGTCCACAGCCATGGCTGCGTTCAATTGTGAGAAAAACAAAAGGCGCGGGTTTTGTTCTGCCAAAAACAAAAGGGTTTATGGGGTTGAAGAGTTTTTAGACGGCCGGGGTTTTGAACTTTGAAGGCCAATGTTCTCGATTTTTTTTTCTAAATAACAATAAATATTAAAAAATTTAGTTAGTTGTCAGGTCAGTAGAGTAGGTGGAAAATTAGCGTCTCGAGTTTTAGAAACTCGAGTTTTAAGATAAAAATCGAGTTTTTAAACCTCGATTTGTAAGAAGTGGATGGGTTAGATGTGGGAAAAATCTACGTGGAAATCGAGTTTTAAACACTCGAGTTCCATAAATTGCAAAAAAAACGCCGCTATAGGACTTAAAAACGTCATTATAGGGCTTAAAAATTGAGTTATAAAAAATTTTTTGTAGGAAAATGCCGCTATAGGGCTTTAAAACGTCACTATAGGGCATAAAAATGCCACTATAGGGCTCCCTAAACCTGGTATTAAACACTTATAAAAAATTTTACAGAAAAACGCTGCTATAAGACTTTAAAACGTCACCATAGGACTTAAAAACACCACTATAGGAGCGATCAAACTAAAATTTTTTTTACATGGAACTCGAGTTTTTAAAACTCGAGATCCGTGTGGCATTTTCAGTCCCAGAACACTCGCAAAGTGAGTTTTTGGGACTTGATTTTTAATATGAATCTCGAGTTTCTAAAACTCGAGATGCTAGTTTTCTTAATTCTTCAAATTGTTACCTAACTTACTACATACTTGCACCATACAGCCACTCTGCCCATTCCCCCCAATGTTCTCTCTCTAATTGGATAGTTTTATTTTTTTTTAACGTAATTCTATTGTTGTGGTGTGGATTTTTTAACTCTCTTGTAAATATCAATATCATAAAATGTATTAATTAAGCTATAATGATCTTTCCTGGCTTTTTTTTTTTTTTTTTTAGAAGAAGATCTTTCCTGACCTAGTATTAATAATCAAAAAAGAAAAAAAATTATCTCAAAATTAGTTTAGAGTAGTTTTCCCAACCCACGCTATGTAGTAGTACTAATGGCATATGCTTTTAGCCAAGTGATCTTTTTAATTGTAATAAGTTATGCACTTTATTTAAATAACACACATGAATAATCTTATAAATTGTTACTTAATAAGTTTGAGAAGTATTTAGTTCATTGGAAAAGTTTTGACTCTAAACACGTTTAAAACTATTTTCTTCCAACTCATTATTTAGCGATTAAAAAGATCATCTATATGTAGTTTAAGTTACACTTGTTTAAATAATATGCATGGATAATTTTATAAATCATCATGTAATAAATTGGAAGAAATAGCTTCAAGCTAGTTTGGTTGGCACATTAAGGAGCATAGTGTGTATTTTAATTAAGATACTTTACATGTATGTTTTTACTTGTTACTAAACCAAGACTTTTTGAGATATGAAAGAATTTTAACTTATGCATTCCACTCTATGATGATTACTCTTTATCATCAGATTAAGATATCAATCAATTTTTGGTATAGGTAGGGTTCAAAACTCGGATATCTTATTCAATAATAAGAAACTTTCCTGTTTGTTACTAAATCAAGACTTAATTTAAGTAACATATGTGCTACATTAGGTTGCATTGACAAATAAAAGTACAAATATCATTATCTTCATTAAGGATAATAAAATTAAATGTGTAGGAACCTAATCTATTGCACCTAAAGTATTATACCTAAATCATGTCTTATATATAAGGATATATATAACATTCATGTTGCACGTGATAATTTAAGTTACATCATTCAATATTTTGTTGTTGGACATAAATTTTAACAAATTTACTATTAGATTACATTTTCCTCTTATAGATTTTATGCTTACAATTTTTCAAGATTACTTGATATCAATAATTATCTCATCTAAATGTTTAAATTTCAAGGGCACTTCTTAATTTTATACTATGAATTATAACTCTATTTTACTCCACGTGCCTCACAACTAGCTCATTACTATTATGACCACGTGAATTAACTAAAAATTTAATGTAAAAGAGAAAATATTTTACAAATATTATTAAAATAATCTAAATAATTAGTGAGTCACTTGAAACTTTAATAGAGCTTTACATAAACCAAATTATTATCATAATATATACATATATTAAACCAAATGGCGTAACAATAATGATAGATAATCATGATAAATATTAAATTTTATTTTTGATTTCTTGATTTTTGGTAATAAAATTTAGTTGGAGTAGAATTTAATTTAACTTTTTTTTAATCATATTTTTAGAAACTTAGGTGATTGGTTTTACCTAAAGTAAACTATATTGACAATTAATAAGATATAAACTATTTTAATAATAAATGAGAGTGTATTGACTTGTCATAGAGAGAAAATAAATATCAAATATTGTTTTAAATTTTCTTGAATTTTTGTAATAAGTTAAACTTATGTAATAGAGTTTATGCTAGTGTCAGACATAGAATAATTAAAAAATTTATGTTAAAGAAATAAAAATATTTTAGAAATATTAGCAAAACAACCTTTTTATGAAAATTAACAAAACTATCTAAATAATTAGTGTGTCATTTGAAACTTTATTAGAGTGTTTTTTATGGCCATATCTGAAGGGAAAATAAATCTACAAGCCATTGCAAGCAAAGCTCAATTGTGTTGGGCCCATCAAATTCAAACATATATTTCTTAATATTTTATTCTTTTATACATTACTCGAACTCAAGCAAACTACAAGAGGAATTAAAGAGAATGTTGTTTAGACTTTTCCATAGACCCAAAGCATGAATTTTGCTAAGTAGGTTAGAGCCACTTACAAAATCTGAGGATCCATTAAAGAAGTCACATACTGGCCACTTTCACATAAATGGAACCATTTATGCTCTGCTCTATGTTGTTGAAGCAATGCCTGGTTGAACTCTCTTAGGCCTTAGCCCATAAAAAGCTTGATTCTTCATATATTGACTTCTAAAGAGTAAAGAGGTTTATCACATTTAGCAGCTTCCCTAGGTGCTGTTTTAACTTAGAAACTGTAGCCAATAAAGTTTAGACAGCAAATTTCCTTAACCATGACTAAACTAGTTACTTCTTAGTTTCTTTACCTAAGTTAAAACAAAACTAAAGTTTACCCTTTGTTTCACATGCATGGCAGTCAATAGCCTCAACCATTATTCAAATCAAACCATAAGGACATCCCAAACCTGCTATAAAACTTCACATCAAGTCTTGTATAAAAAATTCTCGTCACTACTCCTTCATCTACCATACCTATGTCACTAAAAAACCTCATGAGCAACTTAAGAGTAGTAGAATATTAAGACTTTGGTGTGAACACGATAATAAATTTGAGTCCCTTGTCTCTCACTTGCCACATATCTTAAATTTTTCATCTTGCCCATTGAAAAATGGGGTCCAAAACCTACTACCCAACAATTTAGGACTAGGGTTTTTGCACTTAGTTCTATGAATTTTTGTCAAACTTCTCATATATGTTTTTGTTCGCCAGCTAAATATTCAAAGACCAACCTTGCGTACATAGCCTTGAAGTTGCTATGCATGAATGAGCCTTGTGCACATAGTTTTACACTTAATCCCCTAAATTATTGAAATGCATGATTAACTCCCCAAAGTTAATTATAACTATGTTTTTATGTCTTCCCTGCCATCTGTTTTAGTGTTAAATATGACGAAATCAAATATTGAAAGACCTCTTTTTCCCATCTCCAAAATAGACAGTAAAAGGATAAATTGACTTTCTTTGTGGCAAGTTTCAATTGACTTTGTTTTCACATGGGAAAAGCATTTGCTTTTGAGTACCCTTCTCCGTAGAGTTCTTGATCGAGCTACAGATAAAGGGGTCGTTTGGTAAATGTGTTTGAAAACTGAAAATTGTTATTTAAAAACTTTTGTAAAAACACGTGTGAGTGAAAAAGTGTGTTGAAATACGTGAAATATTGTTTAAAAACTGAAAATTGTTGTTTAAAATTACTTACCAAACACCCTCAAAGCTTTCCTTGGTTAGGATTCATATTATCAACAACATTTTCATCCACTTCCAAATTTCCTAAGGAAGAGAAATTACTAATTAGTATTGAGTATAGATTAAGCCACATGCACTCCCTAGTATAGAATAGCTAGTTTCATATTTTGGTTTTGTGTATTGATCACGAGTTGAAATTGACTTCCACACCAGAAGTCTGGAATATATAATGCTTTTATTTTAATAAATTCGTAAACTTGAAGTATTTTGCCAAAAAAATTTATGTCAAAAAAGAAATGAACTATTCCCCATAGCCAAGAGTACAATGCCCAAATTTTTTTCTGGTAATAGTACTGTTGCCATCTAAGAGTGACATTTTGGTATTATTTCCATTAATTATTCTCTTTTCCATTTTAAACTCTTTTTAGCTAGCATGTTAAATTGAAGAGTAATGTTAGAATACAAACTTTTCTACAAAATTTTTTACAAACTACTGATGTGATGAATGATTATTGGTAAACGAAAAAATGATGTTAATGGTAGACCTAAATGAAAACTAATAAGAAGTTGACCACATCAACAGTTTGTAAAAATGTTGTAAAATAGTTTATGACAGTAGCATTACTCTAAATTAAAAAAAAAAAAAATTGATGACCAACTAAAGCTTTTATTGAAAACTAAAACATAAATCAGATACAACTAAGAAGAAACAAAATAAGTTTGCCCCAGAACCAGAGAGGTATGGTCTTGCTCGAAAATTGTGGTGCAGTCGTGCCATGCAAGAGTGCATTCATTCTAGGACATGTTGTGGACATGGTAGTTGGGGAATGTTTTGATGCGGACGTGACTGCAAAGGTAGTCTGCACTGCATGGGCTATGTGGCACAACCGGAATGAAGTCCGAAATGGTGGGAAGAGAAGGAACGGCAAGGAGCTAGTGAGCTGGGCTTTTCAATACATAGAGGAGTACAAGGCAGCTAACGAGTGTATGGGTACCATAACAACGCGGGCTGAGGGCAGAGATACATGGGTCCCACCTCAAGTAAACGGCTTCAAAGTGAATGTCGACGGGGCTGTTTTCAAGGGTCAAAAAACAGCGGGTGTTGGTGTGATTATCCGAGATGATAAGGGTCGGCTTGAGGCTGCAATGAGCAAGGAGATAAAAGCTCCGTTCGGTGCTGTAGAGGCAGAGGTTATGGCTTATGAAGCAGGGCTAATGTTTGCAAAGGACATAGGCATTCAAGACTTTTATTATTGAAGGTGACTCACTTGTTATCCATCAGGCCTTATGCGAAGCATCTACTCCGCCTTCCTCTGTAGCTGCAGTAGTACAAGGGATGCATGAACTGTGTAGGGAATTCCGAGGGGTTGAGTTTTCTCGTGTTAGGAGACAGGGTAATAGATCTGCCCACTTACTAGCTAAACATGCTTTTGGTGTTGCTGACTTCATTGCTTGGATTGAAGAGAATCCTTACTTTCTTAAGCTAGCTCTTATCTATGATGTAATAAGTTCATTCTCCTCTTAATATAATTTTCAGTCATTCTTATCCAAAAAAAAACAAAAAAAAAGTTTGCTCCAACAAGATAATATCCATAAAAGGGCTTGAAGCAGAGCCTACAACAAAACAAACAGAAAAATTATTCTTAAAACAACAGAAGGCTAAAATGTGGGCTGCTTTGTTTCCTTTTCTAGGAATCCATTTGAAAACCATGGAACAGACCATGTGAAGCCCAACTGTGAGTATCAGCAAATACAATTGAAATTCTCCAAGGCACTTCATTAGTAGGGGATGGAAGAGCTTCTATACAAGCTTTGACATCGCTTTCTATAACAATCATTGCAACCATGGCCAGCCACCACTTGAGCCTCCCAATTAATTGCCTCAGCCTCTGCTTGGAGAGAGAATTTGGTTTCTACTAGTTTTGTCAGAGCAAAAACCAAATCCCTTCTCCAATCCCTCGCTACTTAGAAAATGAAAGAATGGTCTAACCCCACAGCTGCGTCACAGTTTATTTTGATGGATCCATGATCTGGCCTAACCCAAATAACATCAACTCTCTTGGGATTTACTGAGGACACAAAGGAGAATGCAAAAAGATATTCTTGAAATTTATTCTTGACTGTGCAGAATTATTTTCCATCATGAATAACTTGGATTCGATCTGGCAAACCAGAGCTGCTCCATAACCAATGCCCCAAATAGAATGAGCTCTTCCTTGACAATGGAACCTCAAATATTTGCTAGTGGGGATAAGAGAAAGCTTATGAGCTGGGCTGAGCTGGTAAAGTGCATTCCATCTGGTCAAAACCCACAGGGATTTCCTGCCCAAAGAGATATGGTCACTTGGTAGAAAACAAAAATATGGATCTTTGACAGGCAAAATGTCTGAAGCAAGGATGGGAAGAATCTTATCAATTTGTCCTTAATAGGCAAAATGTCTGAAGCAATTCTCCCCAAGGACATCTTATACCTATTATGGATCTTTGATTTCTAGATTTTGGATTTCACTTGATCCAGTGTTATTTGTTCAGATAAAGCTAGACTCACCTTGTAAGCTGACTTCACTGAGTGCTTCCCATTAACCCATAAGCATTTGTCCCTTTGTTGGCTGATTTGACTAGAATTCTCTTGATTGCTTTGACAGTGACCTCTGTAAATAGTATACTGAGTTTTTGATCATCCCACCTCATTTTATCTGGAGCTAGCAACTGTGATACAACTAGGCAAGTGGATTGGTTTTCAGGTGACAAAGACACAGGTTTAAAGTTGGGAAGGTCTAGGACTCAAGGATCTTCTCACGTGAGAATGTTCTCACCATTGTTAACTTGCTTGCAAGCTCCAGCCAAGAGAATATACTTTGAAGATTTCATATATACTTTTTTAAGACCAAGAGGCTCATTTTTAAGGATCACCTTGAGCCAATTCCTACCAACCTTATATATATAGCAATTAGGGCATGCATACTAGGCCTATGAGGCTTACTTAAAATCTACTAGGCTACTTCAGAGTTTAGAGAGGAGAGCCATATTAAAATTAGAAAAGTGCCTAAAACCAAGGGCCCCAAGGTTTGTAGGCTTGCAAATGAAGTGAGATACCAAGCTAAAGGAGTGTAGTATGTTTGAATCCTTTAAAGACTTCCATCAGAATTTTCTCATCATGCTATGTTGTTAAACTGAAAGACTAATAAATCATCATTTTATTCTAAAATTTTTAGGTTTCTAATATTATACTCTCACTTCCAAGATTAACAATATTTTTATATAAAATACCCTTTAAAAATTAACTCAGGACTTTCATTTTTCCTTTTAACAACATTATTATTGTTGGGTCGTATTGGAGCCAAGCGATTAGAATAAAACATTGCTAAATTTATCAATGCTCAGGAATGGTATCCTCCAGTTTTTGTGTAGGCCAATGTTGTTAAGAAGATTAACTTGGAACTTATATTAATTTAAATCTGGGTTTAATCTTTTTGAAGAGTAGAACAAAACAAACTAAATGCATTCAACTTCTAGTTCAAAGCTATTAAAAACAAAGAGAAACAGTGACTAGTAGGTATATATAAAACTATATAGTTTTACACCGATGCATAAATAACACAAATCCTGGTTAATTTACAATTAATCCAAGAGTGAGCACTTAGGAGATAGGAGGAGTCAAAAAAATTAAAGAAAAAAAAAAGGATATTATTACTTTACATTATAATAAGGTGTAAACTTCCTCGATCGCCAAGAGTGATAGGGTTGGTGGAGTTGTACAAATCATATATACATCGAAACCTCCTTTTCCTTTGCCATAAAATCTGATCTTCTTCTTCTTCTTCGTCTGCCACGTTTTTATCGTTGAGAAAGACTAATTCTCCATTGGTAGAAGATACATCAACTGTATCGCATTTGTTGCCTTGTTCTGCCGCTTTCCCTTCTTCTTTTTCTTCATCCACGCTATTGTTGTTGGTATCGTCTTGGTCACCGCTTGAGTCTCCGCTCAATTGTATTAGCTGCACAGCCACGTCCATCTCCGACTCCGCGTCTTGGTCATCGCTTGAGTCTCCGCTCAATTGTATTAGCTGCTCAGCCACGTCCATCTCCGACTCTGAAAAATCCATGCCATTCTGATTCTGATTCTGCTTCTGCATCTGGGTTCTTCTCTTTTTGAATGTTGATGCTGTTTTCGCCATCTCTTGCCAGCTGAGAAATAAAGACTTGAGGGACACAATCACGCGCTATATATATTATATACACAGAGAAAAGATAAACTAGGTCGGTTGCATTATTTTATTATTATTAAAATCTTATTTTTCTTTTTCATAAATATTATTTTGACCATGAAAAGTATATTAAGGCTCGTTTAAGATTTGCTTAGACTCGGTTTAGTAAAAAAAATTTAGTAACGTTTTAAGTTTTATAAAAATATATATAGATGAAAAAATGTGTAAAAATAAGTGTTGTGATATTTAAACAATAATATTTATTGTTTAAACACCCTTGTTAAATGAGGTCTTATTTTATTAAAATTGAAATTTTTTTACTAAAAGTATTATAAATAAAAGTAAAAATGAGTTGAAATAGTAAAATGAGACTTATAAATAGTATCAAAACAAACTAAATAGCAAAAATAAACTAAATAATAAAATAAACTTGGCAAAAATAATTTTTGCCAAAATCACACACAATATACATACCCTTTTCTTGTTTGGTAAGTTAACCCAAATTTGGGCCCTGCAACTCAGTAGGTGATTCTGTGATAGTAGATATTATATTTTAGATATTTATGACGTGGTAAACAACCAGAAGAAATTTTTTTCGGTCTAAGTTTTTCCACAGCCTATGGTTTTTTTTTTTTTTTTTTTTTTTTTTAATTTTTTAATTATTTTTTGTTGTATTTTTTGAGAAGATCCTGTGGGTTTTTCTTAAACAAAGTTTTTTAACCGCGGCGTATATAATTACTTACTACTGCCTGTTGCTATTGACAGCACGTCCTCAACTATTGCCTATAAATAAAATTTAAAAAAAAAAAAATTTAAATGCACTGTTTTATTATATTATATCATATGATCATATCATATTTCAAGAACCTGTGAAAACCTTTTGGATGTAAAGTATATATATTTGATCATTAAAACGAGGGAAGAGAGATAGCTTATTTTAACTTATTCGCATAATGTGAGATAAAAAATTAAAAATTTGTTTATTTAAAAAAAGTTAAAACTTACATTACTTGAAATAAAACAGAAAAAAAAAAAAAAAATAGTGTGAGACACGCAAACAATGAATAATTTAAGCAAAAAGTTAATTTATAATTGATTGCCAAATGTACACTTTAAACAATTTTCTTACATCAATAGTACCCTTAAGGCAGTTGGGGTTTGGGGGGTGGGGGCGGGGGAGGTTGCCAACGCGTAGAAGAGAGTGACAAATTTATGTGGAATGTTTAAACTACAATTGACTTCTTCCTCTTTTTTTTTTTGGGTAACGCATCTGCTTTAGATTACTCATAGAATTTTTGAGCTCCACGCAATGTTGTCCATGGTTAGGTTTTGCATTATAAGAACAATTTAATGTTTCCTATTCAAATTTCATAGTAGAAGAGAGGACTCAAATTCTATCTATCACATTCAAAAAATAATCACAGGACCACCACCCATGGTGGTGCATAAAAATATTCTCAGTTCCTACAACTTTTTATGACCAACACCATTGCTAAAGAAGATGATGACCCCAATCTATTTATTGGGACAGCGCATCTACCCACGGTTGTCTTCTTGACCAAATACCCTTCAAACAAACAAACAAACAAACAAAAAACCCAAACTTACCGAGATCCTAGCCCGTCCCCATCAGTTAAATTTTATCTTTTATACATCAAAATAATGGATAGATTTGGTTTTTGTGTGAGGAACAATCTCATATGGGTTTGTTAGAAAGAATAAAAAATCAGAGTCTTGGCTTGATCATGAAGGCTTTGCAAGCTCTATCTTTTGCTGTTGAGATTCACCATCATCATCTTCTCTAAGTAGCCATGGTGATGGAATCCGGTTGGGTTAATGGTGGTTTTGTGAATGTTTTTTATTGGGGTTTGGAATGTTGGGAAGTTGAGGAGATTGATATGTTTAATAAATAATGTCCACATGGATTGATATGTTTGGTGGAGTATAGACTATAGAGAGGAAAATATAAGTTGGAACAGAAGATTTGGACATTAAGGATTAGGAATTCTAATTCAAAACTGCAAAATCCAATCCAATTTATCATAATCGATTAGTTAACATGTTGGTTAACCATATTCAGAAAAAGAAAAAAATAAAAAATAAAAATCCCGTTTCCAATGTGGTTTCCCAACACGGCTATATATACACACAGGCATATCTTGCGTCCCAAAAGGAGAACCACCCAGAACCAAAATAAGCCCATGAATTTCTCAGTCACGATGGACGTGGCTGAGCAGCTAATACAACTAGCCTTTGAATCTATCGGTGACCACCATGACCAAGACAACACCAATAGAAATAGAGTGGAAGAAGAAGAAGGGAAAGCAGAATAAGGCAACAAAAGATATGCAGTTGATGTATCTTCTATCATTCATAATTAATCTTTCCCAACAATAATAGCGTGAAAAAAGGAGATCAATTTTTTAGGACAAGGAAAAGGAAGTTTCGATCCATTTATGATTTGGACAACTCCACCAAGCCTATCACTTTCGTAAAGTAATATCTGGCTCCTCCTAGTCCTGACCCTAGGATTCTAAACTATCCTGGAATTATGTTATTTATGCATCGAAGTAAATTGATATATATGTTTATAACTTGATCCTGGTTTTCTAGCTACCCTGTTCCTTCTTTTTTTGTGGTGGGAATAAGCAATTGCCTATTTGTTTGCTTTGAAGTAGAAGTTGATTGCATAGTTTATGTTGTTCTGCTTTCCAAAAGATGAAACCCAGTTCTATTTGCACCCCAAAAAAAAAAAAAAAAATCAAAGACAAGTCCAATCTTGTTTAGTGGACAAGCAAAATAGTTTACTTGTACTACAAGTCAAGTAACCATGGTTTAAAATATAGTTAATTTAGGATTTAACCTCTTACTGTTCATTATCAAATATTAGGTTCATTGTGATATAATTTAGTATATTGAAGATGCATCCATTAATGTTAAATAAAAATGTTCATTGTTTTTCCATATTTAATAAAAAAAAAGGGGACAAAATGGGCTTTTGCCCTTTTTAGGCAAATTAATTAGCCTTATACCCCTTTTCCCAAACTAAATAGGGAAATGCTCCTCTTTTGAAAATCGAGTTTTTCAAAATCGATCTAAGTCCTAAAGCGGCGTTTTTAAGGAGCCTATAATGACGTTTTTAGGACCTATAGTGGCGTTTTGTAACTTGATTTATATGAAATCAAGTTATAGGTAAAAAAAATTAAAAAAATTACCTATAACTCGATTTAATAGAAGTCGAGTTAAAAAACGTCACTATAGGTCCTTAAAAACGCCACTATAGGGCTCTAAATAATTTTTTTTTTTTTTTTATAACTCGATTTTGAGAAAATCGAGTTTTAAAAGAGGGGCATTTTCCTATTTAGTTTGGGAAGCGGGGCATTTTCCTATTTAATTTGCCCAAAAAGGGCAGAAGCCCATTTTGTCCAAAAAAAAGGCATAGGTCATAGCATTTCCTCGCACCTTATTTTAACCTTCCCATCCTTGCATAAGGTTTTTCAATATTAAAAAGCTTATCTATTTCTAACACAACTTTTACTCAAATGGGCATTGCAATAGGCAAGCTTATAAACCCCAAGAATTTTGGAAAAAGGCCCAACAAAAGAGTATTCTCAAAATGTGTTAGATTTAAATATTTTTATTAAATTACGTCTTTTGTACATATATCAATATGTATTGCTATGGAGTGAAAACTTCATTATCTGTTCTTTTACCTAGAACTTATAAAAATAGTTAATACTTTAAAAAGCACAACCTACAAAATTTATATTATACTATATTATATCACATTGCCTGATTATGCAACTAGAATAAGATAAGTAATAACTGGTAAAACAGTGTAATATAAACATATTAAAAAATTGACAAAATTTGGCTACAAACTTAATTGTAGTCAATAATTACAACTTCCACTAGAAAAATTAACTTGTTTATATATTTTAAAATTATAACTGGTTGATTGCATGTTTTTTATATTCTTAACACGCATGTCAAATTTTGTGTCAAATTGGATGTTATTTATTATTTGATACATAAACTTATTGTTTATGCATAATATTATACTACAAAAACTTGAAATTTAAATATTTAATAAGAGATGCTACATCCACAATATTTTTATAACAAATCATAGGTGATTAGTTGTTATTAGTTCAAATTTGAACCTAACACTAAAATTAATTTTTTTCCCCAACAATAACAACCAGTAACAACCTGTCATTTAGGATTTGTTATAAAAATTTTGTAAAAATGTTGTGGACATATCACTTCTCATATTTGATTGATGACATAGCTATTGATATTTAATGTTTTAGAAATTTTGCAAGCATGGAGGATATAAGAAGAAAATGTAATCCAATGGTGGATTTGTTAAAATTTACATCCAATAATATCTAATTTTGTAAGCATGAAAGATATATGAAGAAAATATAATCTAACGGTGGATATGTCAAAATTCATATCCAATAATATCTAATTTTGCAAGCATAAAGAATATAAGAAGAAGATATAATCCAATTGTAGATTTGTCAAAACTTACATCCAATAATATCTAATTTTGCAAGAACAGAGAATAATAAAGAAAATGTAATTCAATAGTGTATTTATCCAAAATTTACATCAAGTAAAGAAAATATTTGATAGAGTTATAACTATTAATTACAACTAAATTTGTAGCATCCTCCGTATTTACACCAACAAATAGGACATTACTAGCTAGCTATTCATAACGAAAACGTACTAGTATTGATATGGGCCATGGATAACTAAGGCCCAAAAGAATATCTTCTTCTTGTTGAAGTTGATGTTGACGACAAGTCGATATCTATGCTATAATCAATCATCTATGATTTTCCTTCTTTTTTTTTTTTTTTTTTGATTAACATGATTTTCCATTTAGGTACAAACAAAACAGAATAATAATAATAATAATAATAATAATACATGGATAACTTTGTACAGCTCAAAATTTGGCTAACTTACCAAACAAGAAAAAAAAAGGGAATTTTCACTGGCCAGCCCAAAATAATATTTATGAAAAAGAAAAAGAAAAAGAAGATTTTAATAATAAAATAAGGCAACCGACCTAGTTTATTTTCTATATATGGCAGCAATAAAGCATCAATATTGTCCCTCAAAAGTCTTTATTTCTCAGCGGGAAAGAGATGGCGAAATCAACATCAACATGCAGAGAGAGAAGAACCCAGAAGAAGAATCAGAATCAGAATGGCATGGAATTTTCAGAGTCGGAGATGGACGTGGCTGAGCAGCTAATACAATTGAGCGGAGACTCGAGCGGTGACCAAGACCATACCAACAACAATAGCGTGGATGAAGAAAAAGAAGAAGAAGAAGAAGGGAAAGCAGCAGAACAAGACAATAAATGCGATGCAGTTGATGTATCTTCTACCAATATTGGAGAATTAACCTTTCCCAACAATACTAGCTTGAAGGAAGAAGAGGAAGAAGAAAAAGAAGAAGAAGATCAGATTTTATGGCAAAGGAAAATGAGGTTTCGGTCTATGAATGATTTGTACAGCTCCACCAACCCTATCACTCTTGTTAAAGCCAAGAGGAGGAAGCTTACACCTTCTGTAAAGTAATATCAATCTTTTTTCTTTTATTTTTTTTTTATGACTCCTCCTAAGCCGAAGCTCACTCTTGGATCAATTGTAAATTTAACCTGGATTTGTGTTATTTGTTTATGCATCAATGTAAAACTATGTAGTTTTATTTATTTATTTGATGCTGGTTTTTATACCTAGTATGTTTCTCTTTAATGGCAGCTTTGAACTAGAAGTTGAATGCATTAGTTTGTGTTGTTCAGCTTTGCAAAAGATTAAATTCCCACTAATTGTATTCTACACAATTGAAAAGAGTTATTATTCTTGTTCACCCTTCTTTCAGTGTCCAAAACAATATTATAGAAAAACCCAGATTTAAATCATCTTAACCTTCGTGAAGGCTTACACAAAACTAGAGGATAACCATTCTAGAACATTTGATAATTAATTTTCCAAAAAAATAAAGAGTATTTGACAATTTTAGCAGTGTTTTTTGATTTTAGGGTTTTCAGCTGTGTTTTATTCCAATCGATTTGCTCCAATAGGACACTAGCAGTAGCAGTAATAATGTTGAAAAAAGAAAAAAGAATAAATTTCTGAATTACTTAATTTTAAAAGTTTAAAATTTGTAAAATGGTATTTTATATCAATATAATTTTAAGCTTGACAGCGAGATCATGATCAATTTAAGAAATTTGTAAAATTTGTTGGACAAAGCGATGATTTATTATTAGTCTTTTCAGTTTAACATGCTAAAAGTGTTGCAAGAAAATGGAATAGAGAAAAATAATCTATGGAAGCAGCACAACTATGTCACTTTTGGATTCTGTATACAGCTTTACCAGAAAATTGAACATTGCACTCTCGTGGCTATGGAGAATAGTTCATTTTTATTTAAATAAAATTATTTTTTTTGGCAAAATTATTTCAATTTTAACAAATTTTGTTAGAATAGAGTATTATATATGTATTCCAATCTTTTATGGGTCAATTCCAATCCGTGACCTATAAGCTAGTTGATATTTCTTGATGGCCTTTAATGGAAGCAAGGAAGGAAACCACGACTCAGTCAAAAAACAAAGGAAGGAAACCACGACGTTCATGCATAATGTTAGGATGATAAAATGAACCAAGTTGCTTGGGAGAGTTGTGAGCAACTGAAGTCTTAATCGTTAAGATAATAATTGAACTCATTTCATCAACTAAAACAACCAAGCTCTAGTTCATAAATGCATTAATATTTCTTGTTTTACAAAAATAATATTATAAAGTAAATGAATTAAGCAGTAAACTCTTTAAGTGTAGAATTTGGTCACTCTATTCACTAAGAGAGGAAAATGTTTGATTTATTAAGTAAAACTGTATTATGTTAGTTTAATTCAAACTTAAAAATTCTAGTTCTTTGGCTTATTTATAAATCTACTTACCACTTGATTGCTACATTGAGTAGACAGTTTACTTCCAATCATGATATTAGCTAGGTTTCAACCCATCGTTCAAGAACTCAAAATGTCTATTTTAATTATAGTAGTGGTAGATAATGGGTTAGCTTTATCATGATCTTGTTGAGGATCCATAATCTTGTTGTGGATGTAAAGCCGACCTCAAAAAATTTGGAACTAAGGTTTTGATGTTATTGTTTTTGTTTTGTCTTTATGCGTTGGTGTTGATGTTTGTATCATCTGACACCAAAAAAAAAAGTTCAAACTACAAATTAAAAATTGTTCCACTTCTCTATTTGACTTCCATGCATCAAACATGAAAGAGCTGTGCTCTTTGTATTTGGTAAAGATATTTTCAATTCTGCACAATGAAAAGAAAACATTTGAAGAGAAAATTTACAAATTATTTTCTAAGTTTTCTCCCCTCACTAGTAAAGAATTAAATGGTTGACACTCTTGAAATCTGAACAATTCTCGCATTTCTTTGGCAACAAAACATGAAAAGTAAATTTTATAGGTCATAAAAAAGTTTGCCAATATTCATACTCAAGTAACGACATTAAATCCAATGAAACATGCCTGTACCTCCAATAATTTCACTGAGATATATATTACTAGAACAGTTTCAACTTTCAAGTATGCGATAGTATATAGTATATTGTATATACGAGACAATTCTGAACCAAAAAGCATCAAGTTTCAGCAAAAGGCATTCATAGCTCATACTTTCTCCAAAACTTGATTAATGCTCAAGGTGGAAGACATATTCTATCAACCGCTGCAATTTAGTTGCATCCAGTTTTTGCTCTGTCACAATAGTCTGCTTCTTCACAGTAAGCATTTGAGAAGCAGGGTCCACAACCCAACCTTGCTGTAGGACATCTGCATATGCCAACCAAGAGCCCTTTAGCAATGGAAAATCAAGGAACTGACAATATATCTAACATGCATTACTTCTAGATGACAGCCAATTCTATCTTGTCAACAAGCCTATGGAACTGCAAGCAATGTGCCTGCATTCTAGCTGACAACAATTTAACAATAGTTGCAAGGGAACATCTGAAATTAAGCATTGCACAACCGATGGCATTACATCTAGGTCACTAACTATTTTTCTAATACAAGATTTTAAATTAAAAAATTTTCTTCTGCAGAACCATAATGAATGTCCACAAATCATACCAATGGTATTGGAAACAACATAATTAGCAGGCCATGATGGGATTTATACATCAACTATTGGTATCTTTGAACAATCATGGAACTTCATTTTTTTTCTAAGGGCTTCCTTAGTTCTTTTACCTGAATCATCCAGCATAAGTTCTCAGGGATTAGAATTGGCTAATCAGGCATTGCTGACAGTTTTTTTTCCACTGAGCAACAACAAAGATGGGACCTAAACTACAATCAACAAAACATACACATTATCAGCCAACATGCTATGAGGCTCAGAAAGACAATGTGAGACCTTTCACAAAAGGCTTTATAAAGATTTTGTGTGCAGTTAAGCAACACAGGAACCTAACAAAATTTGAAATAGAGGGGGACTGTCCATTACGAGTGTATGAAGTCATCTATATATTTGAGGTTCTGGTTGTATAAGTCCCCTTTGGATAGTTATTTATCTTTGTACTTTCTAATTGTGCAGCACAACAATAAGATTACTATCTGGAGGATAGACATGCTTAAATCAGAAAGGATTACAATAAAGGAAAGATGTTCATACATTGATTTAAGAAGGCAGCTATATCTGTTTAAGTCAAACATGGAAAATAAGATACTTACAATTAGTGGCATCATCCTCATTCATTCCCAGAAAGAGAGCAGTGTCTTGGATGCTTATTGTAGAATAAGCAGAAAGCAGCAGTTGAAACATCCTCTTTGTGTAAAGCTCTGCAAAAGGTTCAGAAGAAAGTTACTAATGAGTTGGTGAGCTGAAGTGTCATGGTGCCAATCAACTCGAAGAAGGTAATGGTCAAAAAACATGGAATATAACTATTCATCAATAAGAAACGACAAGTACCCTCAAGAAAATTTAATACATATAACAAACAAAGCAAACAGTGAATTCTTCAAGAATGCCTCTTATTATATAATCCATGCCCATCCTTGTGCATATTGGTTATTCAACTGTAGAAATAATTGTACAGGCCAAAGAATTGTATCTAAAATTGTATATTCCCCTTGTAACAGTCAGGTGGGGGTGAGGTCATGGGTTTAAGACCCCACGTTTTTTTGTAGCAAGAAATGAAAATAATTGTGCAAAAAAATATCCAAAAAATCTTCAACTAAATCAATTTCAAAACAGCAGCAACAACAACAAAAGACTTTAATCCCAAAATTTTTGGGAAAAATCAATTTCAAACTATAAGGTAAATAAAATTTGAAAAAATAACATATACTAACCTCATTCCAATTCCATTTCAAAGAACCACCTTAATTTTTGAAAATTAGAAACTTCCCTTTTGCAGAAAACAATTATCATTCAAGTATGGATCTCAAGATTTCATATTGACCAAAGAAGTAAGATTGGTAATTCTATATACATTAGGTAGTGCTTTAAATATGAAAACAGATTTACAGAATTCAATAGAATTCCATAATGACAGAATCCATTATATGGCTGATTATCATTTACCCACTTAACAACTTATCAAAAATAAAAAATCATTTACACACAACTGCAAAACTACAAGGTCAGGCATAAAATATTGCAACATCTTTGACGACATACGGATGGAAGGAAAAATTACAACCTTTTATATGTAAAAAATTGAACTTGGACCGAATTTCAGGGATGTAACATGTTGCAGTTCCCTTCGAATTATCCTATGCCAATCTTTTCAAGGCTTTAGATCTCATTTCAACAATATATTCACAATTGTCAAACAGAAAAAATTATTAATTATGAGGACAAGAACTGGTTGGTGTAATATAAATACAAGGTGATTATTAAATTTGCTTAAAGTTTTTATAATGTTGAAGTCCTGAGAGCTCTAATATCTTTTATATAAATATATATTGATAAGTAACAAAAAAATTTATTAAAAAACAAAAACCAAGTACACTGGGGGTGTACTGAGGGTGAGGAACAATCAAACTCTCAAATTACAATATTTGAACAAATCTAAAAGAGAAAAATAAGGAGAAGAATGAAAAGCAACACTCCAACCTAATAGTGTAAGAAAGAAAAAGGCTTTAACGTCAAGGATAGACAGTTCACATCCCTCAAAACTTCTAGCATTTTGTTCACGCCAAAGACACCACAAGATGCAATGTGGCATAGCCTTCCAAAAGGTTATATTTCTATGCCCTCCAAAAGAACCCTACCAAGCTGTGAACATATCGATAACCCTCTTTGGCATAATCCATTAGATTCCAAAGAGACAAAACACCATTGTCCATAGCTCATAAGCTATTGGACAATGAAGAAGAAGGTGGTCTACAGACTCCCCATCCCTTTTACACATGCAACACTGATCCAAAACTTTAATACCTCTCTTTCGAAGATCGTCAGTGGATAAAATCTTCCCTAGAGCAGCAGTCCAAGAAAATAAGGCAACCTGCAAACCTAGGAGGGACCTTCGATCACATCAACATATTCCAAGGCAACGGCATCCCATTAGGTGAGGATAAGGAGTGATAATAACTTCGAACCTCAAAACCCCTACTCTTGGCTGGTCTCCAACAGGGTCTTATAATTTTTATGCAGTCCAAACCATGATTTTTTTTGTTGGTAAGTAACACAAGCATCCAATGTGTTTTAAACCCATAACATCACCTTCCAGCCACACTTTTGAGAGGAGAGAGTGCCATTTGGATGGAGAGTTCTCTCATTTGGTATAGAAGAGAAGGGGAACGGCAGAAGCCAAGCCCACATTTTCTATTTACCCAACATTGGGAGGAAAACTAGGTGGGGATTGGGGAGATAAATATGATTACTACTACACAGGCCCCAAAAGATAACAAGGAAAGAGAAGGAATGAACATGTAGATCTAAGTTGAAATGTTTTGCCTCACTAAAACAAGAGCAGCCTTACTTACTTCATTTTTGATCAAACCATCAAAAACCAAAAGAAAAAAGGGAAACCATCCAACAATATTCTTTTATAAATAATTATTTATTAGAACATAACAGCACATTGAAATAGACTAGAAGGAAAACACAGACTAGTTCCTGAAATATAGGAGTTCAGTGAACTACAACAAAACTCAAAAAAAGTGAGAGAATTTTCCAAACAATGATAAAATGCTCTCAGAAAACTGAAATTTGAGCTTCACAACAGGTGTTTCACAGCCCTAAAAATCTGAGCATTTCGCTCTCTCCAAAAACACCACATAAAACATAAAGGAACAGCTTTCCACATTTTTCCACTAAGGTAATCAACTGTCTCATCCAGCAAGCCAAAAATTCGATCACAATTATAGACAGTCACAAGATTGTACAATTTTATTCTTTAAAAGTGAAAGAGCAAGTTTCAGTACTGTAGGAACTCGCCAAGGAGTTTACTAAGAAGTAGACTATTATTAGGAAGCTGGTGAACTACATATTTAAGTAGGTTGAGTAGCCAGTAATGTTGTTACTAGATTTTATTTTTAAAACAATATATATGAAAAAGAAAAAGATTGGGACCATCAATACCATGAAGTTGAAGGTTAATCTAAACTGATATGTGGAAAATAGGTTACTCGTCACTCTATTAGTGAGGCTTTAAGCTTGAAAGTTGCAACTTCCATTGAAGAATAATATAGACAGAAGACATGATTACTTGAGGTAACATTGGGATTTAATTCAGCAAGAACACATAGCAAAGTGTTAATTGAGACTCTAGCACCTAATAGAGTCTCAATTCCAGGAATTTTTTTTCTTATAGGTTATTTCCAGGAGATAAGATAACAAACACTATTAAATCTCCCAAGGCACCAGTGTTCCCCAGGGCACAGAGAAGCTTTGTCTCTCACCAGAGATAGGGCTCTAAGGCTAAAGGTCACTTTACTTAGTGGTTCCTAATACCTGCATAAGCAGTCCATACACAACAAAATAAAAAAGACATGAGCTCACTGTCAACAATAAAACAAATTTCCATTTTTCTTCCTGGCCTGAATTGGAAATCCATGGTTGACTGCTAAGGCAACACATGAGCTTCCTTCTTTCACAAACCAAGTAGGACTCTTGCCTTACTGTTTAAATTGACAATTTGGCATTAGTTAAAGCACCCAATCATCCAAATCAATCATATTCTTTATCAACAAAATTTCTACTCCTTTAAGAGGTACAGCTTAAATTCATAATACCAAACTCCGCTCAAAGAACAAAGTGTTTCTCATTGTTGTCAGTGAAATATGCTGAAAAATTATTCTTTTAATTAATGATGTTCCATAAAATACCAACTTCAATCTCATCCCTTGAGTACAAATACTGTAGGCTAAAATCCAAATTACACCCTATAAGTTTGTGTCAATTGTCATTTTCATCCCGAAAGTTCATTTTTTGTAATTTCAGTCCTAAATGTTCACATTTGTTGACACAAACTTTCGGGATGAAAATGACATTAAAAATGAACTTACAAAAAATTACAAAGGTCCTTCCCATCCAATACCATTAAAAATCTGCTGTTGGCAATAATGAATTTTTTTTTTTTTTTTTTTTTTTATACAAAAACAAATACTAAAAGTTCATTAACATTTTTTTTATATAAAAAAGGTCTAAAATTTATGTTTAAAAAATCTCTCAAATACCAATTAATAGCACGATTCCAACCCCAATCTAAGCCAGTAACACTTAGCTATATAAATCTAAGATTTTCCCAAAAAATTCAAAAACTCATACACCCAGTGATAAAATCTAAGATTTACCCAATAAATTCAAAAACTTATATACCCAGCAATAAAATATAAGATTTTGAAAAAAAAAAAAAAAAAAAAATCAAATGTCATCATGCCAAACCATGCAGCATCATCTTGCCGAAATCTACACGCGGCCAACCCTTAAAGACAAATCCAAGCCATGCTGTACAAAACCCCAAAGCAAGCCTCCTGAGGCGATCTTGGAGCCACGAAGTTGATGCCGCTCAAGGAAAAAATAACAATGTTCCCTCATGATTCAGCCCTTCCAAACTCCCAAGAACAAGGTCCATTAACATCTCATCTGTCCATTAGCCCTATAATTTTGAGAATTTCATACTTCTTAAACTATGCAATTGAGAAGCGATGAGAAAAGAAAACAAAAAGAAGAAAATGAAAATGATTGTCTATCATCCTTGTGTTCACACTTTAAAGCAGAAAAAGTCTCTCATCATTAAAACAATGTCTCCCTCTCCTATGTTATATTTGACATCAGCAACAATAAAAAAAATGCTGATTCCCCCCAACTACCAAAAGCAAAAAAAAAAAAAAAAAATGAAAACATTAATTTGAACATAAGTCTTGCTATCACTCATCCACCATCTAAATGATGAATTCCTAGCTCTGTTGTAATAATAATACATGTTTTTATCGGTAAGTTACACACACACACCAAAAGGTATTGATCCACAATACATTCAAAAGGAGTTAAAAGAAACAAATAAATATGTATATGCTAAATAGTGGTAATGTAGTATTGTGTAAGATGTAATTTTAAAAGACTTGCCTGAGAATGCATATACTAAATAGTGGTGATGTAGTATTGTGTAAGATGTAATTTTAAAAGACTTGCCTGAGAATGCAGCAACAAGACACTGAACTTCTTGACTCCAATCAAACCCACGAATAGCCTCATGAACACCACCATAATCTCGCATCCATAGCTTCTGACCAATTTTCCAAATTGCAACCACTTCTAGCTGACTCTCCTTAATTGCAGAAGGTATCGATTTCCAGATAAACCAAGCACTGTTACTGCAATATACCCAATCCACATATGAAATAGGTGAATCCCATTAAAACCCAACTCACAGAACAACAACACCACAAACACCAAAACCTTGTTGTTGCAAAACAGGGCTCACTCAAAACACCCAGTTAGGAAAACAACACAATTTCAATATAAAAGGTCAAAACTTAGGCACAGTTTCTTAAATGCAGTACATTAGGCTCTACATTAGGCTCTTTAATTAAATTCAAACACATAGTTGCATTGACCAACTATGCTCTTTAATTAATTTTTTATTTACAAAAAATAAATAAAAAATTAATGCTAATAATGTATCTTTGGTAACCTTCACTATTAATATTTTAACTTATTAAAATTCTTAGATGCAGTATCTTAGACAGGTTGCATTGACCAACTAAGTATAAACAGTGTTATACATTTTTTAGTTTAATTAATGTAGTAAACCTAACGAACTGTATCTAAGTTTTTACCGGATATTATGAGAAGCCATAATTTAGTGGCAATGACCCAAAAGGAAGAACCAAGAAATGATAAACGCAAAAGCCTCTCTTACAAAAACATGGGAAACATCAACAAGTGTTAGCAACATGAAACATTGTATTGTTAAGTTCCAAAAAAAGAAAAAAAGAAAAAAAAAAGACATACATATCATCAGCGTAAATGTGGGCGAGAAGATGAATAGAGAAGTAGGGCCAATCGTCCTCATAAGCAACGCCCTCTGCCGCAGCCTGTTCAAACAACTTTAACACTGTATCAGGTGGCACGAACAACAACAACAACGACAACAGAAGAAGAAGAAGAATTTGGCTGAAGCAAAAGGTGGTTACAGATATGAGCGATCTTTTCACAGGATTTGGAAGTCAAGGCCTCTGTAACTGTGAGGGGACTAAAATCCATGCCTCACTCAGTCACTCTCAGCTTTGGCTTTTTTTTTTTTTGTTTCCCCTCTGAACTCGAAATAAAAGTAAGAGTGTTTATTAAATAAACCCCGCCGAGTCCAAGGAATCTCGTTGGGCTTTCTATTTTTTTTTTCCAAGGGCCGGGTAAGCAAGTCACCCCCGATGGAATTATTATTAATATATTACGTTTTTTTTTCTTTTTCTTTTTCTTTTTCTTCTCCGTCTCTTCTTCTTCATATATTAAAAAGATTCAGAAAATTAATTATTATTTCCTTTTACTTTTAAAAATACTCATAATTTAATTAATTTATCCTTATTCCTAAAATATAAATAATAAAACTTTCATAAAAAATAAAAATAAAAATGACCACGTCACATAAGGAATGGAAAAATGCTTCCCGGACTATCTCATTCCCACCTTCTTTAAAAAATTAAATTAAATTAAAAAATAAAATAAAAAAATAAACCTACCAACATCACATAAGAAATGGTAAAAAACTTCTCTTTTTATTTGTTCCTCTCTTCTCATTTTCAATGTTGTGGAATGCATAAGGAAAAATTCTAATAACATTACATCTCATAAACTCCAAACTCATAATATTCCTTCACTTACTTCTTCATTCTCTCATCCTATTTCTAACTAACACTATTTTCTTCCACACTCACTGTCTCATATACTGAATTCTTCTCGATCGTCAGGTGTTTTCCTGTCAAAATTGGTAACCTTTGGGCAAAATTTATCCACTACTTTCTTAATTGAATTGTATATTGTGTATCATACTTTCTTAACTACATATATTGTGAATTAGTAACTCTTTGACCTTCTATGATGCGTAAACTATATGAAATGTGTTATAGAAAATTTGGTTATAAATGAAAAATTATGACACTAAACTCAAATATATAATATTAGATGTGTATACCTAAAAATTGTGATGAATGAAAAATTATGATACTAAATCAAAAAAAAAAAAAAATCACATCGTATGTGCGAAGCGCATGCATGCAATTTTAAGAAGATGTGAGAGAAACTTAGCTATCACATTTACGCAATTTTAAAATTACCCCTATTATAAAACAGGTTCCACAAAGTTGGAGTAAGTAGTTCCCGAAGGCTAAAAATAGGGTTCCGTAAAGCTGGTAGCTAGTATCTCATGGCATGTCCTAAGCAACCAACTTTGTTTTAGTTAAATACTTGAAATCATTTGTATTTGAGCAGCAAGTTGTTTTAAAGTTTTTGAAGCAACTGCATATCTCATCCTAGAGATGCTCAGGGCAATTGTAAGTATGTTTTTTTTAATTTATTAATGAAATGAAAATGAAACAATTTCTATTCTAAACCACATCATTTGTGGGCCTTAATTTGGTGGCACATGGAACCTTATTATTTTGTATCATTCATAGCTTGGTTTAATCTACAATCTTCATTATATTTGCAAAATGTTTGTAATCAGTGAATGGACTAGCTTATTTGTTGAAAATTAGGACAATCCCATTGCTTGTGAATGTTATATGATGATTTGCTAGGACAGTTAGGGTTGTCCACGGGTCGGGCTGAGTCGGGTTTGGACCCAACCCGAACTCGACCTGCCGGCATTGGGTGGGGAACGGAGGAACCCGGACTTGACTCGCCGAAAAATTGGTCAAGTCGATTTCAAGTGAGGATGAGCGTCGGTCGGGTCGTTGGAATAAAGAAAGCATCGAAATTAAAAAAAAAAAAAAAAAACTCGATGGAATCTGGAAAAACTCGCCGGTTTCTGGAAAAACTCACCGGATTTTGGAAAAACTCACTGGATCTCCTCAAATCTAAGCTTGATCTCACCGGATCTCCTTGAATCTAAGCTTCATATCACCGGATCTCCTCGAATCTAAGCTCGATCTTACCAAATACAGTCGAGATCTCACTAGATCTCCTCGAATCTAAGCTTGATCTCGCTGGAGTTGGCATAGTTTGTAGATAACATCGGTCGGGTCGGGTGGCTCGGGTTTTGGAGAAGAAAACCGCCACTCGACCCGCCGGCGGTGGGTTTTTGAAGTCAGGACCCGAGTCCGACTACCAGAGCAGTTGGATCGAGTGGTTCCGAGTCGGGTCCGGGCGGGTGGGGCGAGTTGGGCGGGTGGGGCGAGTTGGGTAGGTGGCGGGTTTATTTGGACAGCCCTAAGGACAGTTACATGGCTAGCTTTATATAACACAAATTTGCAGCAACATAATTTATCCAGCTGGCCCATTCCTAACGAAACATCATACGACATTCCCAAGCCATAAGATTGTCCTCATTCTCAACAAAGAAGTCAATCCATACACTTATTCAGCGTAACATTTATAGTTGTGAGATAAAGCTACAAATGGTTCATTTGCTACATTTAATTTGGTTTTTTCTTCCTAAGATTTGTGGATTTTCATTATTGGGTTTTTAAAACCTATACTCAACCACTTGAAGAAATTGAGGTTAAACTAAAACTTAAAGTTTGACTTTTTGTACTTTTTCTCTTAAAAAAAAAGTAACAACAAAAACTAATTAGTATGCAAAAGAAAATGAAAGACAGTGAATTCACCATTACCATACCAATGATGGCAGGGGTTAAAAGTTTTGAAAGCATGTTCAACAATGAAGTCTATTAATGAATTACAAAATTGTATGATGACAAATATTTCAAACTTTTTGGTCTCAAGCAATGCTGATTTCCATAATTATTTACATTTAAACTTAAGACGAGGTCGTCAAAACTCTATATACTTATGTCTAAAAATTTGTTGGATATGTTATATGTGTTGTACTATGCACAATACATCAACATATTTTTAGGTGCAGTTTTGGTTTTAATATCAACATAAAAACAATTGTTCTTGTTCTTGTTGTTGTTGTTATTATTATTATTACCTCAATTTGTGATTTACAGGTTATGAGTTTCTATGAATTTTGTAGTACCGGTTTTTTGGCATTCTAGACCTACTTACTCGAACCGTTGGAGTTGTCTTGTGAAATGTATAGTATGTGTGTTTGCAATTTGTGACACTGAGATGAGTGTGTGAGTGAGTCTTTTTAATTAATTGTTCATTTTTTTGGTAAACCCATAAATCATAGGTTTTTAAGATGCGATTGGTTACCTATTAACTAATTAGTTTTAATTTCCTAACTAACTAAGGGCTTTCCTTGGAGCTCCTAAGCTAGAAGGAAGGGAAAGTCTCGAACCATCACTTATTGATTCAATACATGTAAACCAATTATTCTTTACTATTAATACTATTAATTCTCTATTTATTGTTTAAATTAAATTATACTCTCTTTAAAACAAAAACATTTCAAATCAAGAAGTTAGAATTGATCAAAAGTAAATACTTACTTTTTTGAAGCTTCAAAAAATGAAAATTTAAATTACTATTATTTATTACAATTTATGTATTACAATGTTTTAATATTTAGAGTGAGTAAGGACAAATATTTACACCAAAAAGAGTAGTTTTATTTTGATATAATTCAAAAAAGACAAACACAGCCGATAACTTAACCCAATAAAGTAAGAGTTATGTATTTTAGTTCGTTTATTCAGAATAATTAAGCAATGCGTTTTTGAAGATTGAAGGAATTATTAAAATGTAAAATGACTTTCCTTCTTTTCTCTAAAATAAAATGATATATTTTTTAATAGATTAACTACAAGTCTCATTTCAATTTGAAGATTTTACATACAAACATTGCACATATTCAGCATATCATTCACACAAAAACCATTACATATATACAAAATCCATACAAAACCCATGCACATATTCAATATATCATTCATACGAAGCCCACCACATATACATAAACCAATACATACATAAAAAAACCATACAATACCTATTAAATGTATACAAAACTCATGCGCTCTCATATCATTTTTGCAAAACCCATTACGTATATACAAAACCATTTGAAAACTCATACACATATTCAACACTTCAACCTGCTACAATTATTAAATTAAATATCATCTATACACTAAAATTAAACAACAACTAAGAAAAGAAAATGTATAAAAACTAGATCTAAGGAAATTTATAGACTAGAAATCAAGTTTTTTTATTTTTTATTTTTATTTTTACTTGTATATTGATATATCATAAATCCTAAGAGTAGTAGAAATCTTAAGAGTATATTGATATATCATAAACCATTTGAAAACTCATGCACATATTCAACACTTCAATCTAATACAATTATTAAATTAAATATTATCTATACTCTAAAAATTGAACAACAACTAGGAAAAGAAAATGTATATAAACTAGATCTAAGAAAATTTATAGACTAAAAATCAAGTTTTTTTTTTTTTACTTGTATGTTGATATATCATAAATCCTAAGAGTAGTAGAAAATTGAAAATGGAGGTATAGGGGTTTAGATGAGCTATACTAGTTCTAGGAATGAAACCCAAAATTTTAAATGCAACTCAAGCTCTGTATACTAAAGTTATTTTTACTATAAATTTTATATGGAATGAGTTCAATCCAAAATAATGCAACTCAATTTCTTGATTAACTAGTTTGCTTTACTGTACATAACTCCAATTCACTTCGAAATTTTGCTCTTACTCTTCAAAACTTGATTTCCCAAAAGTCAAGTCTTTCTTTTTTCTTTTTTTTTTCTTTTTTTTTTTTTGAGTTAAAGAAAAAAAATTCAATATAAAACTTGAATTGAAAGTCAAGTTTTATATTCCAGAAAACCCAAATTGAGCACGAAACAAAACCCACAAAAATTAAACATGAAATATCCCACATATGAATTCAGAGGGGAAAAAAAAATGTTGGGAGCCTCATAGTCACACAAGGTGGTGTTCTGAAACTATTATTGCCATTGCTATTACCAAATAGGCATAGTATACTCTATTCTAATTTCTAAGACCATGAACAAACAAAGAAACAAAGAATTAGAATGTAGATTTTAGAGTAGCAAAAAATAATTTGGTCATACCGAAGAGGACCAAAATTTTTTGTTTTTTCCTTTTTTAAGTTATGCATTGTGTTTTCTTTTCTTTTCTTTTTTTGATAAACGTGCATTGTGTCTTCTTTTTTGCTTTTTTGATAGGATGCATTGTGTCTTCTTGGTTTTGAAGGAAAACGAATCATCTTATGTATAAGATATACATATGCATCTTCTCTCGTCACACATAGCACGTGGGTCACACATACAAATAAAGAAACAAATAAAGTAATAAAATTAATATTTGTATTCTTCTAAAAAAAAAAAACAAAATTAAATATTTGTATTGAAAAAAAATATATATTTCAAGGGATCATTATGAGAAATAAATATAAAAGGGAGGGGTAAAATGGGGAAGAAAAAATAAATAAAAGTTTCTGTTAGAAAACGCCGTGAGAAACAGAGGCTCGGTTTTGGAATTTTGAATTACAATGAAGAATAATATAGATACAAATTTCTTTACAAAGAAATTTACAAAGTGTTCATATGTGTTCACACTCACATTCACAGAGAAAGAGACTTCTTTTAGGGTTTGGGTTTTTTGAATTCTCTCTCTCTCTCTCTCTCTCTCTCTATATATATATATATATATATAGATCCTTCACTCTCAGATTCACAGAAACACTTGCACCCTACCCTACGCAACCCAAACCTAACTAGCCATTACTACTACTACTACTACTACTACAATTTTTGAAGGATTGCTCTCCTCTCTCTCTCTCTCTCTCTCTCTCTCTCTCTCTCTCTCTCTCTCTCTCTCTCTCTCTCTCTCTCTCTCTGGAGGTTTGTTCAATATGGGTTTTTAGTGTTTTGGGGGCAAAAAGAAAGTAACTTAGAAAAGAATATTTATATCATCTATACACTAAAATTGAACAACAACTAAGAAAAGAAAATGTATATCATTTAAATCTAAGAAAAGAAAATGTATAAAAACTAGAGATAAGAAAATTTATAGACTAGAAATCAAGTTTTTTTTTTTTTTTTACTTGTATATTGATATATCATAAATCTTACGAGTAGTAGAAATCTTAAGAGTATATTGATATATCATAAACCATTTGAAAACTCATACACATATTCAACACTTCAATCTAATACAATTATTAAATTAAATATCATCTATATCTAAGAAAAGAAAATGTATATAAACTAGATCCAAGAAAATTTATAGACTAAAAATCAAGTTTTTTTTTTTTTAAACTTGTATATTGATATATCATAAATCCTAAGAGTAGTAGAAAATTGAAAATGGAGGTATAGGGGTTTAGATGAGCTATACCAGTTCTAGGAATGAAACCCAAAATTTTAAATGCAACTCAAGCTCTATATACTAAAGTTATTTTTACTATAAATTTTATATGGAATGAGTTCACTCCAAAATAATGCAACTCGATTTCTTGATTAACTAGTTTGCTTTAATGTACATAACTCCAATTCACTTCAAAATTTTGCTCTTATTCTTTAAAACATGGTTTCCCAAAAGTCAAGTCTTTTTTTTTTTTTTTTTTTGAGTTAAAGAAAAAAATTCAATATAAAACTTGACTTGAAAGTCAAGTTTTATATTGAATCTTTTTTACTCAAGTTCCATATGGGCACTTTTTTATATATTATTAAATAAAGACATCAATTGCTGCCACCTCAACCAATATGACTTATAACTTGATTTTGAGGAGTCAAGATGTAGTAGGAACTCAAAATTTCAAAACTTGAGTTGTAACAACAAACTTAATATCAGGGTGAAAGTGTAACAAATGTCATAGTTTAGAGTGCAAAACATGAATTCGAAAAGTTTAGGGTGCAAAATATAATATGAAGTTTAGTTTAGGATGGTAAAATGTAATTTACCCTTGTTTTATTTATGGCAAAGTGTTAACTTATTAGTTGATTGCTTAACTATGATCTTTGTTCCTTTAATTATTAGTTGATTGCTTAATTATGATCTCCATTCCTTTTGCATTTTTGATGGATATGTATGTATATGGAATCGAAATACCACCAAATAAATTGTGGGCTTTGTATAGTAGGTGTGCAAAGACATTATACCAACAAAGTCAAATTTGAGTGGAAGGAGAGTAATTGTTGAATAAACATGTCAATAACCTTTTAGTCAAATAATACATCATAATGTGAGTTCCAATTATTTCAACTTATTAAGTTCATTGTTGTTGAATACAAGACTTAAAGGAAAATTATTGAATATTCCCGGAGTACCATAAATGTGTACTTTCCCCTCTTACATGAATTGTGGGTCCCACTATAAATTTAATTAGTTAGGTCTATAATTATGAGAGAAAATTATTGAGTACTCTTGGAGTATCATAAATGTCTATTTTTCCATCTCACATTAATTGTGGGTCCCCCCATAAATTTAATTGGTGGGACCCACAATTATTTAAGATGGGAGGGTATGCATTTATGGTACTCCAGGAGTACTCAATAATTTCAAACCTCACTTACACCAAAAACCGATTAATATTTTAAACTTAATGATAAAGAGCAATTATTATAAAGTAGATGCCATAAATTTTAAATCTTCCTTTACACTTATAAATACAAAAAAGAGAATGACGTAAATAATGTAGTAATAAAAAGAAACTACTTATCAAGCCACAAGCGCTGTGGTAATGCTCTTTTGCAAAGGATATGGAAAAAACAAAGTTGGTTTGTATGGAGCTTGTTTTCCAACTCTATTAAGTTGGTCTCTTTAAAAAAAAAAGAAAAAACCAAAACAAACAAACAAACTCTGTTAAGTTGGTCACATTTTGAAACCATTGAGATTGAGCAAAAGTTATTCATAGGGTTGTGCAAAAAACACTACCTAACCCACCAACTCGCTCCATCCGGACCCTAAGTAAGATAGGTTGGGTTAAGCAAGTTATACAGCTAAATTAGCAGGTTGAGATATTTCTAACCCGCTCACCTATATTTTATGTAAAATAAATATATAAATTATATTTATATAGTTTGTCATGTTGCAAAACTTTACCTCACTTACCCACTCACTTGATTTCTATCATCTCTTTCTATTCCCTTTTATTTTGATTTTTTTCATTTATCTTCACTAATAATCTCTAGCCACACTCTTTAAGATTATGTTATTGTTCTGACTGTATGTACAAGTTTAATTTCATATTCTAAGATTTTTTTTTTCTTCTCAATGCAATAAAATTAAGTGATACTAATAAAAAATGACGTAGTATGTTGTAATTATTTTCTAACAAAAGTAGTTATTTTTTCTTTCATTTTTAATAAACCATTCAATTACGATTAAATTGAGTGCTACAACAATTTCATTTCTTTTACCAGAAATTGCCTATGACAAGTTGTAAGTAATAGAAATAAAATGGTAGATCCTTATAGGTTCATAATTCCACTAATCACAAATTGCTATGTGACAAAATTGTGATACCAGACTTACTCTTCAATTAACAGATGGTCATGCCGCCTAGTAATCTCAATGCACCGTACATTTTGATGTATGTAATAAATTTATTCACGCAAAAATTTATGTACGAGTCTTGCCCGTGTAGCATTCTTGGATTCCGTTTGTGTTTTTAGCCAAATTTAAAAGTGGAATTCTAGGATTCCCTTTTAGTGGAGCAGCACCAATGCAAACCAGATTACACTACTTGAAACTTTTTTTTTTTTTTTTTTGAGAAACCTACACTACTTGAAACTTGAACAAAAGAGAGAGAGAGAGAGAGAGAGAGAGTACAAGGCAATGAGAAGTGGAATATCTCAATTCCACACTTTTTTAGATTTCACTTTACACGAAGTTAGAAAATTCTCCATCCAAGTGAACCAACCAATTATACAAATTTTTTGCAAAATCTTTGGGATTTTTTTTTTTTTCCTCAAGTTTAGAATCTGCTCACTTCTGTAAGCTAGCTTTGCTTTTGCTACCACAACGTGAGAGGTTTTTTGGGCCCTTCATACTTACTTTCCAGCCTTCTTTTCTGTGGCTTTCTCATTTTTGCTCTCTAATTGTAGAGAGGGAAAACAAAACAAAAAAAAAAATAATAATAACAGAGGGTGTGGAATTTGTTACTGTTACTAAGTGTTCAGATTTCACACACTCAATCCATCAAAACCGCACTGCTTGTAGGTGAGAGATTGCTTCCTCGGACTTATTACTATTGCACAGTCCACTGATACCTGCTCACCATAAAAAAAAAAAAAAAAAAAAATGATGCATAAGTAAGCATTTGCACGGTTCATGCAAAAATTTCGGTCTTTTCAAAACACCTCACATTAGATTATCTATTTTACGTTACATTTTATTAAAATATCATCTAAAAAAAAAATTGTTTATCTTTCTTCACACACAACAATTTCTATTCACTCTCTTCCTTTATCTTTGAAATACATAAAGAAATAACAAACAACAAAATGCAAAATAAATAGTGTCAGTATAAATTTACACGGTTACGGTAGCAAACTTGTAAATTAAAACATTTATACACGGACTAACGTGGGTCATTATTAGGCAAAAATGTGTAAATTCTACTCATTTTTTCTATTATATATGGACTAATGTGAATGATCTAATATCCACAGGAAATGCATTTTAGCTCTAATTCTAATCCGCCAATCAATAGAATAAGACCTTTCTATCTAGAAAAAATTATACCGGACCATTAGTTAATTTAACTTAAATCATATTAAACAATATATTATAATGGCTTTTGTTAATGCACCCAATAAGGAGGAATTTAATGGATCCCAATATTGTAAAGTAACAAAAGCAAACCTCCTATGAAAAAAAAATATATATATATATATATATATATATAAATATACCTTTTTTAACTTAATGTTGTGCCACTCAACCAAGAAAAACTTATAGATTATAATAAATAAAAGGGTCCAGTTAATGTGTACTCTAAGAGCACACATTAAGCTATTTATTTTTAAAAATATTTTCTTGAAAATTGAAAAAGTTGTCAATACTTTTTCAATTTTTTAAAAATTTTCTTCCAAAAATGATTAATTATTGTGTAGCACACGTTAACAAAATCTTAAATAAAAAACCAAACTTTAACCAACGTACTAAGACACTCATTTAATTCTACAAGATCTTTGATTTAAAGTCGAACGGCAACTTTAACTAGAAAAGTATATCATTGAGTGTGTGAAGTGGACAGTAATGGAATCTTTTTTTTCTTTTCTTTTTTTTTTAAATACAAAAAGTAACAGAATCCTCACTAGCAAACAGAAGCTATGGGCTAATTATGGACTGAGAACGTGTACAAAACAGCCCAACAAAAACATAACAGTGCTTTGAAGAAGAAAGAAAATTTATAGGACATCTCTACCTACTACTGTATAATATGGGCCCGCATGGGGTCCAAAACGCAAAAGTCACATGGTTACTTAATGGAGACTGGAGAGTGAGTGTACAAATTACAGAGACCTCGTCTCCCTATGAGACTATGACAATGAAAGCAGTTTCTAAATTTTCCATTTTTTAATTTTAATTTTTATAATTTAGGATAAAATACGGTTCGGTTTGAGCAAATGTGAACCAGTTCTAAAAACTTTTTAAAATTGATTAACTTGATTCCTAAATCAATTTGGTCCTAAACCGTTACTCATTTTCTCTTATTTCTCACAATAATTATAGATTAAATTGATCAATTTTGAAAAGCCTTGAAACAGCTCATTTATTATTCTTACAGTTTTCAACTTTATTTCCATCATATGTATACTTTGTCAAACCGGAGACCCGTGTTAAAGTGATCCGTTACGGTCTCGAATCCGAATGTAGAAAACTCCATTATTTTGATAAGGATTAAAGGTGAGACCGAAACATGGTTCCATGGTGTAGTGGTTAGCACTCTGGACTTTGAATCCAGCGACCTGGGTTCGACTCCCAGTGGGACCTCTTTCGCTTTCCAGGTTATTTTTTTTACTTCAAATTAAACGAGGAAAAAGACAAAGAAAAAAAAAAAGGAAAAAAGAACAATAATGACAGACAACGAGGAAAAGACAAAAAAAGATAGGAAAATTAATGACAAAGGAAGAAACATTAGAAAGAAAAACAACAACATGGACCCAACATCTAGGACTAGGAACACTTTCAACTATGATAAAACTATTGATGCAATGTTATTTAATAACTGAAAGTTATTATTTGAAAACATGTACCAAACATGTGTAGAAATACTTTGATTAATGAAATTGAATGCTTAAATTTTTTTTTTTTTTTTTTTTGTTACTAAGTATTTTATCTCACACAAAGAGATATTTTAACTCACACAAAGAGTGAGAGAAGAAAATTTTAAAAAAACTAATAATGGTGTATATTTAAAATAGTCTAAATTTTAAATTTAAGTGAGAGATGGGAGATCTTAAGTTTTAGCCACCTTGATTCATAGAATAAAAAAAAAAGTTATATCACCTAAAAATTTACAACTAAGTTTTTTTTACTCTTAAACGATTAATGAAACCACCCATATCTATGATTGAATTGAATTGAATTAAAGAACTTTAAAAATCAGAACATAAAAAACAGTAAAAAAAATTTACCAAAGTAAAAAAGAAAGGTGAGAAAAAGATCAAGGGCCCTGAGTCAGCAGAATGAGGCAATTGGAGCGGGTTTTCAAAAAGGAGCGTAAAAAGAAAGCAAAATTTGCAGCACCGTTAAAGTAAACACTGAACACAGACTTTAGTGACTTTTCCGCATGCTTTTTATTATATCCAAAGACTAGAGGATTAACTAACAAGAAAAAAAAAATAATAATAATAGTAATAAAAGTTAGCACAATGCCAGGTCAAGGGGACAAGCTTTCGCTACTTCACAAGTTCAGAACAAATTTAGGATGACTCAAAAAAAACAAAACCCACTGTTAATAAAAGAAAACGTAAAAAAATAAAAAGCTGCACCAAACCGAAAGGCCAATCACTACTTCAATCACTCAAAAAGCAACCCAAAAAAAAAAAAAAAAAAAAAAAAGGGTACACAGCAGAGAACAGAATGCATAGTGCAGAAAAAGGAAATATACCGAACTTCAAAGGCATAAATGCAAATACACAACATAGAAAAACTTTATTTATTTATCTTGGAGTTGCTAAATTCCGAGAAATAGCAGTCTTAATTCAGAGTTTCAGATAAACTACTCACTACTCACTGCTCAGTGCTCACTAATCGCACTTCATTACTATTATTATGATAATTAAGTGAGAGTTTTTTTTTTTTTTTTTTTTTTTAAGGAAGAAAAATAGGAGCCTTTATGGTTATTACACCCCGAACAAGACGCTAGGTGACTGTTAAAGTCAGCGGACGATCTCGTCGGCCAGACGATCTTACACACTTGTGCAGAAGTCACTCCCACTAAGAATGTCCACCAACAGACTTTTACTGGTCATAAGATTTAAATTTAAGTGTTTACACGAAGCGTCCAATTCTTGCCAGCTGAGCCAAGCCCTGTTGGCATAATTAAGTTGGGGATAGACTCATAATTTTATTGGGACCAAGATTTCAGAACCAAAAAATAAAATAAAATAAAAGAAAGCCCAAAAAAGCAATTAATTAATAATGCAGCAAATTGAGAACCCCAAAAAAGTAGAAGAGCTGAATTTAGAAATTACCTGAACGCCAGGAGAGTCGAAGTTCAAGACGCGGATCTTAGCACCGACATCACCGAGGACCCTGAGCTCAACGCGGTCGTTTAAGGAAGCGTCGCGAACCAAATCGGCGGCGTCAGCTTGCTCCAAGTTGATTCGATCAACGGCGATGGTGGCCTCCACCTGTCTGACGCTGTGGGCCTCTTGGTAAAACCCCGGAACCGAGGCTTTGCCCAATGGGATTCCGCGGTACATGACAGTGAACCTGGACTCGCCGTACTTGATCCCGACCTTGTTGGGGTTCGCCGCGGTGAACAGCATCCTTATGCTTAAGGACAAGGAGGCCGAGGTTGTCGGGTTGTTGGGATCGGTGGCGACAGCGGCGGAGTTGGAAGTGGGTGTGGTTATGCCCATGTACTGGACACCGACTTGTTGGAGATCGAAAGAGGGTTTCTTGGGTTTGACGGCTAGGATGATGACTAGAACGACGGCTAGGATTAGGAGAGCTAGGAAAGAGAATAGGAGGAAGAGGCAACAGCAACAGCCTTTGAAGGAAGCTGAGGAGGAAGATGAAGATGAAGAAGACGACGTCCTTGGGTAGTACTGGTGGGAGTTGTGAGAGTTAGACCGCGACGATGGTTGTTGATGTGGCTGTGGCTGCGGCTGTGGATGTGGGCGTGGGCGTGGTGGTGGTGGTCTGTGCTCACCGTTCACATTAGCCCTTGTTGTCATCTTTACGCTATTGTGCGCCTCCTCCTCTTCCTCTACCTCTTCCTCTTCTTCTACAGTGGTCTTTCTTGGTTTTGAAGGAAGAGAGTGAGTGAGAGAGAGAAAAAGGAAGTGAGAGAGTGAGAGTATGGCTTTTTGGTTCAGAGATAAAAATGAAAGAGAATAATAAAAAGAAAGAAAGACAGCGATACAAAGGAAAAATTATTTGGAGAAAATACGGTGTATTGGTAAAGGGGTAATTCTACTATGATCCTCACATAATTTGTGTTATAATTAGTTGTGAGCAATATGTATTCTATATAAATCTATTATTGCATTTTTACTATTTATAACTTGTTCCGTAAGTAAATTATTATAAAAATTGTACCATCTCCTGCGTTCCTAGCCTTCTGCAGATATTTTATTTTTTATTTTTTTAAGAATGTACTGCAGACAGAGTTGAAGTTGGACTGTTGGAGTGCAGCTTGGCATGATTGGCAAAGTAAGATATTAGTAATATGAATTATATAATATAATTAATTAAATAATAAGAAAAAAAGAAAAAGTGGACTTTATGAGAAATTCGGCGAAAGAGAGTCATGCTCTCTCACACTCACATGATTGATGGTGGACTCCACCAAAGACTTGAGAACCAGCACATGCCTCCATAGGAGAGAGTCACACGCTTCACAGTTCACGCTACACACTCTTCCTACACTTTGAATACTTGTTATTTACTAGTATTATTTATAAATAGGTAATTGTTGCATGTTTCTTAAGAGTTAAGAGAGTCTTTTGAGTGGAATTTGTGATGTGTTTTTATGTTAGAAATTTTATTTTTTCTTTCAAACATTGTGGGTGGACAAAATTTGACTCTAAAATGTACAAAGACATCCGACGGGTGATAATTAATAGAGTTATGTAAAAACTAATACAAAGATTGGTATCTTCAAATTATTGCTCACTGTAGCTTAATAATATGCATGTTTTGAAGAAATTACAAAAGATGGAAAAGTGGGAGTGAAAAATAAGAATGTTTGTTATGTGTATTGAACATTTTTGTTATCCGAGTATTTTATTATGACGTTTGAAAGGTGGATTTTTAGCAATTTGTAAATTTCACTCAAAAACTCTAAAAAATGAGATAAATTTTAATAAGTACGTGTTTATGTTTATTGAGGCATTTCAAGTGTGTCAAAGTTTTCTAGAATCTTTAATATTTTTCTAAATAAACTCTTTCCCATCTCCAAGTTAGCAAGTACAACTAGGGATGACAAAATGTACCCGACCCTTGGGTATCCGGTCCAACCTGACCCATTTAACATTAGGGTCGGGTCTGGATTTTAATTAAAAAACTCGAAGCGGGTTCGGGTCAAGTCCGGGTATTAGGCATACCCGGCCCGAACCCGACCCGTATATATAATATTTATAAAAAAAAAAAAACCCTAAATATAAATACTTTCTTTTCTCATTCTCTCAGACCCATTCTCTCAGGTCTCACCCTCTCATTCTCTCCCAAGCCGCCTCCCATTCTCACCCTCACCCTAACTCTCACTTCGTCGGCGCTGCTGCTCTTTGCATACCTCACCTCGCCAGCATCGCTCCGTTCTTCACCTCGCCGGCGCCGCTCCGTTCTTCACCTCGCTGGTCTTTCCTCCCTGCCTCTTCACCTTGCCGCAACCTGCAGACGCCGCTGCTCCTCCCTCACCTCGCCAGGCCCTCCTCCACCTCACAAGGCCGCAACTCTCCCATCTCCGTCACCTTGTTGTGAACTTAAGCTTTTGCAATGAAAATCGTTTTTTTTTTTTTTGAAAGGATGAAAATTGTTCTTTTTGTTCAAAGAATCAAATTTGTAATTTCTAGTTTTAGTGCTATTTTGGTTGAATAGGATCAGCTTGTTTGATTTGATTTTATAGGGTCTTATTGTTCAGACCTAGGCTTTGTATGTTAATTCTTGTTTTTACTTTTGATGTGGGAAAATATTGTAATGAAAAAAAAAAGGGTTTTTGATATGTTGGTTGCTGAGAAAATAATGGGTTTTGTTGGTTTCCGATTGTTCACTGTTCAGATCTGTTGGTTACTGAGAGAAAATAATGGGTTTTTTGGAGTGTTCTTTTTCCCCTCTTGTTTGGTTGTTGAGAAAATCAATATTAGGCAAACTTTTTTTTTTTTTGATTGGGCCACAGAATGGGCCCTGAAGTACCACAGCCCAACGGGGCCCGTGGAGCCCGCAGGGCTCGGCTGGGGCCGGTTCGGGCCCCGGAAAAAAATCCATTTAGTAAACGGACTGGGTTCGGGCCGCGGGTCTTGGCCGGTAGGTCGAGTCCAGGTATGGAAAAACCCGGCCCGAACCCGACCCGTTGCCATTCCTAAGTACAACTTACTAAGTTATCTCACCTTATTTATCTCCTCCTTTTCAGATTCTTGAGGCAACCTTGGATTAAAGACTTATTGGGAAAAGGCGGTTACAGTTTAGTTGAAGTTAAAAACACATCATTGATATTTTGGGTCATGTGTTTAAAGATATTTAATTTTTGTTTTAGTGAGGATGTCTTATTTGGGAAAAATAATGATTAATAAAAATCCATTAGAAACATAGGCTCTATGTCTATGATAATAGAATATGTTTTATGTTGTTGGGAGAATTTTGGATCACTAACATTCTAATAAAGCTATTTGGATGTTTTTATTAGAGTGCTAACAATTTAAAAACTCATCATATGAATGTCAATTTGATTTTTTATTTGATTTTTTTTATTTTTTTTAATTTAAGATGGGTTAGCTATGGATTGGACAAAGAGATATAGGTTAATGCCTAACGCACTCTGACTCTCTGAGCCTTGATTAAGTTTGGAGTGTAACAAGAGTGAGAAGTAAATTTCATTATCAGAGACATTTTTTTTGTCATTTACACAATTAATGGTTACATGCTATGCACATGTTTGTTAAAGTTAACCTCCAAATGAAGGATGGTGTTATTACTTCTTGTTGGTGATTTTTGCCAAAATTGGGGGAATATTAAATTGCATAATTTGGTGTGCAAAGTGTAAGTAGTGCCAAATGTTATAGTTGATTTATGCAAGTAGCCCCATAGTTTTTATACCACTATAATCAAGAAATACAAATCCTTTGTTCTCTCTTTATATTTCACTTTATCTTTTATCAATTATGGTATGTCATGTGTTCGATTTGATTTGATTTTTTTTTATTCCATTTAAACTTTGGTTATTTTATAAGAAAAATCAAAGAAATACATGGTAATTTGTGATTATTGGAATATAAAAAAAAAAAAAAACATAAAAAAAAGGAACAAATAAACTCTAGATATCATTAAAGGCTAGTTTGAATGAAGTGGATGGAGGGAGAATAGATTGAGCCAAATAATAAGAAAGGGATATTACATTATTACATAAAATTGATAAATATAAAAGGGCATTACAGGTATCAAAATTTTATCAAATTCTATTTTATTTGGTTCCAGAGAGAAAAAAAAAATAAAAAGAAGAGGAAAATGTTTTTCTCTCAATCATTTCGGGTCCGTTTGGATACAATTTATTGTTGCTAAAAGTTGCTGAAAAAACTGTAGCAAAATAATTTTTAAATGTGTGAATAGTACCGTGGAACTCATTTTTAATATTTTTTAATGTATAAACAGTGTATGAACAGTGCGTAAACAGTGCACACACTGTTCATGTACAGTAATTTTTGTCTCACAGAGTCAACAAAAAAAAAAAAAAAAAAAAAAAAGCGAGAGAAAACGCTAAGGAGGAAAACGCACTGCAACTAAACCTTCTATCCAAACCCACACTTCATTCACTCTTATTTAAACTTCTAAATAAAGGAATAGTCTTTTCCATTTATCTTGAACTCTCAAAGGAAAAGGTTTTTTTATACCATAATTTATAAAAATATTCAATCTTTCACATTGTACTCTCATTCAGTAGCTTTAAGATTTTTTTTTTCCTTTCATTTTATTTTAAAAAAATCCTTTATTTAATGTATGATTTTAATTAAATTGTTCTTTCAACCAACAAAATACTAGTTCGGTAGTTCCAACAAAAGGGAGGTGTATTGGGACATGAATACTCAAGAATCCATAAAAAAAGACCCAAACGAAACCCCATAGAACAGTAGTTCATTATCAGCTGGATAAGAACTAAATTCTGCGTTGATGATTAATTCAAAAAACTGTTTTTTATGGCATTCCAAAGGGACCAAAATACAATGAGCTGGAATCCTCTAATGAAAGACTCATTAGATAACAATCACTCTTCCACGCACAAAGTCGTCAGATACTCCTACATTTCACTGTATTCATCAAGATCTAAGCAATACAGTACACTAACACAGGCAATATAAAAAAGATATGTTCATTCTAGAAACAGAAACTCGGAACCCATCAAGGCTAAAATAAAATAAAAATAAAAAGAAAAAGAAAAAGAAAAAAAACAATGACAGCCCAAGAAACTGCCAATTTGCAATGTGTATTAAAACAGCTACAGAATGTAAAAATAGTTCAAAGGGATTAACCAGAAAGAGGTGTAATAGGATGGCTTCAACGACTACTGTGATCAAATTTTGTCATCTTGTGGACCAGTAGAATCGGTCTCCGGCCGACTGTTTCATCACCTCTCCTGCTGCTGGTGTCATCGACATCCAGTACATCATCCATCATGTCATCCTCCCCAACATTGATATCTTCCACGTCATCCTCCTCCTCTTCTTCATTGTTTCCACCAGGGATCTTTCTTTTTTTGGGACCATGCTCAAGCCTATGTGTGTCCAATTCTTTGTCCATTGTTTCTTGTAAGTTCAACATATCATTATTTGTTTTCCTTGCTTTCCTTGCATTTTGCCATCTTTCCAACTCCTTTTCAACATTGGCAACAGACTGCCCCTGGATCTGTTTCTGATATTCCGACAGTTCCTCCCTCCTGGCAGTTTTCCACTCTTGAAATGTCTGGATATACAGATTTGTACAAGTTGAATGGTCAAGTGCAAAATATTTCATATGAATCTATATCTAGCAAATATAAGTAACAGTTTAACTCTAATTATACCATCACCCTTCCCAACAGCTTTGGCATCTAGTGAAGCCATTATTTTACATCAAAAATGTCAATTCAGTGTTGGTAAAAAGGTCAAGAGCACTTAAATACACAGGCCTCTCGAGCCTAGGTGCAAAGCATAGAACACAAGCACATATGCTTGATTAAAGTACAGTGCATATTTTTCAAATATAATGTATAATGACCTCTAAAAGTGTCAAGCACTTAAGCACACAGACTTCTAGAGCCTAGGTGCAAAGTGTAGAGCACAAGCACGAGCATGATTAAAGTGCATATTTTTCATATATAATTTATAATAATCTCTAATAGCAAGATTCATAACACATAATAACAAATTTAATAAACACAAAATAGAAATTTGATTCGCCAATTTGCTCAAATGAATTGTGCAATTACACAGTTGATTACTTCAAATTATACAAATGTGATATCAATTTCTTAAAATTTTTATATAGTAAATTTGAAAACAAGTATCAATTGACAATACGATAATAATGTAGTCATATAATGTTTAAATATAACATTTTATCTAATTTTCTTGTGATTATATAAATATAAACTGTAATAGCTATGGTCATAATGAAACATACAGTTTGATAAAAAAATATATCTAAAAGGTAAAGACCAAAAAGCTCATAAATTATCCCTGTTTCTCTCTTTTGATTAATAAACCAAAAAAAAAAAAAAAAAGTTCGTGTAGAGTGCAGTACTACACCTTAAAGAAGAGTTTTTGTATAATAAATAAATGGTCCCTGTTATTTCCTTCAAGATCGAGCCGTAGGTTTTAATTATTCATATTTTTTTAGCAAAAAATAAAATAAAAAAGGCATGATGCTTTGAACTAGTTTTGCTTCAGCCAAGTGAAGTGCTTAGATCTTGGGGCTTTGAGCTTGAATGTTTGGAAGGATGGTGATGGGGAGAGGAGAGAGGGACTGCGACCAGAAATTTAGTATATTCCAGCCACCAGGACTCTACTCTTCTCTCATTTCCCTCCCTCCCCAATTTTTCTTAATACTTCCCACCCTCTTCCCTCGCCTCATTTCTCTCTGATTTGAGTCAAATTAGTCTCACATCTTCATCAGCTGCTTGGGCATCAAGGCATCACAATAGTGTGAGCAAGCTAACTCCCCTCTCCCTCCCTTCTCTCATCAGCTTTCAGGCTGCCCTCCTCACCCTCTACGCCTCCGAGACCCAGTCCTGCAATGGCAAGCCCAACACCCTCAGCTGAGGTTTAGTCACTGCCTCTCTCCATAAGGTTGATTGGCTTTGCATGGATGGCAACGCGACTGCTTAGTCGGAGGTGAGCTTTGGCAGGATTCATTTGATTGTTCAGTCAACAGTAGTTGGGAACTTTCCCTACCTAACCTGCTTGGGGTTGAGTGGCAGGTTGACCCTAAGTTAGACCAAACTTGACCCATGAACACCCCCCACATAGTTGCATGAGAGAGAAGTGGATTGATTAATAAGAAGAGACAGATAACTATGATGAGGAACCCTAGTTGAGGTAACTATACAAACATATGGGGGTTATTATTATAGGTATAAAGTTTGGACCAATTTGGGTACCCCTAGGGTCTCAACAAAAACCGACCCCATACATGATTGGGTTTTAATAATTGTTTCCTAAAATTGCCAATGGGTCTTGGGCCTCTTGCCTTAAATGGTCCTCCCTAATGCTGAATAGATGATATATTGGTTCAGGTTTAAACTAAAGTTGAGATGCCAAGTGTAAACCATCAACTCCCTTTTCAAAACATTTAGTTTCTTATGAAATATCAGGGAAAGATAATCAGCTTTAATTCAAAAGATTGGCCAATTTCTTAATATTCCTCCAGGAAAACTCCATATTATCAGAGAAGTGCAACAGAGGACTCACCTGCTCTTTACGCTGCTGGACCACAGTTTCGTCTTCTTCTAGAGGTTTTTTGGGTAAATAATATATTGGAGGTTCTGTCTTGGTCCTGAAAAAAAAAAATCCCACAACGAATCAGCAACCAGTAAAATATGGGACATTAATTAACTGTGTAATTCTACCTAAAGCCCTGCAATGAAGCAGGAACCATCCACTGATCAAAATGCTTCATCACTAAATAAAAAAAATAAAAAATAGGATTAAAAACTAAAAATTACATGAATTAAGATCTAAGTGAGTTTTGAACAAGAACACTGTAGGGTCACAAATTATAGGCCTAGGCCCAAAAATTTGTTTGGACGATGGGTTGGTGAGCCCAATACAATGAATTTGTAGAAAGTGGAATAAAGAGCTAGGTTTTAATGATTTGCAGTAACGGCTAGAGAATATTTCAATGATAAACAAGAGTAAACTGCCCGTAAATCTTAACGAAAAGGGTTATCCGAGGAGATCGAATATGAATTAATGCAATAGTTATGAACTTTCATATAGTTCTTAGTGCTACAGTAATTCTCTCTTCCCTTTTTTTTCCTCCTTTTTCTGTTCCTCCGTTCATGGGAGATCTTTTACATTATGTAGGTCATTTCAGGCCATTCTGATCATACACTTGTTACCCATCCAAATCCCCCTTCGAGTACATGTCCCATTGAGTATCCTCTTTTGTTATTTGTGAGTGGTGGTAGCTGAAAATTGTACTGTTCAGGGGTCTTCTCCCCATAAATGTGGCCAGAAAAGTTGCTACAATACATTTAATGCGGTGGTAGCAGCTTTTCTTTGAGATATTTCCATATTATTACCTCCTCTGCACGTGTCTGAAGATCATCCTTATCGTTGCAACTTTCTGAATGGTTACCTAAATCATCCGAGCACTTGCCCGAGCGACATTCATCCTATCCGAGAATGTCAACCTCTTCGGACTATATTCCTCCCTCCTTTCCTGTCGTGGTCCTCTATTCCGGGGCCTCTTCTAATTATTTATTCATCCTTAGACGTATCCACGAACAGGGCCGAAGGCCCAGTATACAAGTTTGGGCTCTTACCCCCACAAACACAATCCTCAATCTAAGAACACAAACTCAAAAATTAAAATCCAAAAATTAAAAATCTCAAAATCACCATTTTTTCAAACCCAACAATATCATCAAATCCTAAAGCCTCATAGTATCAAATCAATCCAAAAATACAACACAACCAATCCAAACAAAAAAATCTCAAACTCAGAATAACCCATCTCATTTAAAAAAGAAACCCAGCAAACCCACCTTAAGCAAACCCAGATCCGATGGCCATGCTCCCCGCCGACGAGCTATTCTCCGACAAAAAGCTTTAGGGTTTTGCAGGTTCCCAATACATACAATCGTCGTCGTCGGCGGCATTCATGGTGATCTGCCTGCTCCACTCGATGATCGCGGCCACGTGTGGGGCTCTGATGATGTTCTACATGAAGGAAATCTACACCATCGGCCACGGGGTTGAGACCGCCATGAAGCTTCTGGGCTCCACGCCACACTACTAGCTCTTGATTCGAACCTTTGACTCTTTCTCGAGTCTCCTATTATTCGTAATCGGGTTCTTGCTCTTCATGGTTTCCTTCGTCAAGGACAGGGAGTTTCAGGCTTTCTTTGCCAAAGGCTGCACGGTGTTGCACGTTTTTGTGGCCATGTGGCGGATTTACTTTAAGAGAAGGGTCAAGGATCTCTGGATTTTTGTGATTTATTGGTGGGTTTGGTCACTGTGATTGTCCTTGGGTTCGTGGCTTGCTTCAGACGTGGTGGTTGATGGGTTGTTTTGAGTTTGAAATTTTTTTGTTTGGATTGGTTGTGTTGTATTTTTGGATTGATCTGATGCTATGAGGTTTTAGGATTTGATGATATTGCTGGTTTTGAGAAAATGGTGATTTTGAGATTTTTAATTTTTGGATTTTAATTGTTGGGTTGTGTTCTTAGATCTGGATTATGTTCTTGTTCAAGACACACTTAGATCTCAATTAATGTAATTTTAGTTTTTAATTCTGTTTTTAAATTTTTTTTATTTAGTTAAAAGTAATAAATTAATTTTTTTTAATTTAGATGCTGACATGGCATTTTTTAATGCCAAAAAATATTTTTTATTATTAATTTAGGCCATGTGGATATTAATTTACTATTATTTATTCCTGCCGTTTACCATGTTAGCTTTTTCCGTTTCTGATGTAACGGCAGGAACCAAAACGAGAAGCGTTTTTCAGGATAGCGACTAAAAGCGGTAAAAATAAAATGTAGGGACTAAAATGAAAATCGCCTGAAAATATAAGAACTAAAAATGGCTTTTCGCCTTTTTATTTTAGTGAGGATGTCTTATTTGGGAAAAATAATGATTAATAAAAATCCATTAGAAACATCGGCTCTATGTCTATGATAATAGAATATGTTTTATGTTGTTGGGAGAATTTTGGATCACTAACATTCTAATAAAGCTACTTGGATGTTTTTATTAGAGCATTATCAGAGACATTTTTTTTGTCATATACACAATTAATGGTTACATGCTTTGCACATGTTTGTTAAAGTTAAACTCCAAATGAAGGATGGTGTTGTTACTTCTTATTGGTGATTTTTGCCAAAATTGGGGGAATATTAAATTGCATAATTTGGTGTGCAAAGTGCAAGTAGTGCCAAATGTTATAGTTAATTTATGCAAGTAGCCCCGTAGTTTTTATACCACTATAATTAAGAAATACAAATCCTTTGTTCTCTCTTTATATTTCACTTTATCTTTTATCAATTATGGTATGTCATGTGTTTGATTTGATTTGATTTTTTTTTTAATTCCATTTAAACTTTTGTTATTTTATAAGAAAAATCAAATAAATACATAATAAGTTGTCATTATTGGAATATAAAGAAAAACATAAAAAAAAAATGGAACAAATAAACTCCAGATATCGTTAAAGGCTAGTTTGAATGGAATAGAGGGAGGGAGGATAGACTGAGCCAAATAATAAGAAAGGGATATTACATTATTACATGAAATTGATAAATATAAAAAGGCATTACAGGTATCAAAATTTTATCAAATTCTATTTTATTTGGTTCCAGAGAAGAAAAAAATAAGAAAAAAGAAAAAAAAGAAGAAGAGGAAAATATTTTTCTCTCAATTATTTCATTCACTCCTATTTAAACTTCTAAATAAAGTAACAGTATTTACTTCTATTGAACTCTCAAAGGAAAAGGTTTTTTATACCATAATTTATAAAAATATTCAATCTTTCACATTGTACTCTCATTCAGTAGCTTTAAGATTTTTTTTTTCCTTTCATTTTATTTAAAAAAAATCCTTTATTTAATGTATGATTTTAATTAAATTGTTCTTTCAACCAACAAAATACTAGTTCGGTAGTTCCAACAAAAGGGAGGTCTATTGCCAGTATTGGGACATGAATACTCAAGAATCCATAAAAAAAGACCCAAACGAAACCCCATAGAACAGTCGTTCATTATCAGCTGGATAAGAACTAAATTCTGCGTTGATGATTAATTCAAAAACTGTTTTTGATGGCATGCCCACCTTCATCTCTGCTCTGACTCTCCTCTTTTTCTAGCTGACGAAGCGAACCTTCAACCGTTTCATGGGTTTTGTGAATCTTTGTTTTCTTCCTCCTCTAAACTTGTAAGTAATTTTTTGTCCAAGATATTTCAGATTTTACTTTTTGTTACCCAAATACGAGTTTTTTTATTATCTCTATTTCTCTTCTCTATTCTCAGTTTTTTTTTTTTTTTTTTTTTTTTCACCTGAATCGTGTAGTTATGTATTTTCATGAATTTGATGGTAATACTTCACTGAATCTGTGTAAAATTACAAATGGAAGATCAAATTGATAGACTTAGTCACTGAATCAGATTGATTTCTTGAAATTGTCAGATTTTTTTGGCTCCTGAAATTTTCTGCCATACGTGTTCTTGATGATTTTTTTTTCTTTTGATTCCTTTGATATCCATGTTGATCTCTTTGATGATTATGGTTAATCTTTGATGGAATAATGTATCTTGAACGATTTTTGTATGGGGTATTTAGGAATTTATGTCCTATTGATTTTTCAACTTGTGTTCATTTCTTGTGCACTCCATCTGTTTGATAAAATGCAGCAATGATTACTAGTTTTGTACATTTGTTTTATTTGAATTTGGATTGTTGAGTTTTCAAACATTATTTTGTGAAAACACTTATTTGCTTGGCAATTTTCATGGATGGGTGTTGTGATGTCATTTGTGGTGGTATTGTTTAGCTTTGTGGAGATTCTAGGCAAGGGGGTTTAGAAGGGGAAAAAGGAAATATACTATATCAAGCTTTGGCATGAATGTGGTTTATGTAAGAGCATAACTTTTTTTATAAAAAAAATTATTATTTACATGTGTTTGATAATTTTGCATAAATGGTGTTTGAAAAATGCAACTTGAAACGGTTTTTGGATGTTTGCATAGTATAAATTAAAATGTTAAACCTTGAAAGAATTGCTCGTTTTTATCTCTGCAATTTAAAGATTTTTTTCTTTTAGATGCAACTAAAGTTTGCAAGCTTACTTGGAATCTTCAGATTTTGGTTCATTCTTTGTAATAATAAATTTTTTTTTGGTAGTGCAGGCATGCGATGCTTCTATTCTGTTGGGTTTGCTGAAGAAGAAAGAAACAATGATGCTCTTGTATATGTTATCTATCAGATTTGTTACATGTTTGTCACGGCAAGCATGCAAGACCAAATTATGCAACATTTTTGGAGAGATATATTGATAGGGACCAAATTATGCTCTTGAATCCCTCTTTTCTCTCTCTGGCGCCTGAATTTCCTCCATCACCACAACCACAACCACAGGCACAAATGGAGGCACTCTTCGACTCAATCAATGTCCGCGATCTCCTCTCTGCCCGCAACCTTAGCGACCCATCGTCCCCGCTATCTGCACCGGATCTGCGTCTCCTCACCCAGCGTCTCGAATCCCACTCTCTCCAAATCAAATCCAAGGTCCAATCCTACATCCTCTCCCACCACGAACACTTCGCCAACCTCTTCTCCCTCTGCAACGACGCCGTTTCCCAGTCCGATTCCATCTCCGCCAACGTCGCCGATCTCTTGCGTTTTATCTCATCCGACCGTCCTGTCGATGTTGAGATTCGCGACCTCATCGACGAGGTTAATGCCAAGGTGAAGGAATCGAGGACACAGAGGGAATTGCTCGATTTGGTGAGGGCAATTGCGGAAATTAACGACAGGTTTGAGGGAGTTAGGGAGGCATTGAGGAATGGACGGTTTAGATTCGCCGCTGAGGATCTAACACTGTTGAAGAAAGCCTTGCACGTTGATGATGATGCTGACGTGGCTGACCAGTCTGAAAATCAGCCTCTGGTGTACGCACTGTTGAAGAAGGAATGGTCCAATTGCTTTGAAGAGGTACCGTTTTTTTTTTTTTTCCTTAGGCTCTGTTTGGTTGATGAGAAAATTTGGGAAAATGGTAAAAAAACTCAATTCATATGCATAGACTGATATAATAATTTTTAGTTTTTTTTTTTTGTTATTAAATGTCGACTAAATGGTAAATAGTGCATTAGGTTATCTTATTTTTATTTGTATTGAATTTTAGTGAATGTGATTGATATGTATATTGGTGATTTCTATTGAGTTTGTGATTGTTTTTTAGAGGTCTTGGATTTGGGTGTGTAGATTCAAGAGGTGCTAGTAAAATTCATGGAAAATGGGGTGCGTTTTGAGCTGGAGACTAGAAGACTTCGCGTCCAATATTGGTTGAGTCATGATGGAATCAAGGGGATTGAGCTCCGAACAGTTTTCGAGGCCATGGATGTAAGTTAAATCAATGCATTATGTTATGTGTACTTTTGTATGTGATGATGATACATGCATGCTCACACTTGCCCGTGTCTAGTTTTCTATAAGCTAGAGATGTCCGTTAGCATTTTGATAATGGAACGATGTGGGTCGTATAAAATATTAGTACTATTGTGGGGTTGGTGGCAAGATGCTTTGCGATGAATTTGTTTCTCTAAGTTTGTTATGGGGCTTTTGTAGGTGGTTGGAATTTTGGATTATGGACTCGCTAAAGTAGCGGATTTGATAATCAAGCATGTCGTAACTCCTGTGGTAAGTCGCGGGTCACCTATTTCATTTGTGGAGGAGGTAAATCAAGACTCCAAAGAAATGACCGAAGCAATATTGAAGATAGTACCATCAATTGATCCTAAGGTAATAATATTCATAAAAAATTTCTAACTTTATTATTGTTTAATGCAAGTACATGTTTGTGTTTGCTCAGGTGTTATAGATTTGCATTGTTGTACAAAAAAATTACTTTATGCATTCACTCCTTTAACCATAGTGATATTCTGCGTTTCTCTTGACATTTTGTGTCTGAGGTGGATTTTGTTAATTGTTTCCCTGAATTTTCTTTGTTATAATTTTCAGATTGAAAATGTTGAAGGTGAGGCAATCTATTCAGGGATTATTCAGGTCGTTAAGTTTATCTTCAAATTCATATGCTTCGAAAATGGTTCTTGGATTCATTCTTTTGGAAGATTGACATGGCCAAGGATAGCAGAGATGATTATTTCTAACTTTCTTTCCAAGGTTTGTGTTAGCTAATTTTAGTATCGGAGATAGTTGATCAACATTTGTACTTGGTTTATTAAAAAACTTAGTTAGATATACTCAATTAAAGTAGGATTTTATATGGGTTGAAGAATTAGCTTCTTTGTAAGATAACTTAGATTTGATAAGAATCATTTGTTTGTATATGTCATTCATGCCATTAGGATTATTTTTGGTAAATTTTCCTGATACAGCTATTTCTTAGATTATGGAATGTTTCTTGTTTCAGGTTGTACCTAAGGATGCTTCAAAGCTTGCCGACTTTCAGAAGATTATCGAATGTACATCTCAGTTTGAGACTGGTTTAAAGGAAATGTTATTTATTTCAGCATCTGATAACAAGGATGAAAGACTGAGCAACTTCGCTGAAAATGTTGAGGTTCATTTTGCATCTAGGAAAAAGGCAGAAATTCTGGCAAAGGCTAGAAAATTGCTTCTACATTGTGACTTTGACGTTCCTCAAGTGAGCTCTTTGGCCTGTTATTAATACATTTGTTGTTGTTTTGAGATGTTAACTTTTGAATAACGACCTCTTTTCCCCTCCAATAGGAGTACACAAGGAAAGGTCCTATGTTGAAGAAGGATGGAATGGCTGTAAATTCTTACGAACAAGTTGTAGATTTGCTTTTTTTGTCTGAGAGTTGTGTGGTGTCTAAAGCTGTGACTCAATTAATGGAGCTAGTGCATCAGACACTGAAGGTATATGAACTAAAGAAGAAAATAATTTGATTCTCCTTTTGTTGCCTGTGAAATTCATTAAATAGTGAAAATGTATCACAACACACGAGAAAGAATAATGGTCTTGCCTCTTGAGATGCAAACTAAGGGATACAAAAAAAAAAAAAAATTTTTTTTATTTTTTTTTTATTTTAAGTCATAAGTGCTAGATAGTATCACAGAACTTGAATTGTAATAAAGAACTTAGTGGTTTAAGTGAAGGCACCCTCATGAGTTAGTATCTTCCTTAAAATTCTTTGGTTAAATCACCAACCAGTGGGTATTATACTTTGAGAGCTTGATTATGATTAATGCCAATTCTGTGCAGGATGTTTGCCTGTCATCCACTAGAGTTGCTCTAGAATTCTATCATGCTGCTAGGGATGTTATGCTTCTCTATGAAGTTGTCATGCCTGTGAAGGTTAGTTCATGCAGCAATAGCGTTAAATGATAGTTTAACTTTTACACCTTTTTATGGCATAATTGTTGGGGAATTGTTGTCTGACATTGAAGGTCCCATATGTAGATGCAAAATACAATATGTTTTGGTTATGTTTTCCTATTATAAATTTTTACCATTGGTTTTTTTTAACTTAATGTTATAAGTTTTAAAGTTATAGTGTGTAATCTTCATTAAGGCAAGTTTTGTTAGATTAAATCCTTTGACTTCTATCCTATTCACCAGTGCATTTGGATGATGTCTCTTATCCTTTTCACGATCATGTGGATTACTAGGTTAATATTCTAATTTTTTTTTTCTCTGACTTATTTAGCTAGAAAGGCAGCTTGATGGCATCAATCAGGTTGCTGTTCTCATGCACAATGACTGTATTTATCTATCTCAAGAGATACTTGGGCTTGCATTTGAGGTATTGACAAAGGGTTTCTACATGCTCCCCCCCCCCCCCCCCCCCCCCCCCCTTCTCCTCCTCTTTTACCCTCATGGATTCATATAAAAGGAATTTAACAAAAAATGTTTCTTATCAAGAAAAGTAATGAAAGAGAGATTTAATCTTAACTTTCATGTAGGGGTGAATCTTCTGTTGGCTCATTCATTTTTACTCTGTTGTTTCAGTATCGCTCAGACTTTCCAAATTCCCTTAAGGAACATGCCATATTTGTTGATATGGCTCCAAGGTTTCAGCTTATGGCAGAAGAAATACTGCAGATGCAAATTCAACATATTATAGATAATTTAAAAGAGGTAAGAGTCCAATCTTGAATGTATATATCATTTAAATCTGGCTAAGTTTTATAACTTTATCTGCCTTTAATATATTGTAATCTTCTATTTTACTACTTTGTCAAAACTTTATTCTATTTTAGGCTGTAGATGGTGCTGATGGTTTCCAGAATACCTATCAGAAGCAACAATTTGAATTAACAAAGTTTAGTATAGATCAGGTATTTCTGTACAGTTAATAGGTGCAATTTAATTCCCCCATTTTTGTTATTTTCTTCAAAGCCTTTCCTTTTCCCTATTAGATGGAACTAAACATTCCTTGAGCAGGTAATTTTTATTCTGGAGAAAGTTCATATCATATGGGAGCCACTCTTGCTGCCTTCAACTTACAAGAGAAGCATGTGTATGGTTTTAGAAACAGTTTTTTCTAGAATCACGAAAGATATACTCCTTTTAGATGATATGGCAGCAGATGAAACATTACAGGTAGTCTATCAGTCTTCAGTATAAGGATCTGTAACTTTTCATGTTAATGTGTTAGAAGCTATCTAACCCATCATTATAATGTTCCCAGCTTCAAAGAATGATTCATCTGATGTTGGAAAATCTATCTTCTTTGTTTGAATCCCTGAGTTCTGTCAGCCAAAGGAGGCCACAAGCTAGGTTGCACGGACACGCCATTTTTGGCGTCGTATCGGTGTCGTGTCGGTGTCGGACACCGGAACGGGTACGACTCGCCGGATTCCGGTGTCCGGCGAGTGTCCTCTTTTTTTTTTTTTTTTCGTTTCTCCGACACGCGCCGACACGGCTCCGACACGGCTCCGACGCGGCTCCGACACGGCTCCAAGGTGTCCGACACGCCAGCAGTGAAGAAAAAAAGAAAAGAAAATCATAGATTGAAGAGAAAAATTCCGGCCGAAATCAAAGATTCGGCCGGCACGCATTTTGGGCTTCTTTCCCTCTTAAAAAATAAAAAGAAAAATCACAGCCACTGGATCTTCTGTAGAGGAGATGAAAAAGAAAGGAAAAAAAACAAAGAGAAAAAGGAATGAGATGAAGGCATGAAGCAGAGCCGAGAGAAAATACAAAAGAAGAAGAAGAGGAAAAAGAGGAGAAAAGAGACTGAAGCTACCTGAGCCACTGAAGCTTGAAGAGACGTGGGAAGTGGGACTGTGGGAACTTTGGAAATCAGAAGAAAGAACAAAGAGTGGTCAGGTGAGATCATGTGAGTGGGTTGGGAAATGGAAAAGTTAGTGGAAAAGGTTCCTTCTAATTGCCCAACTTGTTTCATTTATTTACGAAAAGACCATTACAAATTATATTTTAATAACAATTAGAATAATCTATTTACTTTATTTTATAGGAAAAATCATCTGCTTATTTTATTTGAGTTTTTTTTTTAAATATAAAAAAATGTATATATATATATATATACACACAAGCTAATATGTATAAAATGTTTACCAATATATATATATATATATGTTTACCAAAAATATACATATATATATATATATAAAATATGCCTAAATATAAAATATAATTAATTATTTAACCGCCGTGTCCCCGCCGTGTCGTGTCCTTATTTCTCAAAAATTGCCGTATCCCTGTGTCCGTGTCCGTGTCCGTGTCCGTGTCCGTGCAACATAGGCCACAAGAGGACTCTACAGCCTCTCTTGATCATCTAATACCATCTTTATGTAAAATCCGTAAACTGGCAGGCATGTGTTTGTCTCTGATGCTAAAATTTCTCTTTAAATTGGTGGACAACTAGTCAATGTCTTGCAACTAATACCCAATATCATTTATTAACCTCTATCTTTAATGTTCCCCAGAATTATTAGATTTGCCTCTGAAATCCATTACAACTGATTGGGAAAGTGGAGAGCTGCTCAATTGTGGTTTTACACTATCGGAGGTACAATTTGACTGATTTGGGCATAGATATTTTTGTGTGCTTGTGTAATATATTATTATTTTATTGTTCTTATTAAATTTTTGCCCAGGAGCTCTAACTCAAATGACACTTCTCCCATAGGAATGGGTAGAGGGTGAGGCTTTGGGTGTCAAAACCCACTGTGCATGTGTGTAGCATAACCAATAAAAAAGAGAGGATATATTGGCAGATAATTTAATGGAACTTCATCTATACTTCCTATTTAACTTACAAACAATGCTTTTATCAATTAGTGGGTTAACTTATGAAACTTATATATACATTTAATGGGTACCAAGATGTGATTATCAAAGATTTAACATTAAATATGGTCAAAGAAGACTTAATGACAAAAGGTGATTCATGTATCATTACCCTATTAGTTGGGAATGAGGCTTAGTTAAGTTGGTTATCTCATCTATACTTCTAAAGTTCAAAAATTATTCAAAAAGAAAAAAAAAATATACACACACACACACACACTGAAGTTCAATTTAAAAATAGAAATTTGCGGATGAGGGGTGGGGAAGGTGGAGATCATTCAACACTACTTTCTTTTGTCAATTTTGCATATATTGCTGAGTTCTTACCTTCTGTATTTTCCTTAAAATAGTTCATATTGGAAAAGTTTTAAGTTATTAAACTCTCCAAAGATGAACCAACTTATTTTACATGTTCTTTCAATCTATATCTGTTCAATTGTTTTCTTTGCAGGTGGAATATTTCATCAAAGCCATATTTACAGAATCGCCTTTAAGAAAAGAATGCTTATGGAGGATAGAAAATTCCGGTTTTGAAAGCTCCAATCAATTTTTCTGAATTTTCTACTGGGAAAGGAGAAAGGAGTAAAATAAGTTTTAGAGATGATTCCTAACCGCACTGCAGTTCAAATTCATCCACACCTTTATGGCAATACAAGGAACAGAAAAAAGTAGTTTTATCAATGGGATTAATGCCTTGTCTGATTGGGAGGATGGAAAATTGAAATGATAGAAAAGGTGAAGAGGATAGAATGGACAAAACAAATGCTGCAGCTCTTTTGTTGTTTTTGTTTGTAAAGTTCATTCTACTTGTAAAAAAAGAAACCTTCCCAGTCTTGGTTCTCGTAAACTTTCCAGATCTGAGATTTGTGTGGTGATGTACATGTACTATGGATTAGACAGAAAATTTTGCAGTTTTTTTTTTTTTTGCTAAATCAGAAAATTTTGCTGTTGCCGAAATCAAATGCCACCTATGAATGCTATATTCTTGTAGAAGCCAGAAACCTTGTTCGATATTATTTCCCCACCAAATTTTGCAGTTGCTGAAATCAAATACCACCTAATGAGTGCAAATTTTGCAGACTTAAGTACTGCCAATGATAGCAGTTAATGTAACTTTAGGCATATATTAAAAAGTGAAAAAATTGTCAAAAATGGTTTGCTAATTCAAATCTTTAGTCACTTGCTCATTTTTTTATAAAAAGTTTTCTAAAATTGTTTACTAATACATGTCTATGTTACTAAAACCCAAAATGTTACTAATGCATATCTCTGTTACTAAAACCCTGCATATCTATGTCACTAAAACCCAAAATGTTACTAATGCATATCTATGTTACTAAAACCCGAGATGATAATTTTATAAGATATTATAGAAATCATTTAACATATTTAGTTTTTTCTTTTTCATCACATGATTCTACTCAAGAATAAACCTTTATTGTTTGTGTTGGTACTTTAACCTCGGACTTCCAAAGGAGGCAAAGAATTGGAGAACGTTCCTTAAGTCGTTCGGAAGTAGAGCATATTCACTATGGGAAATAAGTCATTTAAATATTGTAACTATAAAATGTCTCATGGCACGAACATATTGTTCGTAACATCAAAATCATTCTTAGACTGAAATCTCATTCTCGTTTTCTAATATTCTGCTTCAAAGTTATCATACATGCAATATTGTGTTGAGACATTTGTTTGAACATAAGGGTAATTTCGGACGCAAAGAGCAATAAAATAAGCACATTCAACAATTTAGGCATATAAATTCCACAATCGACATGACCATGGCTAAATAGATGAATGTATGTAAGGTAAGCTCTTTAGTCTAAAAGAACTTAAAAATTGTGTTATGAAAAAATTTTGCAAAAAAACGCCGCTATAGGGCTTAAAAACGTCACTATATGGCTTAAAATCGCCACTATAGGGCTCTCTGAACCTGGTATTGAACACTTATAAAAATTTTTTTTGCAGGAAAACGCTGCTATATGACTTTAAAACGTCATTATAGGACTTAAAAACGCCACTATAGGGGCGATCAAACTAAAATTTTTTTTGCATGGATCTCGAGTTTTTAAAACTCGAGATCTATGTGGCATTTTCAATCCACATATGCAGTAAAACACGCGCAAAGCAAGTCTCTGAGACTCGAGTTTTAATATAGATCTCGAGTTTCTAAAACTCGAGATGCTATTTTCCTTTATTCTTTGCAACATTGCCTAACTTACTATATACTTGTCATTTGCATTGTTAATCTGCCCATTCCCCCAGTATTGTGTCTCACAAGAAGACTTAGTTTTTGTTTATGAAACTTGCCTTATTTTTGAATATAAGTAGTATATTAGGGACACTTTTCAAATAGGCACTCATACAAAAGTGCCTGTAACTAGACGTATAATCCTGTAATCTATTTTTCTTTTAAATAAAATTCCTCTTTGCATCACCCAAAAAACAAATGCAATACTATGTGTGGGGCCCCATATGTTTAAATAACCCCGGCCCGTTCTATGCTTGGCTCAAGGCCCACACCGAGGATATTGTGAAAGCCGAGGATAATGAAAAAAGCTCAGGTCACCCAAAGGCCTCGCCGAGGATGACACATCCTCGGCACACCGATTTCGTTAAAAGGAAAATATCCCTCATTCATTGAAAATATCTCACCAACAATCTGACCGTTTTAATGGTGATGTGACCAACGAATCCAGTTGCCTCGGTTATTCTAACTAATAGAAAGCCTGCAAAGACGGCTGAGAACTAACGTAAAGCCTACAAAATCAGATGATGGGACAAACTCTTATCCACAGTGACCGAATAACCGACAGATGGACGGCTGAGATTAACTAAAACAATACTATATAACCAAGAGGATTCCCAACAAAGAGGGGATTGGAAGATAGATCAGTCCAAAAGTCCAAAGAAAAAGGACAAAAGATCTACCAACTCTAAGAAAAATAGATCCTCGGCCTGGTCTGAGGACAAATATGCTTCGTAAACACACGACCAAAGTGATGGTCATTCCCTATAAAAACACTTAGCCAAATTTCTTGAAGGGGATTCTGATGAACTTCATATCACCTATCATTTGTTATAAACACCAAATTAACCGTTGTTTACTTTGGTGATGCCAAATCCTTATACCCACATCTCTACAAATTTTATTGTCAAGGGTCCATTACAAATTGAGTCCCTACACTATGTTTTATGTATTAGCTTATTTTATATTTTATTCTTTATATTGGGGTGCTAAAACTCCCAAAATGCTATTTTAGCACCCCCAAACTAGGGATGACAATTTAATCCCGCCTCACCTACTCTTAATATACGGATTTTACCCACCCCTTAACAAATGATGGGGGTTAACATTTCCCCCATACCCACCCTATTTATATGTAAAAAATCAAAAAAAATTTTTTTTTTCTTTGAGATTTGTTTTATAAGGTATAATATGTGCTTTTAGCCTTCAAACTTTAAATTTATACTATGTTATATTATTGAATTTATATTTTTATGTTTTAAGATTTAAATTGTTTATATATTTTTTTTAATTATTGTATTGTTATGTTTGAATTGTTTTTGTATTTCTTAATACTTGAAATGTACTAGTATTAATATGCGTTGAGAATATTTTGCATTCTTAGAACTTTTTTTTTTTTTTAATGTTTGATGAGTTTTAATTTTAATATGCGTTGAGATTTGTGCTATTGCACACCGTGCAATACCTAGGGTATTGCACGGGATATGAATCCATTTCACTGTTTTCATCAAGATCTAGGCAATACAATACACTAATACAGGCAACATAAAAAGGATATGTTCATTCTAGAAACAGAAACTCGGAACCCAAGGCCAAAATAAAAGAAAAAAAAAAAGAAAAAGAAAAAAAAAACGACAGCCCAAGAAACTGCCTGCTTGCCATGTGTAATAAAACAGCTACAGAATGTAAAAATAGTTCAAAGGGATTAACCAGAAAGAGGTGTAATAGGATGGCTTCAATGACTACTGTGATCAAATATTGTCATCTTGTGGACCAGTAGAATCGGTCTCCGGCCTGACTGTTTCATCACCTCTCCTGCTGCTGGTGTCATCGACATCCAGTACATCATCCATCATGTCATCCTCCCCAACATTGATATCTTCCACGTCATCCTCCTCCTCTTCTTCATTGTTTCCACCAGGGATCTTTCTTTTCTTGGGACCATGCTCAAGCCTATGTGTGTCCAATTCTTTGTCCATTGTTTCTTGTAAGTTCAACATATCATTATTTGTTTTCCTTGCTTTCCTTGCATTTTGCCATCTTTCCAACTCCTTTTCAACATTGGCAACAGACTGCTCCTGGATCTGTTTCTGATATTCCGACAGTTCCTCCCTCCTGGCAGTTTTCCACTCTTGAAATGTCTGGATATACAAATTTGTACAAGTTGAATGGTCAAGTGCAAATATTTCAAATGAATCTATATCTAACAAACATAAGTAACAGTTCTAACTCTAATTATACCACCACCCTTCCCAACAGCTTTGGCATCTAGTGAAGCCATTATTTTACATCAAAAATGTCAATTCAGTGTTGGTAAAAAGGTCAAGCGCACTTAAATACACAAGCCTCTCAAGCCTAGGTGCAAAGCATAGAACACAAACACATGCTTGATTAAAGTACAGCGCATATTTTTCAGATATAATGTATAATAACCTGTATAAGCGTCAAGCGCACTTAAGCGTAGAGACTTCTAGAGCTAGGTGCAAAGTGTAGAGCACAAGCACGAGCATGATTAAAGTGCATATTTTTCATATGTAATTTATAATGATCTCTAATAGCAAGATTCATAACACATAATAAAAAATTTAATAAACACAATAGAAATTTGATTCGCCAATTTGCTCAAATGAATTGTGCAATTACACAGTTGATTAGTTCAAATTATACAAATGTGATATCAATTTCTTAAAATTTTTATATAGTAAATTTGAAAACAAGTATCAATTGACAATACAATAATAATGTAGTCATATAATGTTTAAATATAACATTTTATCTAATTTTCTTGTGATTATATAAATATAAACTGTAATAGCTATGGTCATAATGAAACATACAGTTTGATAAAAAAATATATCTAAAAGGTAAAGACCAAAAAGCTCATAAATTATCCCTGTTTCTCTCTTTTGATTAATAAACCAAAAAAAAAAAAGTTCGTGTAGAGTGCAGTACTACACCTTAAAGAAGAGTTTTTGTATAATAAATAAATGGTCCCTGTTATTTCCTTCAAGATCGAGCCATAGGTTTTAATTATTCATTTTTTTAGCAAAAAATAAAATAAAAAAGGCATGATGCTTTGAACTAGTTTTGCTTCGGCCAAGTGAAGTGCTTAGATCTTGGGGCTTTGAGCTTGAATGTTTGGAAGGATGGTGATGGGGAGAGGAGAGAGGGACTGTGACCAGAAATTTAGTATATTCCAGCCACCAGGACTCTACTCTTCTCTCATTTCCCTCCCTCCCCAATTTTTCTTAATACTTCCCACTCTCTTCCCTCACCTCATTTCTCTCTGATTTGAGTCAAATTAGTCTCACATCTTCATCAGCTGCTTGGGCATCAAGGCATCACAATAGTCTGAGCAAGCTAACTCCCCTCTCCCTCCCTTCTCTGAGCAGCTTTCAGGCTGCCCTCCTCACCCTCTACGCCTCCGAGACCCAGTCCTGCAATGGCAAGCCCAACACCCTCAGCTGAGGTTTAGTCACTGCCTCTCTCCATAAGGTTGATTGGCTTTGCATGGATGGCAATGCGACTGCTTAGTCGGAGGTGAGCTTTGGCAGGATTCATTTGATTGTTCAGTCAACCATAGTTGGGAACTTTCCCAACCTAACATGCTTGGGGTTGAGTGGCAGGTTGACCCTAAGTTGGACCAAACTTGACCCATGAACACCCCCCACATAGTTGCATGAGAGAGAAGTGGATTGATTAACAAGAAGAGACAGATAACTATGATGAGGAACCCTAGTTGAGGTAACTAACAAACATATGGGGGTTATTATTATAGGTATAAAATTTGGACCAATTTGGGCACCCCTAGGGTCTCAACAAAAACCGACCCCATACATGATTGGGTTTTAATAATTGTTTCCTAAAATTGCCAATGGGTCTTGGGCCTCTTGCCTCAAATGGTCCTCCCTAATGCTGAATAGATGATATATTGGTTCAGGTTTAAACTAAAGTCGAGATGCCAAGTGTAAACCATCAACTCCCTTTTCAAAACATTTAGTTTCTTATGAAATATCAGGGAACGATAATCAGCTTCAGTTCAAAAGATTGGCCAATTTCTTAATATTCCTCCAGGAAAACTCCATATTATCAGAGAAGTGCAACAGAGGACTCACCTGTTCTTTACGCTGCTGGACCACAGTTTCGTCTTCTTCTAGAGGTTTTTTGGGTAAATAATATATTGGAGGTTCTGTCTTGGTCCTGAAAAAAAAAATCCCACAACCAATCAGCAACCAGTAAAATATGGGACATTAATTAACTGTGTAATTCTACCTAAAGCCCTGCAATGAAGCAGGAACCATCCACTGATCAAAATGCTTCATCACTACAATCCACATGAACAGAAACTTATCTTTGTCTCAATAAAATTCTATGGACACTTTTGGACCAAAATTAAACATAACCTGCAGTAGAAATAGAGTACAGAAAGATTTCATTAGAAATAGCGTACAGAAAGATTTCATTAGAAATAGCGTACTAGGGCTCTCAATTGTCAAGGATGGTCACATGCTAAAAAAATTTTGCAATAAAAAGAGTGCATGAAAAATTAATATCTGAAGAAAATTTACCTTATAAAATTGCAAAGTTTTTTATGGTGGTCACTCCACTGAAGAAACAGCAATTCCAACTTTTTTTCTTCTGTCTTCGCAACTACACGTGCTCTGAGAGTCTGAACAAAATAAAAGCACAAGAATAAGATATTAAGGATCATAATAAAAGATCACCTTTGAAGCTTCAATAGGTGTAAACACAAAGTTATAATAAACAACAAACCAGATCTCTCCTCCTTTTTTCGGCAATTTGCTCACGCTCTTGTTGCCTCAGCTTCTCGCTTTCTTCACGTGCTCGTTGCTCAGCCTGAATAATATTTAAGGAATTTATGTATCATAAAACAATTTCATTGTTAAACTCAAGATGAAAACCATCCAAAAAAAATCATAACTGAGTTCCTCATTCATGGCATGGTTATTACAGTTCACCTAAAATGCTTGTTTCTCAGTTGACATAAATCAATATATTAAATACACTCACTTTTTGTAGAGAGTTCGACCTTCGCATGTAAGCCTCTGTTCCTGACAGCTGCATATCTTCTTTCCTGAATTTCTGGAACACAATTTCACGCAAACAGTAAATATAAGAACAACTATAAATTTATGAAGACAAACAACAGGACATTCAATTGACTATATGATGCAGAAATGACTGCTCATGAAAACAAATTTCAGGAGAAGAACCACTATAACATTGTTTCAGATATCACCATTGGGAAAGAATTTCCAATCAGACCAGTTTGAAAGAACTTCCTCTAAACTACTAGGTGGAAACTTAGAAGAACATCAATTAGTGCTTTTCATCACAAAATCCATTTATGGCCTATTTAATAACCGAGTGAATTTTAATTGTGTCATGTGATTAAAAGCACATATGGATCGCCTTTAGAATTGCCACCTAAAGGTTTGGAAAAAGTTCCTTCAAACCAAGTTTATTTTAGTGTTTTTTTTTTCCCCTCATAAGTAATAAATTATATTAAAATAGCGGATAAGGGGTGCAATCCTACTTCCTGTGTACTGGTGTGCTGTTGTCATTTTCTTTGAAGAAATTTTTTAACTGACGCTATAGTTTTTTTTTTTAGTTGTTTTTTTAAAACAATAAAGAGAGAGATATAACATAGACAGCCTACATTACTTTTTTTTTTAGGTGCCCACACCTCTTTGAACGCCTGGCTATTTCCTTGAGTGTGAGTAGTCCCTATCCCCCACACACACATCAGGTAATTACAAGGAGATATCCCTAGCAAGTAATGCCAAGATGTTGGCTAGGAGTTTTTAACCCAGGACCTCATGGATCTCATAAGACCTTTAGAACCACTAGACCAACTCCTTAGGGTTATTGGTTGCCTACATTGCTAACAAAGCCTTAATACATATATTTTGATCTAATACAAGTCTAAGATAAACTTTTTAGCAGATACCGTGGTGCCTACCATCATATCATGTCGTGATAAGATCTCCTATACCTAACTATATGAAAAAATTCTCCTACACGTCCAGCTCAAGACTTTAAGTCCAACTTTGAATGCTTAATTCAAGAATCAAAATCATTTTAGGATTGATTTACCATCCATCTATTTTGCCCCTCATCAAACAGCAAGCTTTAGTCCATATTAAGGATAATTTTTTGAACATTGTGTAAACAAGGTTTAAATGCCCATATTAGAGAGTATTACAGATAAATCCAATGCCAAATACATGACAAACTTTTAAAAATACAATTTCAAGTCCTCCATTTGAAAATACTTACTTTAGTCATAACTCACTTCCTTCACAAATTATAATCCCTTAGCAAAAAGTGAACCATAGATGTTTAAATTATTGGCTCTTGTGGTTGTACCTCCTAAAAAATTCATTAATAAAAGGGGAAAAAAAAAAAATCTTTTTGTCCTTGAAATATAGCAAATTGTTTATTTTCACTAAAATCTAGAAGGTTCTACTTTCATCCCTAAAAATATAAAATGTCACCTCTTTTGTCCTTCTGTCTACTTTCGTTAAACTTTTTGTCAGCATGTCTAAACAAATGCATATTTTAGGGACAAAAATAGAAACTAAACTACATCTTAGGGACAAAAATGATATAGTTTAGGTTCTACTTTTGTACCTGAAATATCATCCATGTTTTGTTTTTGTTCCTTAAACTTATCAGGGAGGATGAAAACATGAAATGTAGAACATTTTTAATTTTCAAGGACAAGAATAAAACTTAGTAAGTTTTAAGGATGAAAACAGAGCCTGGGCTATATTTTGTAGGCAAAAAGAATACTTTTAGCCTTCATAAAATATCAGATTGTCAAATAAAGAGGAATTCAAATGGTTTTGATAACCCTAGTTATCAAATTCAGATACAAAATTCATTTCATTAAGTCTTAAACCACTGTATCATTCTGTACATATTGTCAACTCTCAACTCCTCTAAAAGGGCTTCAGTTTATTTTGGCCAGCCCAAGTATCCCAAAGAATATAAAATTTCCCTCAACAAAGCACTAACCACCAGCATCCTTATTATATTATATTCACTGATTTTCTTTTTCTTGTTTTGATAATTTTTAGCCCCAGGGGAGCCCATGTATCCCAAAGAATATTAAAATTTCCCTCAACAAAGCACTAAGCTACTAACCACCAGTGTCCTTACAGCTACTTGGCACATCCACCGCTTCTAAGCCCAATTTTATTATACAGTATATGATTTATATATTGATAATCTAGTGCAAATTTGACTCTTCTCCTCTAATAAGATATACTTCAAAAAATGGGTCCTTGTCCAATGACTTAGAAATCATTCCCACCATTTTTTTTTTACAACATATGTACTTCTCCAGTTACAGCAACAAAATCAATTATTTTTGTCCTCAACAAAACTTCATTAAGATAACAACAGTTTCAATCATATACAAATGTTTAAGAAAACACAGGGAAGAATTTATCATGAAGTAAACTAGGAAGTTTAAATACAATTTAAAGACCATGATAATAGTAACAATAAGTCAATAAATTTCAGCCTGTAGATTGAACTAACAACTTCTAATTATCAATATAATTAATGTCCCAAATTCTATTGAAAATCAAGCAGCTGTCATACACATACCTCTAAAGTCCCCAAAAGCTGCCCCAGCATTCTTTTGTTCCTATTAACCAACCTTGGATCCTCATTTTTTGGCAATACCCTCGGAACATGCTCTGTCATTGGAGCTTCAGAATCCTAGCAATTGAAACAAAAATATATGAAAGAATTAAGACTTAGAGCTCCAAACCATCACTCCCCCCAAGAAGATAAAAGAATATGAAATTTACAGTCTTTGCTGCTCTTAGGTTTCCATCCCTTCTAGACCAGCCACTCTGCTGCAAATTCAATGGCTTTCTGTCGATCTGATTAGCAGTGCCAGCTCCAGCAGTTTCCTCCCTAGTTGAATCTTTACTCTTCACATCCTCTGCTACTTCTACATCCTCACTGGCCTCTCCATCCTCCAGCTTCATTTGCAAATCAGCAAAAGTTCAATTAAGCACTATCTGGACAATTATTTTTTGGTCTTCCAGAACATATTTCAAAATGGACAAATAATACATAAAAGTATCCACAATTTAACCCCCCAAAAAACCATAATACCTAAGACTTGTTTCTACAATTCTGAAATGCCATGGATTACAAGTATTTATACAGGTGCAAGACTCCTAACCAATTACACCAATAGCGATTACAAAAACCACAAACCACTCTTCTTGATTACAAAAGTTACACATACAGTACACGTTTGGACTCATTACATATATACATATGGTCTAATTGGGCAACATTTTCAACTTAACCAAATGTTACCATCAAGGATGCACGGACACGGACACTAGTATGGATATGATACAAGCAAATTTTGAAAAATTATAACATGAAACCGCAAATAGGACACCCTTACAACATAACATAACATCATAACTTCAAATTGACTCATTTATCATCAAACCAAGATAACATAACAAAACATCATAACTTCAAATTGTCACTATCCTAAATTCTCATCAACGAAACAGAGGGTGTTTTGTTTTATTTGTTACCTTGACAACCGCGGACGAAAGTCGGCGTTTGGCTGGAGGTTGATCATCGGAGTCAGTCCTATCAGCCTGAAACCCAAAGAAATAAAATAAATAAAAAATCAAATTCCTTTCAAAAAATTTTTTTTTTTCTGTGGAAACAAACAGGGAATACATACGGGTCGAAGGAAACCACGCTGACGAGGTCCGTTGGCGGCGAGGTTGCGAGGGCCGGTGCCGGAAAAGCCTCCCCTGCGGAGTCCACGAGGATCTCGAAGACGCTCCGTTATCTGATTTTTTTTATTTTTAAGTTAAAAAAGAGAATGAGAGAGAGAGAAAGGGAAGTATAGGGAGTTTTTGAAAGAGAGAGAGAGATAAGAGACCTGGCGCTGTTGGCGTAGGAGCTCATCGATCTCTCTTCGGAGCTCCTCCTCTGATTTTTCCGCTGCCGCTGCTGTGCTACCCATTGGGGCTCGAATTCGATTGAAGAAGAAGAAAAGGAGGAGGTGATGCTCTGACAGTGGGTTTCACTCTCACAAAGAAATAAAACCCTCACAAGTTATGCCGTACTGTGTGCGGCCCCTACTCTCTCAAGTGGGTATGGACTTTGGACTTTGGACTTCGGACTTCGGAGGACTTTGGACTTTGGACTTTTGGAGATTTAAGATTTCGGTTTAATTACACTATTGTTCTTTGTCATCAAACCCAATATTCGAATTAATTTTTGTTATAAATAGAGTTTGAATCCTTCTTTATCATCAAACTCAAGACACTAATTGGTCTTTGTTATAAATAGTATTGAACCTAGATCTCCTATTTGAGAGACAAAAAGCTTTATAATTGAAATCTACAATATATATGAGAATTTAGCAGAGAGCCTTTACTAGCCTAGCATTTTCAATGAAAATGTAAAAGGTTCAAATCTCTCCTAATTTATTGAAATTATCAAATTACATATATATATATATATATATATTTATAAAGAGAATTTAATGTTATGTTTGCTATTGCTTGGATAGAAAATATTTTTTGAATACATTTTTCGAGTTTTACAATATTTAGTAGAATTGAAATATAAAATAAACAAATAGAAAATATTTTCTAAAAGATTAAATATACATAACCATAAAAAAAGAAAGAATTTGTCTCACAACCCTTGGGTCTCTCAACCCTTGGGTCTCTCAATCATGCTTTGTTGAAATCGCGATTCCAATAGTATGAATGTATGATTGTACAATCCTACTTACTGTAAATGACTAGGATCATTTGCAAGATCACTCTAAAAAAGAATCACATGTAAGATTGCTCCATGGTAATATATAAATTTTCTTCATATTTGTTCTTCCTACCTTTTTATGGGACCTAATGTTATTTCTTTTCTAAAGGTTTGACATTTGTCAGGGACGTTTTGCGATAAGGGCCGAAAATGTGAGAATGACCCAAATCTCCTCTTGGGTTCTTTAAAAGTGTTTATTGTGAAGAATCAAGTCCAAAATTCCAAATGTATAATGAATAAAAGGCTAATGGTGCTTTGACAAGAGAGAATCAAAATGCTAATAACAAAAGTGTAGAAAAAGTGTAAAAACATAACAGGTTTGAAACTTCGACCCACAGTCACCAAGAAGAGGAAAATGAGAGAGGTTGTGAGGAAGAGAGGAAAGGTTCCCCTGTATCCATATTTCCACTCCTAAGGTTTAGAATTATGAGATTGTTGACTGGTTGAATGAGCTTTTGCTCTGAAGTTTAAGGTCTCTAGGTAGAATGTGGTTGGTTTTCTTTTGAACTGATGAGAGAGTGTTATATAGAGTTTGGGGTGTTACTAATAACTGGTTTTTGAGTAGTAGAAGAGGCTTTTATCCGCCATGATACTAATTTGGTGTTTTGGCTTGGGTTGCTTTTGTTTAGGGAAGAGTTTGGCATGCTTTTAGCATGATTTTGGAAACAAAGTTATTTCCTCTTCATGGCTACTGTCTCTGGTCTTTGCAGGCCTTGGAAAACTATATTTGGGTGATTGAGTGGGCTAGGTTGTTCAATCTTTTCTTAGAGTCAGCGGTGTTTTGGTGTGGAAAATGGAGATAGGTTGAAAATTAGGGGCACAGTCACCCAAAGCATGAAAGCTCTTTTGAGGTGGAAATTTTGGGTCCAAGACCTCCTCTATGAGCTTGAGGTGCTACTAGTGTCCCTTCCCCACTTGGTGGCACGCATGGGTTGTGCTCATGCAAAAGGTCCGAAAGGAACTAACCCATACCCTCCAAACCACATTTCCTCAATTTCCCCCATAAGTCACAGGGGCTTGGGTCATGCTTAAAAGAATAAAATATAATATAATATATGAATTGAGCCCACAAGGAAGTTGGGCTTGGTTGAATCGGGCTCGTAAAAAATGTGTCGTGAAAATGGGTATCAACAACATTTTATTTTTTCTTGTTTTGGTAAAATATAGAAACTAACAATTAACATGGTAACTAAAAGAGTAGTTAACAATGATGCAAGTTAATTAAAGGCAAAAATGCAAAACTGACCTTTTAACTTTCACTCTTTTTTATTTCAATCTTCTAACTTTCAGTTTTGTCAATTCAAACCTCTAACTTTCAATTTTTGTCTATATAGGATTCTGTTAAATCCCAGTTATGGGCTGCCATTAATGTCACTAAAACGACGCCGTTTTTTTTTTTTAATAATAAAATTTCAAAATTAAAAGAAAAAAAATCTATAAAAAAGGAAAAAAAAAAAAAAAAACATTTAAGGGGAATGACGATGTTGTTCCCCTTCCTTGAAATCAAAATTGAGGAATCACTCCACACCCTAAAATCAATTTTTGCTCTCACTTGTCGGCTCTCCTTTTCTAGCGACCTATAGCCTTCAATTTCACCGTAATAGAAAAAAGAAGAAATTGGTTTTTGCTTTGGTTTTGGATGGAGCTAATCTGATGCTTCTTGTTTCTAGTTGAGCTTTTGACTTCAACTTTTTGAAATGAATTGTTAATAATATTTTTTCCGATAATTTCTTGAAAACCAAAAAAGAGAGAAGGAAAATAGTTTGGCAGAGAAAGACAATGAAGACACCAACGAATGGTGCAGAAGCTGCCTCCACCATGTCAGCATCCAATTCTAGCGAAGGTCATCTCTCTTTCTCTCTCTCTTCTCTCTCTCTATCTTTCTCTCTCTAACATTGAAAGAATCGGTGGACCTTGGATTAGATAGTATTTAGTTTGTTTTTGTACGGACTATCTAAGCTATAAACAGTCTATTCATAAATTTTTTCTCTTTTTTGATTTTCTCGGAAAACAAACGGGAAGCTAGTAATACAGAGAGTTAATTAATAAATGATGAGTGTAAAAAAAAAAAAAAAAAAAAGGAACAGTGACATTAATGGCAACCTATAATTGGGGTTTAACGAAATCCTGCACTGACAAAAATTGAAAGTTAGAGGGCTGAATTGACAAAATTGAAAATTAGAAGACTGAAATGAAAAAGAGTGAAAGTTAGGTCAGTTTTGTTTTTTTGCCTTAATTAAATTAGTTAGGCTTAAGGAGATATTTGCCTTCTTCTTCTTCTTTTTTACCTAACTTTTCAAGTAATGTGATTATGGGCACCTTGTTTGGAAGCATGGTTGTAGCCCGGTGTAGCCCTAACTAAACACGGGCTTGGGAGTATGCCGCTAGTCATTTTGGCTAGATCAAAGAAATGGGAGTTGCCACCTATTTTAGGTCCAGGAATTGATGTTGAACCATATGCAAAGGTATAACGAACTAGAAATTGAGTATAAATTTAAGGTACGAACTTGGCTGGCCTTCACTTACATACCTCCTAGCAACTATATTTTGATAAGGACCCTTAAGGGGTCTTTCCCAATCATATAAAATTTGTAAAGTAACAACACACACAAGATTCAATCAAAATTTTAAATTAAAAGACCATAGAACCTAGAACTCATTCAATCTTAAACATGTACAAGATTCAAACAACCTAGGCATGTTTCTAATAATTTACAACCCTAAGCATGTTACTAACATGTTATTGAAAAATAGAAAATTAATTAAAACAAAATACAAATCATAAAACACTCAAAATTAGGCTTGATCAAGAATATACTGGCACCGACAAAATCGGTTTGACTGCACTACCCCGCCCTGCTTAGAGCTTCATCGAAAGTTTCTAGCATGGTAATCGGCGGTGGATCTTCAGTACCGACATCGGACCGGTGCTGCAATCGGCACCGAGATTTGCACACCGATGAAGACCAAACCAACCCGACGTGTTTTATATGTATGTTAATATGTATAAGAAGAGCTGAAGAGGCCTAACGTTCTAAGAACTAAGAAGAGGCAACGTTCATCCATGAACAGGGTCGTCTTTATCAAAAAAAAAAAAATTTTGAATAAAAAAAGAATTAACGTGTGTAAGCTCCTTTTTTTAGTCAAGAAACGTGTGTGTGTGTGAGGAGGAATAGTCTGAGACTTTGAGTGGTCTTGTCTATAAGTAACTCTAGTGTCTCCTACTTGCATTTTTTGAAAAAAATATATTAAAAAAATAAAAAAATGCTGTGGCCGTATGGGTTAGTGTGTTATAGTCATGCCACTTGAGTTTTTTGAAAAAAAAAATATTAAAAAAAAAAAGGATGCCTGTCACTATTTGAGTCATTGATGAAATCAGTCACTGTGCAAGATATTTTTTTTTTCTCTTTTGATCTCAACCACACACGTCTTTTCTCTTGAGTTGCCTCCTACTCAGCTGCTCTCATTTCTCCTCTTTACTCTTTAGACTTCTGCTCCTCTCAAGTCTCACACTCTCACCTCTCAGACTCAGAACTCAGTCATCACTCATCAGCTAGACAACTACCTTCATTTCTCTTCCAAACCCTAATCCAGCTGAACAAACATTATTTTTTCCCTCTCAATATCAGGCTCTCACTTAACCATTTTTCTCTTCTTTTTTTTGCTCTCAGTCAACCACATAATGTTTCTTCCAAACTCTAATCCTGCCGAACAATTAGTAGTGTTTTCCTCTCAATCTCAGATTTTCAAGCTTCCACCAACTATTTTTCTCTTCTCTTTTGCACTCAGCCACATAATTTTTTTTCCATACCCTAATCCCACCGAACAAACAATAGTTTTTCCCTCTCAAATTCTCAATCTTAGGCTCCAACCTAACCTTCCACTATTTAAGAACACAAGCTTTCAGTCTCACTCTCAAGACTCATCTTTGATTCTTAGTCTCACACTCTCACAAAGAAAGACTTTCCTCTCAAGGTCTCACGAAATTCCTAATACCTAAGACAGTCAACCTCCTTTTCGTCTCTAATCTCCACCGTGGCTTTGCCACTATGTAGTTCTGTCTTTGGTAACCCTAACCCTTACTTTGTTTTAGTTTTATTTTATGGTCACTAAATGTTTCTTGTTGATTCTATTTTTTTTTTTTTGGTTATTTTCTTGTAATTTCAGGGGTAATTTAAAAGATTCAGCTTCAGCCTAGTAAAGGACTAAATCTCAAAGGCTTAAATAGTTCCTAGGTATTTTCTTATACTATTTATATTTGTTTTGAGTTCACAATTTTTTATTTATTTTTTCTTTTTTGTTTGATTTTCTTTTAAATATTATTTTTATTTTGTTTTTAGTTCACCATGTTGTGTCAAACTTTCATGTTTGTGTTTGATTTTGCTTTTAGTTTTAGTGTTTTTTTTAAAGGTTCACTCATGTTGTTTGCTGTTTGGTTTTGTTTTTAGGGTTCAAAGACTGTAAATTTATTTTTTGATCATCCTATTAATTTATCATATTGTTGTGATTTTAGTTATATATATAATATTTCTTTTTAAGGTTCACTCATGTTGTTTGTTGTTTGATTTTGTTTCTAGGGTTCAAAGATTGTAAATTTTTTTGTTGATCATCCTGTTGATTGATTAAACTGTTGCGATTTTAGTTTATTGTATCAGCTAATATGTTGTGATTTTAGTTGATTATCTTGTTGTGATTTTGGCACTGAGAAAGTTGCTTGTATAGTTTTTGTTTACTAATATTTTATTGAAATTAGTGTATGACTGTGTGTTTAAGTTAAAGGTTGCTTGCATAATTTATTTGTTGTTGATTCCTTAATTATTATGTATATGTTATTGTTATTTATATTGATGTAATTAGATCATGGCTGCTTATGCTTCTTCTTCCACCCCCTCTACTGAGCCTACTCCTAGTTCATGTGCTAAGGCTAATCAATCAAATACATAATCTCTCAGTCCACCATCAGGTGCTGCACCCCCTCAAACACAAACAGAAACTCAATAAGCTACTATTAATAGTGGTAAAGAGCCTTCCAAGATATGGGACCATTTCTCTAAATTAGAGGGATGTGACCCCCTTTACCCTAAGTCACAATGCAACTATTGTAAAAAGAGTTATAATTGTCACCCAAAAAAGAAATGGAACCTCCGCCATGTGGTCTCATATAAAATCTTGTTGTAAGAAGTACCCTTATAGGCGTGATAAAGGCCAAACCACTTTGAGTTGCCAAAGTATAAAAAAAAGGAGAGGGAAAGGGTGGTAATGAGCTGATATTGAGGAAGTTTAGTGTGGAAAGACTAAGGATGACCTTGGCTAGGAAGATAATTGTTGATGAACTACCTTTTAGGTTTGTTGAGTATGGTGGATTCATTGATTTTATGGCAGAGGTAGAGCCTAGGTTTGAAGTTCCCTCTTGGGTTACTGTTGCAAGGGATTGTCTTAGACTTTACATTGGGGAGAAGGAGAGTTTGAGGAAGGTTTTAATGGCTCGTCAAAGGGTGTGTTTGACAACTAATACTTGGACTTCAATCCAAAACCTTTACTACCTTTGTTTGGCTGCACATTATATTGATGTTGATTAGGTTTATCATAAAAAAGGTTTTGAATTTCTACCTAGTATCTAATAATAATGGTGAGACCATTGGTAGGTTGAGTCTTGTTTACTTCAATGGGAGATTGATCATATTTTTACAATTATTGTTGATAATGCAAGTTCAAATGATGTGGCCATAGAATATCTTAGGAGGAAAACAAAGGATAAGGTGGGTAGCCTCTTGGGTTGTGAGTTCCTTCATATGCGTTGTTGTGCCCATATTTTGAATTTAATTGTGCAAGATGGGCTAAAGGACCTTAATGAGTCAATTTTTAAGGTTCGTAATGTAGTGAAGTATGTGAAATCCTCTCCTAATAGATTTGAGAAGTTTAAGGCATGTGTTGAAAAAGAAAAAATTCAAAGCAAAAGTTTGTTGTGCCTTGATGTGTCTACGAGGGGGAATTCAACTTACTTGATGTTAGAAAGTGCACTAAAGTTTGTGGTTGCATTTGAAAGGATGGAGGAAGATGATAGGCATTTCCTTTGTTATTTTGAGGATCTATCTAGCGGTCCCTCTCAGTTTTTAGATTGGAAAAATGTAAGACTTTTTACAAAGTTTCTTGGTATGTTCTATGAGGCAACTTTAATATTTTTTTGGTTCCTTGTTTGTAACTATTAATGTGTATTTCTATGAGCTTGTTAGTCTTCAAGACCAGTTAAATCAATTATGTAATGGTAGGGGTGATCCTTTGTTAAAGGGTATGGCACAAAGAATGAAATTGAAGTATGATAAGTATTGGGGAAGTGTTGATAGGATAAATCCAATGTTGTTTGTGGCTGTTGTGGGTGATCCTAGATATAAATTGAAATATGTGAAGTTTTGGTTTAAGCAATGGTATGACAAGGCATGATAGTAGTGATGTTGCTGCCATGTCCTCCATGTTAAGTGGCTTTGGTAGTGCAGAAGAGAGGATGAAGAGGTACAATAACATTTACAAATAGCACTTAGCAAATAAGGATAGTGTAGAATGCAAATCTGAATTGGACCAATACTTGTTAGAAGCTAGTGTAGATTCGGAGACAGAAGGCTTTGATATTCTTGATTGGTGGAGGGTGAATTCTTCAAGATATAGGATCCTTTCTCAAGTTGCTCGTGATGTTTTGGAAATTCTCGTCTCTACCGTTGCATTAGAATCTGCATTTAGCATAGAGGGTCGTGTCTTAGATCATTTCCGTAGCTCATTGTCTCCCAATACTGTTGAAGCTTTGATTTGTACACAAAATTAGTTAAGGTCCAAGGATTCAACTGAACTAATTAACCTATGAGAGGCAATGGATGAAGCGGAAAACTATGAACTTGAATCAAGTAATGTATTTATGTTCTTTTCTAATATTTTTTTCTGCTTTTTTTATTTATAAATTCTTTTGTATTTTTTTTTGTTATTTATTTATTTGTGAGTTATTATTTATATACAATTTGTTTTGTCCCCCCCCCCCCCCTTAGAGCTTGCACCAAAACCCATTGTGGGTACAGATTCTATTCTAGATTGATTTGGAAGGTGGGGTTATTTTTGGGATGCTACCCAAGATAACTTAAATTTTATGTAATTTGCTTATGTTTGTTGGCTGCTGTTCGTAATGGTGTTAATTGTCATGTATTGCTTTCTACTTTCTACTTATCATTAATTTTTGGGGATTGACATTGTAGGGATGAAGTTTTTTGTATATGATGACTCAGAGTTGGAGTTGGAGTTGGAGTTGTTGGCTGGCTGATTGCAGAATTTTTTTGTGATTGAATTGCTGACTTAATCATGGAGAGGAGCAAATTAGGAGTGTTTGGGTGCTTGGGCTACTGCAAGTTGTTGGCTTGATGCTTCTTTGTTGCTCTTTGCTTTATTTTGTTTACTAGATGCACACATGACAACATAAGCATTGAACGAACACACTATTAGTCAGAGTAGACTTGACTGCCTCCATTTTTTTGTGAAAAATATGTAGTTGTGTAGTGTACCAATTGCATATTCTGGTCCAACATCCATTATGTATATTTGCATGGTGCTTCTCAAGCACTACTTGATTATTTTGTAGTGCTGCACTACTACTCCTCCTTGGGGCTATGCTATTGCTTATATTTGATGTGATTACTATGATAGAAATATTAATGTTAATGTTGCTGCCATGCTGGAATTCTATTGTTATGGTTGATACTTGATACTTTATAATTGTGTGTTTGATTTGGAATGTTGTGACAAGTTTAGATTTATTAATATGTGTTAATGTGTTTAATAAATACATGTTTAATTTGACAGGTTGAATTTAAGTTGTATTATAGTTAAGACTTGATACTCTATAATTGTGTATTTGATTTGGAATGTTATGAGTCTGGTGACAGGTTTGGAGTTGTCTTTTTGTGGTTGAAACTTGATAAAGAAAGGCTTAGTTAAAAAGAAGTCATAATGGGCTAAAAATGCTATTTTTTAAAGGCCTAAAAGCCCAATGCTTAGAATAAGAATTTTTAAAAATCCAGCCCATATAACCAAATGAATCGCACCAAACTGCTAAGATTAACCACACCTTGTGTAGATCGGTTTTTATCTTCCAAAAGTGAGGTGCGGTTAAGCATAGGGTGAAACCGCACCCTATAGGTGTGGTGCAAAAAACCTCTCCAAAATCAACTGAACCAAACTGTGTACACCTCTACTCAAAATTTGGGTTTTTGGATGAACCTACATTCGCATGACCAAGGTTGTGTATGTAGGGTCAAGTCTACATACGCACACGAAGGTAGAAGCCCTAAAATGTATCAATTCGACCTTTAATATATTTCTAACCTATAAAAATCCAAGACTAGAAAGCAATTAAACTATTGAATTCCTAAAATAAAGCAGTAGAGTAAAGTGAATGTAAAAAGAAAAAAAGTGATCTTACCTCTAAGCGAGAACTAAAACTTGAAATTTGACCACCTGCTCAGTCGATTTGTACGGCTACTCTACCACACAAACAAGAGTTTGCAAATTTTGAACTAAAGGAACAATGATCTAATAGAGGCCTTGGTCAAGCAAAACTTAAACTCAAAACTAATTTTGAAATAAAACTCACTTTTACTCAAGAAAAACTTTAATAGAAATTTGTTGAGTATTTCTTTGAATGCTTGCTTGTGTTTGAGTGGGGTAATTTATTGTTGAAAATCTTTAAGTTATGTTGTGTCTTGCTTAACTAAAGCCTCTTATTGATGGGTCCTTCATATGTATTAATTGGAGAACAAGGGCTTAAGTCGTATAGGGTGCAAAATGTGGTATCTATAGTTGCCTCTCTTTTGAAGATACTTGTGAAACAAGTAGAGTAAAAAGCTTAAAGAGACAATCCATTTTTTCTTCAATTTACAACTTAAGCCTTCCTACACATGCATCACACATCATGCATACATTGGGTGAAAATTATCCCACTTCTCAAGTTGAATAGAGTCTAATTCATGAGCTGCGTGAGTCATTACTTTTCTTCTAAGTAGGGTTAGCAAATTGGTACCAATTTTGTTGTCTTAAACCTAGAGTGGAAAGCTACACAACTTAGCATTTTTGTGAAGTTCTTGTTTTGACCTAAATCTCGGACCCAAACAAAGGTGTGGTTACACATATTCGACCACAAAAGGAACCCTTATAGTTATATTGGGTTAAAAGTGGCATTGGTTTAGGAAGATGTCCTTGTCTCAAACTCCATGGGAAATAGTCCTTGTCTTGAATTGCAGGGGGAAAAACTATGGCTCCCTTAAACTTCTATAGGTTTACTAGAAGGCAAGCGGATTGGTTTGGGAAATGTCTCGGGCTAAGCCCTAGACCAAGTTATGCTTAGGTAAACTATTGTGGTTGAGTTTGTCTGCAATTATGATCTCCTAGGTCCTTTCATGTCCTATACCCAAGTGACATAGGGTGATCAGGCATGGATGGCTATGGCATTTATCCTCTATTTGATTGGGGCTAGGAATGGCAAAAATTGCCTAACTTGCGGGTACCCAACCCAACTTGACCTTAATGTGGCAAGTTTTACCCGACCGCAAAGCAAATGGGGCGGGTTTAGGTTTTAAAAACCCAACTTGTAGTAGGTTCGAGTCAGGTGCGGGTATTATGCATACCCGCCCTGAACTTGACCCGTATACATATATAATATTAAAAAATTTTAAAAACCCTAAGTATAAATATTGCTCTAACTTTCTCATTTCTCTATTTTCACTTCCCTAACCCTAATCACTCTCTTAGCCACCTCCCTCTCCCTCACTCTCACTCTTAGCCGCCTCCCTCTCCCTCTCCCTCACTTTCTAATAGAATCTCAATTGAAGAATGACCTTAATCACCATTTTTGTGATGTATTCATTTGGTGAGGACTGGTATAGTAGAGAGCTTATGGTGAGCCTCATGGGGGTGATGGATGATTATGATTTGGGTCTTTGTTGAAATGGGCTGAGCCAGCATTGTTTCGCAGAGACACACTATGTTGGGTCTACTGCACTTTGAGTAGATGGGTCGCTACGGTTGTGGTGGTTCTGGTTCGGCCTTGATTGGAAAAGTGAGGGATTTTTTTTTTTGGGTTTCCAAGTGTTTTGTGGTTCTGATTTTGGAGTGTTTTAGTGTTTTACATTTTATTTATTTATTATTTCATCTTGAAAAATATTTAGGATTTCTGTATTTGGATTTGTGATTTTGAAAGGGAAAATGAGAAATATGAAATTAAATTATTGTAGACTTGTGTGATACACTGATATTGATTTTTTTTTTAATTGATTGGGCCAGGATTCAGGGTCTTCAAATTGGGCCTTGTGTTTGTGTTTGTGATAGGATTTGTGTTTGTGTTTGTGTTTATGATTTTGAAAGGGAAAATCATAAATTTGAAAATCATAAATCCGGAAAACATAAAATTGAATATATGTATAAAAATATATAGATTGGGTCATAGATTAGGCCACGGATTACGAGCTTTAAATTAGGTCTTGAAGTGGCATGGCGAGGCAGGGCCCGACAAGGAGGGTTTGGGTTAAAAAAAATCCGTTTAGTTAATGGGGTGGGTTCAGGTTTTGAGGGGCGAGTGGCGGGTTGGGTTCGGGCATAAAGAAACCCGCCCTATGCCCGACCCGTTGCCATTCCTAATTGGGGCCTCCTTGTTCACAAATGGGAGATAAAATGTGTGTTTGAGGTGGTTGCATGCTCTTGCCAGCTCTAAGGATGAGTCATAACACTACTATATTGAACCTTAGTACTTCAAAATGCAACTACATTTTGCTTTTTACTTTTCCAAGTAACAAGGTTACGTTCGACAAAGGTACAATAGCTAGAAATGAACCACCAATTAGAACGGCTAAAAACCAAATCAACATCACTAAAACTTGTTAGAGACAGAAGCACAAGACTTGTACAATAGACCTTGCCTAGGAGCACCCTTCAAATAATGCAATATAGAGAGAAAGAATAACCAAAAAAAAAAAAAATTTGTTTCTTCAATTAAAGTTCAAAAATTAGCCAAACTAGTCGCTAACCCGTGCTATACACGGAAACTTACCTATTTGTAAGGTAAACTAAAATAATTTTATAACATCTTAAATTGATTAAGAAACTATATCATTGCATGATTTGCTCTTATGTGACTTCAATTTGTGTTACAATTTGATGAAGAAGACATTGCTTGAACATGCAATGACTTACAAAAAATTTGTTACACAGTTTCAAATACTGCAAAAAAATAACTCAAAAATTCAGATATTAAAACTTTTGAAAGACCAAAAAATATTAAAGAATCAAATGATTTACTACTTAGAAATTATTGAAACAAAACAAAATATATATGACTAAACAATAGAGAAATATAAGAGAAAGATGGGTTACATTCAAAAGAATAATCCATGGCTATAACTATTGAAATGAATCAAAAGACTCAGAGCCTACAAATCATAGGTAATATATATATGTGTGTGTGTGTGTGACTACACAAATTCAAATGTTAAAACTTCCAAAATGCCAAAAAAGATATATAATTAAAGAATAAGTTATTGAAACAATTTAAAAAATATATGACTATTCAAAAGAGAAATATAAGAAAAAGAAAAAAAGTACATGAATCCATAAAACAATAAGTTTTAGAAAATGTTGAGTAGGGCCCACGTTGAAATAATGAAAGCCATACCTTCTCTTAATATATCATATATAAGCTTTTTGCTCAAGAAATTAATATACTTTCATATCGTGAGGTGAAGCAAAGACATATGCAATAGCAACAACCTTAAATTTCAATTATTGCAAGCTTTTTTATCTTATAAAAAAGGCTAAAGAGAGTTTGATGGTTCATATACAAAAATTACTTTTTAAAAAATACATGAAAAATCATAAAATAAATTTTTTTGTTAACAAAGTAGAGGAGAAGAAAATAACAGAAGAAAAGCTCTTACCTTTACTTGGCTTAAAAAAAAAATATTAGGGTTTGCATTGCTTTTATAGTGTTCATGATTAACCTTACAAATTTGGAGATAAATTATCAACGTTTGAGTTTGAGTTTAAGTTGGACTTGTTAAAAAAATAGAGTTTCACTCCTTGTTAAGTTTGGATTAAACAAAAATGATTTTATTTAATAAAAATTATAATGATGCGACAACCTATGGAAGATCAATAAAAAGTCAAAATCTTTGATTTTATATATATAATATATAAATTATTCATGAGTACCTAAAAACTCGACTCGATGAAATCTTATTTTATATTTGTTTATATATATATATATATATAAAACCGAAACCTTTGAAACTCCCATATTTTTACACATCATCATTATTTTTTTAAAAATATATTAAAAAAAAAAAAAAACTAAAACCCTTAACTATATCTCCCCAAAACAAACTCGATAAAATTTACTCTCTTCAACTCCTAAACAAAACTCGATACAAAAACCTATTTCTCAGTCTCTGACTCTTTGTCTCTCCTTCAAACGCAAACACAAACTCAGCCCAACAAACACTACAAGACCAAACCAAAAACGGAAAACCTAGACACAGAGCTTTCTCTCTTCCCCGACGATGGTAAGCTTCAATTGAAGAAAGTGAAAGTAAACCTAACATCAGACTGCTGGAACGGCTACAGGCTACAGGTAAAATCTTTTATATTAATTTTGGGTGTTTAATAGGATTTAGGTTTGGCTATTTTGTTTGGTTTTGATTTAAGAAATTGGTTCAGATTTTGTTTTGATTCAGAATTGGTTTTTTATCAATACTCGAAACCCTAATATAGGTTCTCCCTCAATTTTGGTTCCTTTCAATATATCAAATTTTACTACAAGATTGGGAATATGGGTTTTGGCATCAGAATCAACCCCACATTACAGTGTATTGAGTTTGAGTCTAAAAGCGTGACCTGCACATTAAGCAATCTAGGTTGGATTATAAATTGTCATGGGGTGGGATTATGGAAACATCTGTGCTAATAGGAAATTTAAGCTTTTACTAAATGAGGCAGGCTTGATTTGATCACAGCAAGATAGAGAGGTGTTCATTGTTAGGGATGCCTAAACATGTGTTTTTGGATTATGAATCTTTTGATATGGTGTGGTGGGTAAAGGTCACAGATTCAAAGATATACCAGTAATTGATTTATATTTCCCTTTTAAAAAATAAATTTTGTTTTTAATTTTATGATGGGTTCTAGTATTAAAAGAAAATACGAAAAAGAAAAAGTAGATTTCACATGTTTTTTATGTTTTGCAAAGTATGTCATAAATTTAAGGCCTGTACTTATTTGAAAAGTGGCGATCATGACAGGTTTGGATGCTTCATTTTTGAATTAGTGAAGAAGATTTAACAAGCCATTTAAATCTGTAAATCACTATGATAGAAGGAAGCTTCAGAGTAAGTATTTAGGATAATCTGATAGAAAACTTTCCATCCTTACTGAAATAGTGAAATGACTGTTTACCTAATTGTTCTAGAAAAAACATAGCGATTATTTACTTTTTTGTTGATGGGTTGGTTTGATTTTCTTTAAACTTTGTACATGTTGATATTGGTAACATAAATGTGCATACATATGTTTTGTTTGAAACGTAATTTCCAATTAGCTTTTGTATATTTTACAATTTAGCCTCACTATAAAAATTGCTGGTGTGTCTTGAACTGAGTAGAATTTATTTAATTCAGCAACCTACTTATTTTAAGATAAGTGTTAATGTAATTTAAAAGTTCCACTTATTAAGCCAAGAGCAACAACTTTTGTATTTAAATCTTTTTGAGATTAGTGTGGAGCATTTCAGTTAAAAAGAAGCTTGGATCTGGCACAAGCCAAAAAAACAGGTTGTTGAATTAAATAAATTCTACTCAGTTTAAGACACACACCAATGTTCCAAATTGGTTACCAAATAGAGAAGTAGATGTGCAGGACCAAAGTGATTGCAAAAGTATTTTAAAAACATAGTAAGGTCAGGGATAGATGCTTTAGAATACCTTGGTGTCATTGTTATTTGTGGAGCTAAATATCAGTTTCTTTATTATTTGTATATATCAGTATGTATTATATCTTGATGTTGTTTAGTTATTTTATCTTCAATCATAATTGCAAATTGTTCATGAAATCCTTGATTTGAAAGGAATTGTCTTAGAGTGGTTTGCAAGTAGATTTTAATACGGTAGAAACATAAAGTCAAATTTCCATGTAAAATGTTGGTTGCGTCAATCTTGATGCTAGAGTTTAAATTGGTGAATGGTCATTGCTTAATACTGCCAAGTAAAATAGATTTGGCACTTAAGTTTTTGCTATAGAGAATTTCAGACTTTGGTTTTATGTTATTTAACCTGACTTATGGTCATCTTTTTCTATATCTTACAAATGACATATTTTTCTTTGAAGTGATCGGCATTATTAAAACAAAGGCATTGATAAAAGAAATTTAGTTGTTATACGTCATGCTGAGTGTCTTACATATTATCAACATCTTTTGGAACTTTAGGAAAATTGGGAACATGTTAGAAAATTTTCCTTCCTATTTCAGTTCTGCATTTACATACTTTAATATTTACACTCATTTTTAGGCATTGTATTTCATAATCTTCACTTGATTATTTGTTGTCTCAGTGTACTGTTCAATCAAGATGCAGAATTTAGAGCCCGTTCGGTACATGTGTTTAAAAACTGAAAATTGTTGTTTAAAAACATTTGTGGAAATACGTGTGGATAAAAAAATGTATAGAAATACGTGAAATGTTGTTTAAAAACTGAAAATGGTTGTTTGAAAATACAAACCAAACACCTCTTAAGTTTTGGGGCTATCAAAGCTATTGGTGTGGAAGGAACATATATTCCAATCCTTCATATGTAAGCCTTGAACTCATTTCTAAATATTACATGTACATTGACATATTTTTCTTTAATATTCTTGTAGGACTTTTATGCACTCCTTTCTCACCACCACATTCATTTCTTCTTATGCAATCCTTATAGCAACTTTCTGTTTGTTTTGTTGAAGGATTCATTAAGATGCTTCTTTATTATTTTATTTTTCCCCCATCTTAGAGTTATGTGCAAGTGCAGTTCATGTGGGTCAAAGAAGTATATACCTAGAATATCAAATTCTACCTGAATTGTTATTAGGAATTTTCATTTTCTAGGTTTCATTACTTTTTTATTTTTCAATTAGGTGGCATTCTCCATATCTATGTAAAGAGGTCAGTATTTTCTTTTAAACCTTTGTGTTTTTGGCAATCTTTACACCAACCTGGAAAATTCCATTAAGACAAAGAAACCAATAATGTTTCATAGTTATCAGAAGGACAAGATCACAAGGACTCATGTTGAAGGTTGAGCAAGTTTGGATTGTAGTTGTTGACTTAGGCAGAGAGGCAAAGTATCATAATAAAGCAATGGAAGAATTGTAGCTGTGACTGTATAAACGACAATGTTTATATTTAAAACAGCTATACTATCTGTACTTTAGGATTAGCTTAATTCATAGCTATTATTTATATACATATGTATTAATCTGATTGTTTGTAAAGGCTAGATCGGTATATTGTGAAGTTAGTAAGAAGTTAGTTACTCTCAAACTTTGTATAAATACTTGATGTACTTTTATTTTCTTTCAATGCAATATAGAATTTTCTCATCAATTTCTCATAATAGTTACTTTGTTGTCTCAAATGACAGTGCCATAATGAAAGAGCTAGCAAGATGCTCTAAAATATTGGCACCTGAAAAGCTCAAAATTCCATTTTTGACAATTTTGAGTCCAACCTTAGGAACAAACTCTAGTAGCTATGGTATGACTCCACTGTGCAGGTGAACCCTATCCTTTAAGAACTTTCCCGTGCATCGCATGAGTTAGCGACTAGTTTATTAAATAAATATAGCTTATCTCCAAATTTAAGGCAAAGCTTGACTTTTCTTGCTTGTGTGTTGCCGTGTGGCTCATGGATAAAGTTCATGAACAATGTCTATTTGCCACGTATTTTTTTAATTTTTATCTTTAGTTTTTTTTTTTGTTTATGTATAATTTTTAAAATTTTCATTTAATTTTTAAAAATTTAAATATATTTTAATTCATTTTTACTAAAGAACAATCAATAAAAAGATAAATAAACTGATATTAATCTGATAAAAAATTATCAAATTAACTGATTAATAGTCTTCTTATTTTCAATGACAGTACCTGTGGGATCTTAATTAATCTAAATCTTATTATATATAAACAAATTTTTTTTTTTGAGGAAATATATACACAAATGTTTGAAACTTAGTTAAGAAGACTTTCTTGTTCTCATTGCTTGCCTTATTTAAAGTTACAAAGCTCAAGGACTACTTTTTTTAAAAAAGGGAGCGTTGTGAATAATTGAGGAACCGCTAACTTATTACTTGTTGAGCTATAAGAGCATTCGCATAAGTTCGGCTAAAATTTCTTGTCTATTTTACACTAAAAATCTATTTATTTTTTATTTTTTATTTTACATACCCACTTCTCAAAATTCTCTACATCAATCCATCTATTCTACAATCTATTTTATTTAAATAATCAATTTTCTCAAATTTTTTATTATTTCTCTCAACTACCCTTTACATACGCATTCTCTCTCTCTCTCTCTCTTTACCCATTTTTTTTGATTTGTTGCTCTCTCCCTATGTCTATCTGTATACCCATTTCTATACCCATTTCTGAACACAAATCACCTCTCCCTCTCGGTCTAATCCACACCCTTTCGGTCAGACCTCCATAGACACCTTCACTGCCATCTCAAACCCCTCACTTTCTCTCGCTCCTTCTTTTCCACGCTCATTGAGAATAAACATCAAACACCTTCATTGCAAAACTAGCAAGACCCATACTCACTCCTCAAACAAGACCCAATCTCCACTCCCTCTCAGTCAGATCTCCTCTACTTGTGTTCGACCCTTAAGCTGCCTCAAGCATTATCTTTGCTATAAGCATCGACCCACAATGATAGATGCACATGTAGAGAATTGTTCCAGTCAAACACTGATCTCTGCCGCTAGCATCAAAACCCATTCCCGTTGACCCATAAGCACCGACAAGCACTGATCGTTCCAGTCAAGCACAGATTTGTCTCTTTGTTGGTTTGTTCGTGTGGGTTTGTTTGTGTGTGGGTGTGTTTGTGTATCTTTGGGTTGATTTGTCTGTGTGGATGTGTTTGTGTGTATCTAAGGAAAAAGAAGATGAGGAGAGAAGAAGTCACTGAGTTCGTTGTGCACGGAGAAGAGAGAGAAAAATGTGCGAACGTGAAATTAATAAAATAATAAGATACACATACAGTAACCGTGCATATATGCACGGTTACTGTAGCAAATGTGTAAATATACATAGTTTTAGAAAGACTGACGTGGAAAATTTTTGGGGCAAAATGTGTAAAATTGGTTGCTTTTTGTATTTTGCAAAGCTTTACATCCACTGATGTGGATGCTTTAAATAATTTTATTTTTTCAAAATTCATATAAAAATAGGTTTTCCATTTTTGAACTCTAATATGTAGCTTGCACCAATATCCAATATCCATTGTCCTATTGAGCTATTGCCTTATTATCATGGCTAGGTCATTAGTGATGAAGTGGTATTTTTTAAATTGGATGTAACCTTATCAAGTTACTAGAGCGGTTGAGACTTGAGAGGCCTATGTTAAGCCAAGCTTACTGAGATTCAAAATAAGCTTTAGTTAAGCTCGAGTTACTATAATATATATATATATATATTTTTTTTTTGAATAGGGAGTTCCTATAATATTTAACAAACCAAACTTGTAAAAAACTCAACTCAAATTGATTGTGTTTAAAGCTTCAACTATGTTATTGCACTAAATAAAAACATTTCATGGATATTTGAGAGCAGATGGGAGAGAAAGAGAATGATAGACCCTTAAAAAGTTAGGGCCCGTTTGGTTTAGAGGTGTCTTAGTTTTCATAACTCAGTACTCAGTTTTCATAACTCAAACTCAAAACCCATAACTCTTAACTCAATTTCCACTTTCTCTCAAAAATGCCAAAATTTTTGTTTGGCAACACAACCCAATCACATAACTCAAAATTTAAGCATATTTTTTGCCAAAACAGTGGAGCCCACCACTGACACTACACTGTTTACTTATGGTTGGTACCTGTGGGAGATTTCTCTTACCTCTCACAAGACATTTTCTCCAGCACACTCAGTCTAGAAACAAACCCAAACCCCATAAAGCGAAACCCATTTCATAGAAACCCATTAACATCTCTTTTCTCATAAACCCATTTCACGCACTATTACCCAACTACACCGAAACCCAGCTGCACCACCACCAACGACAAACCTAGAAATCCATAACCACAACCTCTACCACCAACAGCCCTCAACACAATCACAACCTCCACCAAAAAACCCACAAACAAAAACCCACAAACACAAAAAACCCAAACCCAAACCCAAGAATCCTTAGATCAAAAACCAAAATCACTAAAATCAGGTGTGGGTTTTTGTTTCTGGGTATAAATTTATGCATGTATGAAAATAGTGGAGTGGGATCTGAAGAAGAAAGAAAGAAAGAAAAAGAAAGAAGAAGAAGAAGAAAAAAAACGTTGGAGTGGGTCTGAAGAAGAAGGAAAGAAAGAAAAAGAAAGAAGAAGAAGAAAAAAAAAAGAAATGTTGAAGTGGGTTTGAGGGTCTGAAGAATAAGCAAAGAAAGAAAAAGAAAGAAGAAGAAGAAAAAAACGTTGTGAGGGTCTGAAGAATAAGCAAAGAAAGAAAAAGAAAGAAGAAGAAGAAAAAAACGTTGGAGTGTGGGTCTGAAGAAGAAGAAGAAGAAGAAAAAAAAAAAATGTTGGAGTGTGGGTCTGAAAAAGAAACAAAGAAAGAGAGAAAGAAAAGGAAAGAAGAAGAAGAAAGAAAGAAAGAAGAAAGAGGAATTGCCGTTGGTGATGAGTGGTTTGACTTGACAACACACAAGTCATGGCCCCCACAAATACCTTATATTTACTAGCGTCCCACTGAGTTATGTAACTCAGAAACTGAAAACACCAATTTGGTGTTTTCAATTTTCTGCACTGTAGCTCAACTCAAACTGAGTTTGAGTTATGAAAACAAGGAGAGGAAATCAAGCCAAACACAATATTTTCAGTGGGTCTCACGCCAATTCTCAGTTTGAGTGATGAGAACTCAATTTGAGTGATAAGAATTGGCTAATCCAAACAGGGCCTTATCTTCTTTTGCCTTTGCAGATATTATTATTGATAATAATAATAATTATAATTATTATTTTGATAAGAGATTATTGATAAATCTTAAAGAAAAAGTTTACCTCTAAATTAGTTTGGAGAAAAATTCTTCCAACTCACTATATGATGATATATATATATATATATATAATTATTAATGTATATTTTTAATCACATAATCTATTTATTAGGTCGTGTGACTTGTTTTAATAATAAGCTCTTCCAAAGATACACACAAATTAGACAATGGCTCCTCCAATTCTATATTTATATCCACACTAAGGAAAATATAATGGCTCCATTCAAAATTCAAATGAAAAATTCGTAGATATTCTCAGAGCATGGAAAAATAGTGCTCACTTCTTTCACATTTATGGTGGACCTTATCATGAGAACAAGAGAAAAAAACACAAAATTCTCATGCTCTGAGATTACCTAACCATCACTCTATTCAAACACCTCATAAAAGAGAATTTTTACTCAATTAGTAAACTTTTTATTAATGTCCATCTATCATGATTCAAGGTAGCACAATTGCAGAAGAATTGTTTTTTGAAGTATGGTTGAATGTACACGTAGATTAATATATAGAGTGTAAGCACCAGCATTGCCTAGTTTTAGGTTTAAAAATTAAACAAGAGTTGACTTCATGTTTAGATTCAGATCTCACTAAATACTACGCACACTAAATTAAGGGACTGCACATCTGTAATCCAGTCTAAAATGTATTTACAACACGCAATTGTGAACCAAAATTTACCAATATTGTAATATTAGAAGATCCTATGATCCTGGCTAGCTACTGGCTACGCAAATTAAGGCACTGTTTATGCCGGTAGAGCTAGAAGAAGATAACTAGAACCTTTATGTCTTTATATTATATATATATAATAAAAAAAAACAATCCCTTTATGAGGCGTACAAGTTACCGTCAACTGTATGGCATTCGTACTGTAATAATAATGATCTATACCCCCATCAGAGAGAGAGAGAGAGAGAGAGAAAAAAAAAAAAAAAAAAATCTATAAAGCCAAATGAATTTACCATATATAAATCTCTAACTTGTCACTTGGAAAAAGTATCACACCAAATTGCCTATTCCCTTTTTTTTAGTGGCTGTTCTAGTTTATTTAGTAAAACTAAATATTTCGGCACTAATTTATTTCAGCCTATCATTTCGAAATTGGCATTTTGTATATATATATATATATATATATCCCATTTTGTTAAAACATATCAAATTATCAGTTCAAAATTATATAGCAAAAGAGACTTATAATATGAACTGTAAACATGTAGAGTCAACCTCTTTAACTAACATATGATACCATTTCACTTCATGGGCACCATTTCCTAGAATACTTGTTGACTCTTTTTTGAAGAAATCTTGGATCGGGTATTCCTTCAAAAATAAAGTTAGTGGTTCTAGTTTCCGATTTACTCAGACCAGAGGAGAGATAGGAACATTCAGTGGAACCAGTGAACGACACTAACTTCTGGATAGATGTGTGGGATAGAGGGCTCGTGGTACTTGCTACTGTGGCAAAGCGGAGGCTCCAGAGCTATAGTGGCTTGCGCTATGCCTTCATTTTGGATTCCCAAACAATTATGGCACTAGTTAATAACTTAATGTGTTGACTCACCTAGATCTTTAGTCAACTAGTAGATCTCATTTTTAAGAAGTACAAAGGGGAAGTAGAACTGTATATGGCAGCGGTTTTTCAGAGCTTGGCTATCTTCACATTGAATTTCTAGGCTTCAATGCTCTCGATTGCAAGAATCTCCGGAACATAATCTTTTAGCTTCCCCATTTCATGTCGCAGCTACTCCACTCCACCGCTGTCTCATCATGAACTGAAATTTGTTGCCTTCTTGCACGCGAAGCGAATGGGCACAAATTACAATAACTAATAACTATAATAACCTAGCACCACCTAGTTAGGCAAGTTGATACCTCCCTAATGCCAGAAGTGCTTGGAGGACAGGAGGAATGTGTTCGAGCTGCTGGTCAAAATTTAGCAAAATGCCCCAAAGCAGATAGAATGGATTGGAATGAGTTAGAATTTTGGTCAAGATGGAATGGGATGATTCACCTTGGTTAGTAATCAGTTAGCACAAAATTTTCCCATTGTTTCGACTGAAATAGAATGAAATTAAAAAACTTCATTCTAGTTTCTCACCACACAAAAGCTCCATCATTCATCTTTTTCAAGGAATGATCAAATTTTTTGGATCCCAAGTGACAATAAAAGGTAGGGACCAGAATTGTTGCAAAAAAAATAATTGAATTAATAAAATTCAACGTATGATCTACTTTGGCATCAATCAAATTTATTCGGAATAGCTTTGTGACCTCGCATCCTATTTTGCAATAATGTTGCAAAATCCCATGTAGTCCAATGTACATATAAAGTATAAACAAACATAATAATTAAAAAAAAAATGTAAAAAAATCCAAAAAGAAAAAGAAAAAGTTGCAATTAGAATATTGATTTCGTTGTGCAAATTAAGAACCAAATCTTGACAAGATATTGATACAAATCAAGTCTGTGTATAAGCTTCCATTTGTCTTTAAAAAAACTAAGTACTATTCATATTTATTCATTAAAAAAAAAAAAAAAAAAATCTATTCAGATTGTTCTAGGCAATCGCCTAAAGTGGCTTACCATTTCCCGAGAGAGATTCAAGGACCCAGTTGTTGCTAGCAGAGCTACTACTCTCCCCAATATCCCTAGGACCAAAAGAAGTCCCCACAGGATGAGTTGTAATATTATGGTTCTCTTTATTAATGAGAGAACTGATAGCAGCCGCCACGGCTACCCTAAATTTAGGATCTGATGCAATTGCTGTCACATTTTCAGCCAGTGATTTTTTATCCTCTTCACCTTTCCAACCCTTGTCACTAGGGCTAGCAAAAAGGTTATTGTTGGTGGGAGACTTGCCAATATTATTATGATGATAACTTGGTTTGCCATGCATCCAATTGAAACCTTGTTGATGAAGATGAGGTTGTGATGAGTATGATGAGGGGCTAGCCATTGGGATTAGTTGATGATGAGCTTGTTCATAAGGGTTGTTTGTAAGGTCAAGAACAATGTTCCCTTTGGATGGGTCATTAGGGTTTATCATGCTTCTAATATTTGATGGATGATGAGAAGATGAGTTCATCATATGGTATGGAAGGGATGCTTGGGTGACACAAGAGGTACCATCTGAAGGAGAACTTGAATCTACTAACACAAATGAAGCTGATGGTGAGGCTGTGGAAGCCATGGCAGTTGCACCCACTGGAAGTGGATGGTTATGATTACCTTCATAAGTTGTTATGAGTATAGACATGTCTTCTAAGCATCTTTGCACCTGGGAAATTGCAAAACAATACATAGAAATTAACCACTCATACAAATTCAGCTCAAACTGAAGTACAACAACAATATTCATCAAATTCAGTTTGGGATATTGTTTTACCTGTTTCCTAACTGGGCATCCTGGAGCTACCGTGCAACGATAATAGGCTCGCGGACAAGGATTTCCTTTTGCAATTTTCTGCCCATATTTCCTCCATTGGCACCCATCATTCATCTATATAGCAAAACTTTTTTTGATCAAATTATAATCCCGTGATTATTCAGAAAAAAAAAAAAAAAAATTCCTGTGATTATTATAATTATTCATTTAGATATAATAAAATTTAAACTTATGGCATTCGTTTAAGGAGTTAATAAAAAAATTTATGAGAATTAAGTGATAAATGAAACTCACTGTAGCTGCTTCACATCTAGCTCTGACTGAAACCCTAGCTTTTCTATTGGCTGGGGAGGCAACATGGCCTGTAAATCCACCCAAATCACCAGGCCTCTGCTGCTTGTTTTGTACTGATGGGGCTAAACTTGCCAATTCTAGCTTGTTTTTCTCTTCTTCTTTATCTTCAGTTTCCACTCGTTCATGGTCTTCATGAGCATCCGTATTATGTAGCCTCAAGGATAACCCTAATTCACTCTCTCTAATACCAATACCATTCTTATGTGATACTGATGAAGGCTGGTTTGTGATGCCTAGAATTTTGGGAACTGCCTTTTGTTCTTGACTAGCGTTGTCATAATTACCATGGAGCGAGAGAAAGATTTGAGGATCCTAAATCAAAGTGTAATTAAACAATTACTTATTAGTTAATGTCATGAAACAATGGACTAGAATTCAATCCCAAAAAAAAGAGAAAAAAAATAGTGTGACATTGGATTTACTACCTTTCTCTTGTTATCTTGCTGGATAGCCGCAAATTTCATCTGCAAATCATAGTATTCTTTCATCGTTTGCTCCACTACCTTCCTTAACACCTTGTTTTCTTCTTTCATGCGGTTCATCTCCATTTGTAAAACACACAACTGGTAGAACAAGAAAGATTTCATTGTCAATTATCGTATACAGCTATGCATGAGCATATATATATATATATACTTTGTAAAGCTATTGATCCTATAGAAATAAAAGTATTAGGAAAACAGAGAGAGAGAGAGAGATTAAAGGTGATGCTTTTATAGAGGTTTATAAAGATAATAGTACCTCTTCAGTCTTAATGCTTTGTTGCAAGGATACCTCTACTACTGATGCATCATCATCATCATCATCATCATCTACTTCTCCTGCTGTGGCCTCAGCTGCTTCTTCTGCATCATGTACATGTTCTTGATCATTTTTTTGTTCTTCTTCTTCGTCCACTTCTTCTTCTTCCTCCTCTTCTTTAGCATCTATGTTCAGTGACAGATCAATCTCCATCTCTCCCTCTTTTTCCCTCCCCATTGAATGAGACGAAATTGGAGAATCTCTTTCTTCCTATTATTGCTGCTTTTGAGGCACCGAAGTCAATTCCCTCGTCTCAATGACTTATTATTAGACACACAAGGACGCATCTAAGCTTTGACTTTCATGGGCTCCTTAATTCACCAAAATTTAATATAAAGACTAAAAATCAAATGCCTAAATGTTTACTATATATTAAAAAAAAAGGTTTATATATATATATATATATATATAAAATGACATTGGCACTCCAATAGTTGACAATGAGGGCCCTCACTTCAGGGTAAAAAGATAGTATTAGCCATCTAAATCACTGTTTTGACAAATATAGTATTGGGTCATTTTTCCTTTTTCTTCCCAAATGAAAAGGAATCCATAAGTTTTGAGATATGGGGGGTAAAACTACAGCATACGCCTAACACAGAGCTAAGAGGCAAAAAAAAGGCACCCAATTCAACGATGTGGTTTAAAATAAAGCATCTTTTTTTTTTCTTTTGGACCTGGGAAACCCTTTTTCTTTTGGGTCCAATCACCAATGGCCAGTTACCCACTTATTTAAAACAGCCAAACCTATGCGACTCTTGTCTCGCTTGTGATGATACAGCATTTTTACTACCCCCTCCATGCATGTAAAAATACATGATTGCATGTATGTGAAAAATGGTCCTCAATTTTTTAGGTTAAAAAAAAGAAAGAAGAAGTTATCCACACTTATTACAGTACTAGCATTTTCAAGCCTGTGTTCAAAGTGTTTTTTTTAATAAATATAATATAACATTTTAAAAACATAAGTTCCTAGTTTTATTGAATTGGATTTAAATTTCTCAATTTTCATATACTTGAACTTATTATTAAATTATTTATAGTTAAATAATAGAGTTACTCTTGAAAGTATAGAACAATTCATGTATACTAAACTTTTTTTTTTTTTTTTTTTTTAATTACAGCATCAGCCCTTGGGCAAGACCACTTATTAGACCATTGCCTAGAACTCCCAATAGAATAAAAGGCCCAAAAATTTTAAATTAATAGAATTTTTTTTTAAAGGACAAATTTGTTGAGTTCCTTCGCTTCAAGAAGGCCCTCAAAATTATGTGATAATAGAAACTCAACTCGTTTAAAACCCTAAATTGTTTAATAGAAATAAAATTATGTGACTGTACCAAATTTTTATTAATGATTAATTTATATTTTTTATATGTTTCTTTCCCATACAATATAGCTTATTAATACTAGTCATTCAATCTCTCACATGACCACACCACCAAATCTCACTCTCTCCAAGAACATCCCCAAAATTGTGGCAAATTAAAATTTTTATGTGATTTCCAAAATTGTGGAAAACTAAAATTTTTATGTGATTATGTAATTAAGTGAAGTTGCAGTGCCTTTGATAAAGTAGAATATGTTATTGAAAATTTATTTTATTTTTATCATATTATAATTTTATGTTGTAGATATGTATATTTTATTTGTTAATTTTTTAATTAGAACTATATACTAGAAATATCATCTGGATATAAAAAAAAAAATTAAGGAAAAATGATATAAAAATAGAAAATTTTAATTGAATCTCACATGAGATCTCTTGATAATTTTTTTTTTTAGGAATATAATATAAGATAAGTATAGATGAAATCTCACAAATTTACAAGAGTTCATAAAAATAAAATAAAATATAATGAAATAATAGAACGAAAATAAAGTTTTTCAAAACTAAAATTGATAAAATACTAATTAAAATTGATTACATCACAAGCAGTGTATAGTCATGTTTTCAATTAAAATGTTGATGCTAGAAAACTTGACTTTGAAAACGTAATTAGTAGTGTTGCATATTAAAAAGCAAAAAAAATAAATTCGTTTAATATATATAAAATATAAAAAAATTAAAAAAAGAAAAACCTCCCTTAAATTTTTTTGCCTTAGCCATTAAATTATGTTGAGTTGGCCCATTTAATTATATATATAGATAAGAGCGAAACTTTCATCTAACATTTTTGTGCACTTGACAGGACACTAGGCTGACAGATGGCCATTTTAGGACATGTGTTGTGTTTCGGTCTTCTGTGTTGGATTGGAGCATTGGACACAAGTAAATCCTTACAAATGATTGGAACTCTTTTTTGCAATTCCTCAATGGCTGCACCCTAAAAGTTATATTTAGAAGTTCTTAAAATTATCAACTTCTTATTTTCCAGTTTCTTGAATCAAACTGAATGCTTATATAATTTTAATTTCCTAGCCCCCTTTGTTATTTATTTATTTATTTATTTTTGCTGAAAAATATCTAGCATAAATGATATATAAGAATCTTTAATAAAATTGGTCTTAACTCTTAAAATAAAGAGGTTAGTAAAATGAGAGCTGAAAGCAGAAGTGATGAAAGGATAAAATTTTAAGTACTCTTTGTACAAGTGTCTCTTTCAAGGTCATTAATTTTTAGAATTGTTAGTGAAAAATCATCCACAAATCCATTTTTTTATTACTGGATAAGTTTATTGGAGCACACAGTCGCTTGCAGCCTAAAGCTAAAATACTAATTTCGTACTTAGCTGGAGCATCATTGTCATTAATTTGACATTGGACACCGAAACTGTCAAAATAAATAAATCATGATATATACTATATACTTATTGTGAATACAAATTGAATTAACAAATTAAAAAATGAATAATTAATTTATATAGATGCAACATCAACTTCGGTCATGGAATTTGAGCCCTGTACGAAATCCAATAACAAGAAACCTTGGGATCAGATCTAGAATCCGTCAACTCGAAGACCTCACGCTTCTCTCCTCTGCTCTCATTCTTAGACACTTTTTTAATTTTTTTTTATTATCCAATTCCTATCCACCTCCCCTCACGTTAACTTATAAGACTCAATTTTCCTTTTATAATTATAAAATTACGCATTTATTGAGTGAGTTTTTTAATTCAAGGTCTCACCTCTTTATCATTCTTTACGGATCAAAAGAAGTCATTTGGTTTGTGTTTATTACAACAATATTCAATTTTAACAAAAGTCGTAATGCATGTGAATGTGTTTTCTTGATAAGATAAATAACTTTAGATATATATTACTTAACTAATAATACTCTAATTTTTTTAATTATATTTTATGTTACTATTTATATTAATTATAATAATTTTTATAGATAAAATAGTATTTCAAACCTATAAAGTTGGTTTGTAATGTAGACAGTGATCGAATTTCAAATATCATATTAGAGAACAAAAGACTTTACCGATTGAGAACTAATTGAAACCTATTATAATTATTATTGGTATAAATGTTGAATGAAAATTACATAGACACAGCTAGATCATCTCATTAGTGGAAATATTATGTTACAGTGTATATGTTAAATTTTGTCATGAACTCAACAATTAAGATATTGATATTTTTTTCTCTAAAAAAAAAAAATATTGATATTTATTTTTATTCATTTTCGTAATCTAGTAATTTTTTTTTAGAGAGTTTTAACTTATAACGTCCGCTCCTAATGATAGTTCTTTATCATCAAACTAAGACATCAATCGATTTTTGATGTAGGCAGGATTGAATTCCAGATCTCTTATTCAATCATAAAAGAATTTACTAATTGAGTTAACTGGAACTCACTAGTAATTTTTTTAATTATGTTTTTTGAGATAAATATATGAAGATATATGGTCCATTGACAACCCATATATATATATATATATACACATATTAATAGACAAAACTTAGAGAAAGTTCAATCAGAATTTGAAATTAGAATCTAATTTTGCACCATGTGTCTAAATCTATGTGGGGACCATATCATAATTATCTACTTAAGTTTGTGCTATATGTCCACTTAAATTTTTTATTCTTTGTGCCAAGTGAGTTAATGAGTGCAAAATATTAAGAATTTAATATTAATAAACTATAATTTAAAAAAAAAAAACTAATCACATATATTCAATAAAAATCACAACACAACAAAGATCATCTCACCACACATTCTATCTCATTAAAAATTAGAAAAAAAATGATCATAAGTAGTATTAAATTTAAGTAAGAATTTTAATATGTGACTAATTATGTTTATTTTTAAAAAAAAATAATTTGACTAATTATTTATATTTTTATGATAAAAATTGTGTTTAACTTTAATGTATCTATACGTATACATGTGTTACATACTTTTAAAAAAAAAATTTTGACTAATTATTTATATTTTTATAATAAAAATTGTGTTTAATTTTAAATGCATTCACGCATTTGCATGGGTTACATGCTATTTTTTATTTATTTTTATTTTTTTTGAGGAAGAAGACTTGAAAATTTATTATTCAAATGTGGCAAAATCCGCTTGAATTACATTGTGAATTTGTGGTGGAGTATCATCCATCCATACAACATAATCTATTATGTTTGCAGCATACTTAGCTAGACTGTGAGAAACTATATTATCTTCTCTCCTAGTGTGAGAGTAACGTAATTGAGTAAAAGACATGAAAATAAATTTTGCATCCTGAATAAACAAACCATGTGTTGTGAGAGAGCTTTCCACCTCTCTGAGTCTCCCTCAAGAATTGCTTCCTTGAAATCCAGTTCTGCAGCAAACTGAAAGGCCCTGGCTGTAGCTAAGGCTTCAACTTCCACTGCTGTATAGGCTTGGGGTAGCAACTGTGAGAGGGATGCAAGAACGAGTCCTTGCAAATTCCTTATTACAACACCAATTCCAGATTTATTTGCCTCTTGAAAAATGGCCCCATCGAAATGAATTTTAATCAAATCTGGTGTTGGAGGAGACCATTGGGCCCACTGTCGAGGTGCTTTGAGTTTTGGCGGAGACTGGACAGCTAGAAATTTTTGCTGCCATTCAGTAGCAAGCGTTGCCATTTGGTCAAGGCTGCAATGCGCTTGTTGAGTTCGAGTCTGGTTCCTTTGATTCCATACCGACCAAACTATCATTGCAAACATCTCTGCATCACCATTATTTTGCATCACCCACCTCACCAGCTTTTTAAAGTCTGCAAAAGCATTTCCTCTTCGGCCATTCCACAAGATTGTATTCGACCAAACTTCATCCAAAACCGGACACGACCATGAGGCATGTAAAGCTGTCTCTGGAGCAGTTTTGCGTCGTTCACACACAAGATTGCCAATAACTGTCCGCCTAAAAAGATAGGCTTTTGTAGGCAAGGAATTTTTGCAAGCCCGCCACAACTGATTCTTCACTTTATTTGGAGAGTTTAAGGACCAAATCCCTCTCCACAATTCTTTGTCTTGATTTGCAGCTGCTAAGGGAGAATCTGAATTTTCTTCATCCTTCAAAAACCGGTAACCTGACTTACAATTGTACCTTTCGTCCTGAGAAAAGGGCCAGTAAAGAACGTCCTTTGACAGTACCCGAGACAAATGAATTTTCTTTATCATTTCAGCCTCATGTGGTACAAACATTCCATCCACCATAGATGCATTCCACTGTCTTGTCTGGGGATCTATTAGAACATCCACTGTGGCCTCCTCTAAGGTATCAATGACTGGGGATGTTATTGTGGTGGGGTGCTTAATTGGCAACCAATGGTGCTGACATATTTTTATTTTTCTCCCATTACCAACCCCCCACCTTGAGCCTCTTTGTATCACATCTCACCCTTTAAGTATAGTCTTCCACGCATAGGACCTGGCTCTTGAGTCTTTTGCCTCCATGATTGAACAATAAGGGAAGAATTTGGCTTTAAAGACTCAATAGTAGAGGGATGTTTTGTTGTGCAGCAACCTCAAGGCCTGTTTGGCCAAGAGGGAGTCGTTAAACATGGCTAAATCACAAAAGTCCATACCCCCCACTTCCTTTGACTTTGTTAGCTCATCCCATTTGAGCCAATGAATCTTTCTTCGGTCACCACATTGCCCCCACCAAAATCTCTTCATTAGGCCTTCAATCTCATGACATAATCCAATTGGGAGCTTGAAACAACTCATTGCATATATTGGGATTGCTTGGATGACTGATTTGAGCAAAACTTCTCTACTGGCTTGTGATAAGAGCTTGCTTTCCCAACCTTGTAATTTTCGCCATACCCTCTCTTTAATATAGTTAAAGCTCGCCTTTTTCCCCCTACACACTAAAGAGGGTAATCCCAAATATTTCTCATAGTGGTTGATCTCTTGCACCCCTAAAATTCCTTTGATGCTCTCCCTTGTGTCTTCCTTAGTAGATTTACTAAAAAAGACCATTGTTTTGTTTTTGTTTATTTTTTGCCCTCATGCTTCCTCATAAGTAGATAGAATCTGCATTACCTTCCCACATTCAACATCTATCGCTTTACAAAATAGTAAGCTATCATCTGCAAATAGGAGATGAGTTAATTTGGGACCCCTTTTGCATAAAGAGAAGCCAGTAATTTCCCTCACACTCACAACTTTGTTTATTATTCTATGCAGCCCTTTAGTACACAATAAAAGGAGGAAAGGTGATAAAGGATCACCTTGCCTGATACCTCTAGTCAGTTGGATCATCCCTTGTGGCTCTCCATTAACAAGTATGGAATGTGTTACTGTCTTTACACACACCATGATAAGCCCAATCCACTTATCCTCAAATCCCATCTTTCTCATAAGGTCTTCCAAAAAAACCCATTCTACCCTATCATAGCCTTTACTCATGTCAAGTTTGAGTGTCATGTATCCATCAGTACTTGAGTTATGTCTTTTCATGCAATGTAGTGTCTTAAAAGCCACAAGAATATTGTCAGATATAAGCCAGTCTTTAGTAAATGCCGACTGATGTTCTGTAATGATAGAAGGTAAGATCTTTTTCAATCTATTAGCTAGTACTTTTGAGAAAATCTTGTATAAAACATTGCATAGACTAATGGGACGAAACTGATTCACACATACTGGACTTTTACTCTTTGGAATTAAAGTGATGAAAGTGTGATTAATCGGGCTAGGTAGGGTACCTAAGTTTAGCCAAGAGAGGATTGCCTGAGTGATATCACCATTGAGCAATGGCCAGAAGTGTTGGTAGAAGAGGGGAGGCATGCTATCTGGTCCAGGTGCTTTTAAGGAAGCCATTTCTTTTAAAGCCACTGCCATTTCACTTGCCAGGAATCTACTTGAAAGCTGGTTGTTCATCTCACTTGTAATCACGGGTTGAACTTGATCCAATACACTAAATGTGGAATTCGGCCTTGTTGATGAGAAGAGTTCCTGAAAGTAGTTTACAAACACTACTGCAATCTCAATTGGTTGGTCTTGCCAAGTCCCTGTTTCATCCTTAATTCCCAATATTTTATTTTTCATATGTCGCTGCGTTGCCCGGCAATGGAAATAATTAGTGTTGCTATCACCTTGGCTTACCCACCTTACACGAGATCTTTGGCTCCACATCTGAGCTTCTCTGTTAAGGAGCACGTTAATTTCAGATTTGATCTCTCTAAGCCAAGTGTTATCTCCCCCCCTTTGAAATTCAATCTCGGCCTAATGCAACATCTGTTTCTTTTTTTCCAGCTTTCTACGTACGTTGCCAAAACAATTTCTGTTCCACCATTCAAGATCCTTGCCACACTGTTTCACTTTGTTCAAAACTTCGTTGTTCGAATGTGGACTGAAGGATTGCCTCCACGCTACTTCTACGGTTTCTCCACACTGATTGTCGGAAAGCCACATCTCTTCAAATTGATTTTATTTTATTTTTTTGCTTTGATGAGTAATCAATTCCAGTTGGATTAATGAGTAGAGGGCAATGGTTTGATGAATCACATCTTAGATGTTGGACCCAAGTACCTGAGAATTTGATAATCCAATTGTTTGTAGCTAAACCTCGGTCTAACCTTTCCCAGATTGAGTGGCCATCCGTGTAGTGCCTGCTCCATGTAAATTTCGGGCCCACAAAACCTAAATCAAGAAAACCGCATTCATCTGACACTTCTCGAAACTGTTGCATTTGAATGTGGTTGCGCAAAGCACCCCTTTGCTTTTCTTCTTGCTTCGAAATTTCATTGAAGTCTCCTGCACACAGCCAAGGAACATTGGGATGAGAGTTTAATCTTCGGAGCTTTGCCCATGCCTCATGCCTCTTGCATGTCTCTAGTTCATCGTAGAAACCAGTGAATCGCCATTCCTCATTCGTATATTTATTGATGAAGGCATCAATATAGTACTTAGATGTATCCTCTTGTGTTCAAAATTAATGTAGTGTTGTATCCAATCTAGCCTTGCCTTGTCTGTCCATGTTTCGGCTATAAATACAACAGATGGATCTTTTGCTCGGACTAACTCCCTGAGCTCTTTCCCTGTACGTACGTAGGTTCCCAAGCCCACAATAGTTCCACATTAGCAAACTCATTGCTAGACATGGCAAAACGGGTCAGACCCGTTTGACCCGACCCGTTTGACCTGCAACCCGTTTGACCCGTAACCCGTTTGACCTGCAACCCGTTTGACCCGTAACCCGTTTGACCCGTTTAAAAATGACCCGTTTTGACCCGTGACCCGTTTTGACCCGCGACCCGATTGACCCGACCCGAACCCGACCCGACCCCCCCGTTTTTCCACGACTACCAACGTTGACTAGATTGAGATTGAGATGTAATTCTTATAAGATATTTACTTATTCTTCTTCACTTAATATGTTATGTACTCCATTATAGTTTGTCATTCTTTACTTGCCACCTTCATTTTCTCTTCCTACTTTAAACATATCAAAAATTATACCAAGATTAGCTTCTAAAAAACTGGAATAAGAGTTGCACCAAATTTAGGTATCAAGTGTTTAGTGGTAATTGGTAAGTGGTAATAGTATCACCAATGAAAATATAATCACAGTTAAGGAACTTAGAAACAATTGACAAATTGCATCTATTTCCAAAAAAAAAAAAAGAAAAAAACTTGTTTGAAAAATACGGGTCAACTCGACCCGTCCCGCGACCCGTTTGACCCGCGACCCGTTTGACCCGCAACCCGTTTAACCCGTGACCCGTTTGACCCGCAACCCGTTTGACCCGTTTAAAAATGACCCGTTTTTGACCCGTGACCCGTTTTGACCCGCAACCCGATTGACCCGACCCGACCCCGACCCGACCCGCCCGTTTTGCCATGTCTACTCATTGCTCCTGGCGAGGCTGTTTGACAGCCTCCACCAATATATCTAATGACGAACCATCCACCTTTGAAACCTGTATTTTCTTGTTAGGTAACTCTGGTGAAGAATCTATTGCTCCCTTAGTACGTTTGCCTCTGTTTCACAGTCCGAAAAGACTGCTAGTCTCTGTAGTCATATCCACCTCCTTGCTTGTGATAAGGGCTTTGAGTTTTGGTTTGTGTTATAATGGAATCGTGTTTCACTTGGAGAAGTTGAGTGTATCACTTGATTTCCCACATTAGATAAGTGAGACTGCAGGGGTGACGTATGGTGGGTAGGGTTTTCCTTAGTGGTGATGCTTGCTATGTTGCAATTACCCAAATTAAGCTTCTGGAGGTCTTAGTTAATCTCTGCCAGCTTGGAAAACAATTCCCCATCCAATTTGGTAAAGTCAAAATTAAATGAATGCTGATTTTATGGAATTAAGTCACTTAATTCTTGGGATATACCCGTTATTGGAGACATAACATGTGTAACCGAAGCAAAATTTGAATTGGAGGAGTTATCAGCATTAAACTCTTTCCCTAGATTTTCGGTTTCCATGTTTATGTGAATCATTGCTGTCTCTATCGTTGCCTGGTTGTCCCCTCCTCCCATCATCGTGATTGGATCATTGACCACCGTATCAGACCTACCTTTCCTCCAATGTGAGCTTCGATTCTCATAAAATCTTGGAACGTGGATCATTGAATTATTGAAGGGCTTGAATGAAGGAGCTCGTATTCGGCCTATATTGTTGCTGATTTTTTTGAAGAGAACCTTTGCTTTGGATCCAGAGTTCACAATCTTAATCGTCATGATCCAAACACCTGTACCAAAAACATAAATTGGGCAGACGTTCATATTTGAAAACCACCCAAGATTTTGAGCCATTCTCTAGTGTAATCACTTGCCCTCTGCAAAGAGGTTGAGTAATATCCGCCGCTATATGTACTCGAAAGAAACTTCCACTCTCCTCCGTGGTTACACTTATTGATTGAATCACTTCTCCAATGGTGTCACATATATTCTCTACCACCTTTTTTTTCATAAACCTAATGGGGTTATCATGAACCTAGACCCAAAAGGTGGCTTTGTTAAACCGTAAATCTCTCAATGGATTGTTGCATTCATACCTCTGAAAAACCACCAAGTGCTTATCAAGGCTCCATGATTCGCTTTTGATAATTCTCTCCACATCAATGGAATTATCGAAAACAAAGAGAACTCTATGATCACCTAAGTTTCAGATTTGGAATCCATTTGTTGAATGCTAGAGATGTTTAAAGGTTCTCGCGACAGCATCCATATTCAAAGCTCTAGAAGTCATGAATTTTGCAGCTAAGATAAACTCCAAAGAACTTTGTTGTGTGTCTAGAAGGATTATACCAGTGCTTTCTTTCTCAGAGAGGAATAAATTACCCCATGTGTTTGTTAGCTCTTTCATTGAATAGCCAAAGAAAGAGCAAGAGATTGTACAAACTGTTTCCCTTTCCCCACGAAAAAAACCCCACTAGCTTGAGAAGCAACACTATTGTGTCAAGAGGACAAAATCACCTTCGTAAGAAGGGACCAAAATTCTACGGCCTAAGAGAAGATGGAAAGCCCAACCTTCTTAGCGGTTGAGAAACCAATATTTTATAGAATCTGGGTTACATGCTAGTTAAGATTAAAGTAAATACTAAATAAAGCAATAATTAATTATTATATTAGATTAAATAGTGATACTATCAATATTTCTACACACGCTCCACTTCCACTCCATTTGTGAGTTGTGACAATGCTATAGAACATTACAATCTCTAGAGCAGTGTAAGGTATTATTATTTGTCACATATCATGTAATAAGAACTTTCATACACTAACAAACCCTATGCATTATTGAAGAAAATAATATTAATCATACATTGAAGCCAGGGACGGACCCAGGTGGGGGCCAGGCCCCCCTGGGCTTAATTTTTTTTTTTTTTTTTTTTTTATAGTAGTTTAATTTTCAGTAAAAATGAAAAAATTTAGACTTGGGCCCCCTTACTTTGTAGCTTGGGCCCCCTCCAAAATTATGAATTATCAACCTAGTTCATGTTAATCTTTAAAAAAAAATGTAAAAAAATAGTAGTGTTCTATGTATTAAGAAATAATAGTGTTTTGTGTCTTTTGTTTTGTTAGTAGATGATTGCATCTTAATATATTAAAAAACAATGATTTTTGTGTATTTGTCTTGGTTGAAAGTTTCTTAATACTATATGGATGTGTATTTGAATTTTTTTGATTTTTTTTTTGGCTTATCTCCGGCCCTCCTAGCTTGAAATCCTAGGTCCGTCCCTAGTTGAAGCATTGATCTTCTTAAAACACCAAAAATTTTACGTGTGCACAGTTTGAGGATCAACGAAACTAAACTCATAACTTTCCACATCTTCTAAAGATGAACACGACCCCCTTGACTACCTTTGTGTCAATTAATGCAAAGGTCAACCTGTAAGTAATTATGTAAAGGTCCACTGCATGGAATTCAATCCGTTCTAAAGGGTAACAAAAGCACCTTGTTATCCACAAGAATGGAGCCAAACATGGAATTGAATTCCTAAACAAATTAATCAGTCAAAGGGGTAAGCGAGACTGGTTATTTTCCTGGAAAAATGATGAAAATGGTCACAATTTTGTGGAATCCTTTCAGATTCGAGGTGTTTCACTAACATTATATGTACCTTCCCATTTCCTCCTCAACATAGAACGAAACATTAAGGCCAAATGATGATCGAGGTTGGTCGACAACTACATCTCACATCCACCACCAGTGGAATCTCAACCTTGCTTCCTCGATCACGTGATGCGAAGAAACATTTTAGCATGAATGACCAGAGCTAAAGTCTAACTATTGTAAGTAGTTCTAGAAACACACATAGTTATAGCAAAGATGCTGTGAAATAAGTTATGGTACTAGATTCAATTTTCCCAGCTCTAGTTTATGTTTGATCTGGTTGACGACCCAACCCAACCTGAATAATGTTGTGTGGTTTTTAATGGGAGATTTACTGAGACTTAGTCCATGAAGCGGAGGCTTAGGCTGACATCCGAGAGCAACGCCCCTGGGAAAAATTTTTGGCCTGTTTTTAGCCCATTATGTATCCTGTGCGCAGGAGGTAGAAAAACGCAACCTGATGATTAGGGTGTTTTTTGTTATTGTGGTGTTTTCAGTGAGAGAGAAACATTGTAGTTGCAATTTGTATTTTTTTTTCCTGATAATAGTGAAATCCTTGCAACTCCGTCGACGAAGGCAAATTGCCGAACCACGTAAATATTGTCTTGTGCGTGTGATTTTTTTTCTTTGGCGTGTGTTTTCTCTATTTTTTTATTTCTCACAGGTTGGGATTTCAGGTTGAATTCCCTACAACTGGTATCAGAGCCTAGGGTTAGGTTTAAGTGGGAGTAATGGCAGAGGAAGCAGGAAAGGCGTCTGGAATAGAAAATTTTGATGGCACAGACTTTGCGTATTAGAGGATGTAGATTGAAGATTATCTCTATGGGAGGAAATTGCACCTGCCTTTTTCAGGGACAAAACCTGAGGCGATGAAGGCTGAGGAATGGGCTCTTTTTGACAGACAGGTATTGGGAGTTATCAGGTTAACTCTGTCTAGGTCTGTTGTACACAACATTGTAAAGGAGAAGACCATAGCAGATTTGATGAAGACTTTGTCTGGTATGTATGAAAAGCCGTTAGCAAACAACAAGGTGCATCTGATGAAGAAACTGTTCAATTTGAAGATGACAGAGAATGCATCAGTAGCACAACATCTGAACGAATTTAACACTATCATAAATCAATTGTCGTCTGTAGAAATTGATTTTGATGATGAGATTCATGCATTGATCGTTTTGGCTTCTTTGCCAAACAGTTAGGAGGCAATGAGGATGACAGTGAGCAATTCTACAGGAAAGGAAAAGCTCAACTACAATGATATACGAGATTTAATTTTGGCTGAGGAGATTCGCAAAAGAGATGCAGGTGAAACCTCAAGATCTGTTTCTGCCCTAAACCTTGAGACAAGAGGCTGAGGTAATAACAGAAATTCAAATCGAAGCAGATCAAAATCCATAAATTCTAATCAGAATAGAAGTAAATCTAGATCAGGCCAACAAGTACAATGTTGGAATTGTGGGAAAACAGGTCACTTTAGGAATCAATGCAAAAGTCCTAAGAAAAAGAATGAAGATGATTTTGCTAATGCTGTAACAGAAGAGGTACAGGATGCATTAATTCTTGCAGTAGACAGTCCATTTCATGATTGAGTTTTGGACTCAGGAGCTTCGTTTCATAGCACTCCACACCGAGAAATCATATAGAATTATGTTGCAGGTGATTTTAGTAAGGTATATTTGGCTGATGGTTTAGCCTGAGATGTTGTGGGTATGGGAGATGTCCGAATATTATTGCACAATGGGTCTGTTTGGTTACTAGAGAAGGTTCGACATATTCTTGACCTGAAGAGGAATTTGATTTCTATTGGACAACTTGATGATGAAGGGCATGCAATACTATTTGTTGGTTGTACTTGGAAGGTTACAAAGGGAGCTAGAGTACTGACTCATGGAAAGAAGACTGGTACTCTGTATATGGCCTCAAGTCCAAGAGACATAATTGTAGTTGCTGATGCAAGTACTGATACAATCCTATGGCACCGCAGACTTGGTCATATGAGTGAGAAAGGGATGAAGATGTTGCTATTAAAAGGAAAACTACAAGAATTGAAGTTCATTAATTTTGACATGTGTGAAAGCTGTATCTTAGGAAAGCAGAAAAAGGTGAGCTTCTTGAAAACTGGCAGGACATCGAAGGCTAAAAAATTGGAGTTAGTACACACTGATTTGTGGGGGCCTTCTCCGGTTGCATCCCTTGGAGGTTCAAGGTATTACATCACTTTCATTGATGACTTAAGCAGAAAAGTATGGGTTTATTTTCTGAAAAATAAATCTGATGTATTTGCAACTTTTAAGAAGTGGAAGGCCATGGTTGAGATAGAAACATGTTTGAAAGTAAAATGTTTAAGGTCAGATAATGGAGGAGAGTACATAGATGGAGTACATTCCTGGAACACCACAGCAGAATGGTGTGGCTGAGCGCATGAATAGAACACTCAATGAGCGTGTTAGGAGTATAAGGTTGCATGTTGGACTACCAAAAACTTTCTGGGTTGATGCTGTTAGCACTACAGCTTACCTGATAAACCGAGGGCCATTAGTTCCCATGGAGTTCAAATTTCTTGAGGAGATTTGGAGCGGTAAAGAGGTAAAGTTTTCACACTTAAAAGTTTTTGGTTGTATTTCTTATGTTCATATTGATTATGATACTCGTAGTACACTTTATGCAAAGTCTAAAATATTTTTTTTTCATTGGCTATGGTGATGAGAAATTTGGCTATAGGTTTTGGGATGAACAAAATAGGAAAATCATCAGAAGTAGAAATGTGATATTTAATGAACAGGTTATGTACAAGGACAGGTCAACTGTAGTATCAGATGTTATAGAGATAAATCAAAAGAAATATGAGTTTGTCAACTTAAATGGATTGACTGAAAGTACTGTCCAGAAAAGGGGTCAAGAAAATAAGAAGAATGCAAATTCACAGGTAGATTAGAGTACACCTGTAGCTGAAGTCCGCAGATCTTCCAAGAACATTCGACCTCCACAGCGTTATTCACCTGCTCTAAATTATCTCCTGTTGATTGATGGTGGTGAGTCAGAGTGTTATAAAGAAGCCTTGCAAGATGAGAATTCAAGTAAGTGGGAGTTAGCCATGAAAGATGAGATGGATTCCTTGTTGGGGAATCAAACATGGGAACTGACTAAATTGCCAGTAGGAAAGAAGGCTTTGCACAACAAATGGGTATACAGAATAAAGAATGAGCATAATGGTAGCAAACATTACAAGGTCAGATTAGTTGTTAAAGGGTTCCAGCAGAAGGAGGGCATTGACTACACAAAGATATTTTCTCCAGTTATGAAGATGTCAACAATTAGACTGGTGCTGGGAATGGTAGCTGCAGAAAATTTACATCTTGAGTAATTAGATGTGAAGACGGCATTCCTTCATGGTAACTTGGAGGAAGACTTTTACATGATTCAGCTAGAAGGGTTTATTGTTCAGGGACAAGAGAATCTAGTCTGCAAACTGAGAAAGAGCTTGTATGGCCTAAAACAAGCTCCAAGACAGTGGTACAAGAAATTTGATAGTTTTATGTATAAAATTGGGTTCAAGAGATATGAAGCTGATCATTGTTACTATGTTAAATTATTTGACAATTCTTATATCATTTTACTAATGTATGTGGATGATATGCTCATTGCAGGGTCTAGCATTGAGAAGATTAATAATCTAAATAAGCAATTGTCAAAACAATTTGCAATAAAGAATTTGGGAGCTGCAAAGCAAATCCTTGGTATGAGAATCATTAGAGACAAGGTTAATGGTACATTGAAGCTTTCACAGTCAGAGTATGTGAAGAAAGTTCTCAGCAAGTTCAACATGAATGAAGCTAAACCAGTAAGCACACCTTTGGGTAGCCATTTCAAACTGAGCAAAGAACAATTACCTAAGACAAAAGAAGAAAGGGACCATATGAGTAAGGTGCCTTATGTCTCAGCTATTGGCAGCTTGATATATGCTATGGTGTGTACAAGGCTAGACATTACACATGCAGTGGAAGTTGTGAGCAGATTCATGAGTAGGCTTGGAAAGCAGCATTAGGAGGCAGTCAAGTGGATTCTGAGATATCTGAAGGGTTCATCAGATACATGTCTTTGCTTCACAGGTGCAAGTTTGAAGCTGCAGGGTTATGTAGATGTTGATTTTGCTGGTGACATTGACAATAGAAAGAGTACTACTGGGTTTGTTTTTACTTTGGGTGGTACATCTATATCATGGGCTTCAAATCTACAAAAGATTGTTACTTTGTCTACTACAGAAGCTAAGTATGTTGCAACAACTGAAGCTGGAAATGAGATGGTTTGGCTACATGGTTTCTTAGATGAATTAGGTAAGAAGCAGGAGATGGGCATTCTACACAGTGATAGTCAGAGTGTAATTTTTCTTGCTAAAAATTCGGCTTTTCATTCAAAGTCAAAACATATACAGACAAAATACCACTTTATCCAGTACCTTGTTGAAGATAAATTAGTAATACTTGAGAAGATCTGTGGATCTAAGAACCCAGCAGACATGTTGACTAAGGGTGTTACTATTGAGAAGCTGAAGCTATGTGCAACTTCAGTTGGCCTTCTAGCTTGAGGACAGGAGGATGAGTTGCAGGGATGAGGGATTGCCTTTGGAGGATAGCGGTTGATGTTGGTGATTGAACTAGTTTCCAAGTGGGAGATTTGTTGGGCTTTGTGGAGCCTAGTTTATGTTTGATCTGGTTGACGACTCGACCCAACATGAATAATGTTGCCTGGTTTTTAATGGAAGATTTACTGAGGTTTAGTCTATGGAGCGGAGGTTTGGGCCAACATCTGGGGGCAACACCCCCGGGAAAAATTTTTGGCCCGTTTTTAGCCCATTGTGTATCTTGTGCGCAGGAGGTAGAAAAACGCAACCTGATGATTAGGGTGTTTTTTGTTGTTGTCGTGTTTTCAATGAGAGAGAAACACTATAGCCACAATTTGTATTTTTTTTCCCTGATAATAGTGAAATCCTTGCAACTCTGTGGACGTAGGCAAATTGCTGAATCATGTAAATACTGTCTTGTGCATGTGATTGTTTTCTTTGGCGTGTGTTTTCTCAATTTTTTTGTTTCTCACAAGTTGGGATTTCGAGTTGAATTCCCTACAGCTGGATGCCTTTTTCTACAAATTAGAGTGGGCACTTTCAACCAAGTAACGTAAATCTGGGGAGAGAAGAATCCCTTTACAAAGAATCACAACCAAAGTTTTTTGCAATATAGTCCGTGTTTTCAAAATTGTTTTTTCCTAAAAAAAAAAAAAAAAAAAAAAAAAAGAGAGAGAAAGAGAAGAAGAAGAAGAAGAAGAAGAAGAAGGAAATTCTCATATTAATTAATATAAAAAAAGGTGGCCATTATATCAAGTTATTGACAAAAGAAAACTCCTCCCAAATTAATGGCCTGTTTGGATGTTTAAAAAAGGAGGGGGAGTAGAGTAGAGGGAGGGAGAGTAATCCAATTACCTTGTTTGGAAGTTTTTTAAGGAAGGAGGGAGAGGGGTTTGGAGGGGTTTGGAGGGGTTTTAACTCCCTCTAACCTCCCATTTTTAATTCCTCCAAATTGGAGAGATTTGGAGGGAGAGTAGAGTACATAAACTATTGACCAAGTAAATTACCTAATTTACCCTTATTATATTAACAAAATTATACAAGGAGAAGGGCTAATTACTCCCTTCCCCCTTATTAATTTTAAAAACATCCAAACAAGGTGGAGGGGAATCATTCTCCTCTACTCCCCTCTCCACTACTCCCCTCCCCTCTACTCTCCTCTACTCTCCTCCCTCTCTAAACTTCCAAACAGGCCATAAGTAAACTCTTTCAATCTGTAATGGGATGGTTGTAAATGGAAGGTGAAAATGGACACAAAATCCTTATAACAAGAAAATGTAGCTGAAGATTAAACATGCATGAGTACTGCCTCATCATTACACAATGCTAGCCCTTTTTTTTTTTTTTTTTTTTTTTTTTTTGAGGTGACAATGCTAGCCTATCTAAGAATTCTTGAATCTGACATTATAATAATTATTTTAGGAGAGTACATGCATAAAAGTATGAAACAAATTGTCCAACTATAGGGGTATACCCCTCCTAAAACCCTACAAATATCACATACCCGGCCAACATAATTGCACATGGAATTTTTGAAAGAATTGTAAGAATTTCGGCTCTCCCCTTCTCCTCACCCTATATCTTTCTCCCTCTCACATGTTATAAGTACATTTTTCCAAATCAATTGTAAGAATTTCGGCTCTCATCATAAATTCTAATACTCCTATTCCCTTCCAGCACCTAATGTTCCTTAATTATTTCCTTAATTCCTCACAAAATCAACGCTTCAAATTCAAATTAAAAACCACCAAATTAAAATTAGAGATTTCAGCAACCTAACTCCACACTACATAGCCCCAAAATCAATATTAAGACTATGTTTGGTTTGATAGAAAATATTTTTCAAATGTAAAATATTTTTTAGGTGGAGTAGTTTGCTCATTTTAGGGGTTGGGGATATTTTGGAGCTTTTGGGTATTGGAGGCATTTAAAGGTTTGGGTATTTAAGTAATTTTCTTTAGCTTTATGGAGTATTTTAATCCTTTTAGGATATTTGGGTACTTTAGTTGTTTTGAAGCTATTAGGAGTACTTTGGTCTTTTTTGTTTCTGTTTTAGGATGTCCTAGTCATTTTGGAGAGTGGTTAAGAATTTTTGAAATTCTATCGGGTCAGATATTATTTTAAAGATTAAAATGTAAAACTCACCCTCTAAATTTCACAACTTTTCATTTCAGTCTTTCAAGTTTAAGTTTCATCATTTCAGTCCTTTAAGTTTCATTCATCCTCAATTAAGTCACTCGTTAACAATCTGTTAGCTGTTGCTGTAATCCCACCCAGACAACACCATTTTTTCCCTTTATTTATTTTTTTAATTAGTTATTTAATTTTTTTAAAACGTTAATTTAAAAAAAAAAAATAGAAATTAATCAATGTCCTCCCTTCCATCTGAAAGAACACAATTGCAATCCCACCCACTTGGTACCCCAGCCCAGCCCGATACTGAGAGGGTGGAAGAGAGACATTGAGAGGGAGAAGGAGAGCGAAAGAGAGATCGAGAGGGAGAACAGGGAACTGGAGCCACTGCATTTGTACAGTCCGATCAGAGCAAAGCCGCCCAAAGTCTTCCCTTTCAGTCTTACGGTTCCCAGAAAATGTAAATACCTTGGGCACATAGGCTTCGCATGGCATTAAGTAATCTCCCACTTGAGTTGCTAAATGAGTTGACATGTTTGAACTGGATTCTCCTCATACTCTGCACCTTAGCAAATCTAAAAGAAAAGCTCTGGAGGAGGTAATCCCCCATCAAAAGTTTCTAGGGAATCTGTTGCTTTCCACCACCATAACTCTATAATGACCCACTGCTTTGTTACCAACATAGGATTTGGTTGGATAGAAAAAACTAAAAAGAAAACTAAGGAAAGAAATTGCTAGTATAAAGATAGGCTTCAGATGGAGGGACAACGTTGATTCTTTCAGTTTTTTCTTTATTTATTTATTTGAAGTTAACGTTTTTTTAAAATTAATAAATAAATATAAAATTAAAAATGAAATAAAGGGCAAAAATGGTATCTTTTGGGTAGATAACTATAGCAACTAACAGATGATTAACGGAGGACTTAATTGAAGACGAATGAAACTTAAAATATTAAAATGACGAAACTTAAATTTAGAGGACTGAAATAAAAAGTGATGAAACTTAGATGATGAATTTTACATTTTGGCCTATTTTAAATCTGAAGAATTTAATATCTACGAATTTCAAGGCTTAAAATCCTTGATAAATTTGGCGCAAGGCACATCCTATACTTTTTAAATTGTCCAAATAATGTATTTTGATTTTAATCACCTATATTCAAATCTATGTACTCAAATCTAATTATTCAATGCATCACTGAGAGTAACACAAACTTTTTTTTTTTAATATAAAAGATTATAAATTTATATTTTATTGATAATAATTACTTGTACAGAGGTTACATCTGCCCTTAAAACAGCATCAAAAGAGAGGGAAAATCCTCAAGCCATAGGATCAGTAAACTCCCAAGCTGTAAAGCAAACTTTTTTTTTTTTTTAATATAAAAGATTATAAATTTATATTTTATTGATAATAATAACTTGTACAGAGGTTACATCTGCCCTTAAAACAGCATCAAAAGAGAGGGAAAATCCTCAAGCCATAGGATCAGTAAACTCCCAAGCTGTAAAGCAAACTTTTTTTTTTTTTAATATAAAAGATTATAAATTTATATTTTATTGATAATAGTAACTTGTACAGAGGTTACATCTGCCCTTAAAACAGCATCAAAAGAGAGGGCAAATCCTCAAGCCATAGGATCAGTAAACTCCCAAGTCCCAAGCTATAAAGCTATCTCCATAGCTACACTAATTTCTTGAGGAGTAACCAGAGAGAGCAAGCACTGAAGCGAAGAGGAATACAACTCATAAATTAAGCGTCCATTAATAGCCCTTGAAAAACTAATTTAATTTCTTGTAACAAGCCAAATAAATCTTCATCTACACTTCTAATTAGACCTAATCAAACTGGGTATCCAATTAGATCTAATTATAATTCAAGTATTATTTTTACAAATCACCAATCTTTAAAATACCCAAAACCGATAAAAATTACCAAAATACCCCCATAAACCTAAAAATGACCAAAATATCCTTAAAAACTTAAAAAAAATCAAAATACCCCTATACCTTAAAGATAAAAAACAAACACATCGAAATTATGTTTGCCATGTATAACCCCCCAGAGATGCGCTATTCTGTTCTTGCCCAATGGCGTGGTTACAGTGCTGATGGGTGCCAAGAAATTCAGTGCCTTGCAGAGTTGCAGTCAATGTCGAAATTCATGCATCCAATTCTGACGTATGTAATACAGATAAATGAGAAGTAGATATGACTATAAGAAGTAGTCTTTTTGGCATTGTGGCTCACCATATATAAGATAACATTACTGTGTGAAACTGAAAAGCATTCAGGGTAGCCAATATCACTAAAACATTCAATGCCTTACAATTATAAGAGAATGCATAATTGTTGCTACTTTCTTGGCATCATGATTCAACATGTTCAAAGATAATATTGCACCATGCAAAAGTGAGAATGAAGTTTGTAGGAGTATATTCTCTGTAGTTTTTTGACAACTCTTAATATATACAAAGGGTGTAGACAAACAGTAGTACAAGAAAAAGGCTCCTCTCCTCAATAATTGTTTAGATGAAACAAGCCAAGCTTAATTGTGGTAAAGACAAAAGTGATTATAAAACATCATCAAGAAAAAAAAAAAAAAAAAAAGCTCATGATACAATTATACAAATGTGATGATATGTACGTAGCAAATTGGACTAGGCTCAAAAATTTATTGAAGTAGGCTCAAAACTTTTCAAGTTATAATGATTAACAATGTATTATCCACATACAATTCAATAATTATATTATTCAGGTTATGTATTTTTTCTTATACTAGAAAAAAAGTTTGAGGGAATAATATTTTGCGTAATGTTATTACAAAATTATCCATGCTATCTCTATTTTATTAGCTTTTAAGCAAAATACCAAAATAATATTTCAGACATTTAGGGAAATTTACAAAACATTATTCTTTAAACATTTAGGGAATAATATTTTGCGGAATGTTTTTAGGTTTCAGAGGTATTTCGAACATTTTTAAGGTTTTGGGGGGTTATTTTGGTCATTTTTTAGGTTTCAGGGGTATTTTGGTCATTTTTAGTTTTGAGAACATTTTAGTAATTTTTTTAGATCTCAGGGGTATTTTGGTCATTTTAAGGTTTCAGAGGTATTTTGGTCATTTTTGAAGTTTCGTTGGTATTTTGGTCATTTTTAGGTCTCGGGTGTATTTCGTTCATTTTTAGGTTTCGAGAGTATTTTGGTCATTTTTTAGGTTTCGGAGGTATTTGGTCATTTTTTAGGTCTCGGTGGTATTTCGGTTATTTTCTTAGGTTTCGGGGGTATTTCGGTCATTTTTTAAGTTTCCGAGATATTTTGGTAATTTTTAGTGGTTTTTGAGCATATTTGGTATTTTTTTAGATTTAGGGATATTTTGGTAATTTTAAAGGATTTTAAGAGTACTTTAGTCATTTTCAAGTTGTAGTGACATTTTGGTAATTTTGATTATTGGGTAATTGGGTGGGTTAGAGTTTACCCATAATAATTGGGTTGGGTTAGGTTTGGGTTAGGAGTAATTAGTTAAATAGGCGATAAATGAGTTTTATATATCAAATCCAATTAAGCTTACCTAAACCCACCCATTTGACACCCATTATGTAGGGAATTGAACTCAAGACCTTTTACTTTGATATCATATTATGTTAAATTATCAATTATTCTAAAAAATTAAGCTATTAAGAGAAGACAAATTTATTCATTTAAACTAACAAACACCATCTAAAGGAGGTTTCCAACGCTGGGAGACCTTGTCAAAGGTTGAAAACCATGTACTTTGTTCCCGCACATTCCTCTTTTGTCTAAAATCATTGTAAGGTTGTTCATTGGACTGAATTAGATGAGCAGACGTAGCAAACTTACCTGCCATGAACAAAACACTTCCTTCTCTACCAATATTCCAGGTCATAATCGCAAATATACTAAGATCAGACCTGTCCAGTTGCAATGTTACTTTATAGAAAATTGAGGTACGACACCAAATGCCTAGCATCAGTACCGGGTCTTGCATATGCTATATTTTAGCATCAAAGCACAATAAAAGCCCATTATCTGGTCTTGCAATTGTGCTACAGCCTAAAGTACCATCCCAAATCTATGATGATACTATAGCTCAATTGCAAAATTAAAATAATGTTTTTTTATTCTTTCATCGCAAAAGCATCTTCCTCTTTCTCTCTCTCAGTGACTCACCACAAAATTAAAATACTTTTTTTTTGTTTTTTGTTTTTTATTTTTTTATTTTGGGTTATATATTTTATTGTGTAGATATATTATTTTAATGTGTTGTATAGGAATATAAAAGTTGAGATATTGAATGTATTGTAAAATTATATGATATAATAAATAAAATAGTTTTTAAAATAGTAAAATAAGATATTTTGTAGAAACTGGATGCTAATGTTGTTAGGACAGAGATGGAGGGTGTAAAAAGGCTAGTTTGCCATGGCTACAACAAGGTGGGGCGTATACTTGGTAGATCAAACCCAAAGCATCACAAATTTTCAACATTGGAAGGACATCTTGTGGGCCTAAAACGTGCAGAAGTAGGCTATGGTCCTCAACATTCAACATGGCACCATCCGGAGCAACATCTAAAAGCTTATGTAGTTCAAAATCTATAAAGAATCCAAATACCTCTTAAAAGCACCTTGTCATTGCTTTATGTGTGTGACAGTAAATAAATAAAATAATAGAGAAAGGAGTTTGTGCATTGTGCCAGTGGTTTTGCAGTGATGAGTGGAATCAAACCCAATTATGCTCGTCAAATGGTAGTTACTGAATGCAAGAACAAGGTAGAAACAAAATCTACTATGAAGTCTCAAGGCCATGCAAGATGTTGAATTCGTAGACAATTGTAACCAAAATGTTACGTTGAGAGTAACCCCTTCCTCTTTTGTCACTACTTACGAACCTAAAACTAGGTGATCTATCCATGAGACCAGGATGAAGCTTGGGGAGCTCCAAATTGGTTAGGGGTGAAATGCCACTTGAACCTAGAGCAAGCTGGTTCTCCTTGAAATGCGTTGAGACATAGTAGTTGATTGGACATCTAAGAGTAAAACATTGTTTCGATACAGGCCACAAGAGCGATACTAAATCGAGGCAAACTCTGAATACTAGACATGACCTCAAAATAACAAGGGTCAAGGTTAGCCAATGAGATGATGGGGGATAAGTTTCATCTTCAAGATGGCTTTCTCTCTTGAGAGCGATTGGTGAGGGCAAATAAATCTCATCAACTCAACCCCTAAATTTTTACCTAAAAGCTACGACAATAATTGTTTATCCATATAATTTTTTAAGGATAAAAAGGTAAATACATCTCATATCATACCACAAACAAACCAAGTGGTCCTAGCATGAGCTCAATTCTTTTACACTCATGTCGTTTTACAACTTCAATGTCGGTTTATACAAAACCAAAGCCCTTTTCAATAAGATAAGATAAGATCATAAATATGTCCATTATTAAGTATATCCATATTTTAGATATGATTTTTAACTAAATAAATACCAAAACAAAAACACAATAACAACTTTCATTATAATATGATTATACCACATTAATAAATTGAAAACAAATATAACTAAATCTTAAATAAATAAATTACAGCCTTTTGAACCATTGACAAATCAAATTCTACCCCAACTACAAGAGAAAATTGTAATTCACACATGTACCAAGTCTCCTTGAATTTGTGGTATTGCTCCAGTAATTCCCATCTCCAAACAACTCTCAACACTAGTATGGTGAAGATAGTGATGGAAAGAAACTCCTCTCATTGATATATATGACAATGGTGAGAAAGAAAAAGAAGAGAGAAAGGCTATTTGTATGGCTATGTCAAACTCAAAGGGTATGGTTCTCTCTCTCTTAAATGGGCAATCTGAATATTGCTCTCTAATTCTCTCTAGGGTTTTCGTGGATAAGAACAAGATAGATGAATTGGGATTGAGTTGGCACAAGGAAATCATGCAAACAAATTGTCCTAGGCTCGAGCATTTCGCTAGAACAAAACTGGCTGCGAGTTTCTCGCGAGTTGCTCCAATAAAGTTGGAGCCTTTATTTGCCACGTGTCATTTCATGGAACAACCTATCTCCAACTCAAGTATTTCTTACCAATTACAAAAACCCCACAAAATACAATAGATTGAAAGAAATTCAAGTAAATTTGACAGAATTAAGCCAACAAAAAAACAAGACTCAGCAAAACCATCTACCATGTTTTATGCTAAGCACAAGTCAGTTGTCTTGTGTAAAAAGCACAAGTAGACGCCAGTAGGGTGTCCAGAACCCAAATGAATCGAAACAAGCATCGTAGCAGTGATGCTTTAAAAAAATATTAAATAAAAATTGTGTTGCTCTCCGTATAAGAACAGTGGTATTATTCCTCAGATATAAACATTGAATTTTTAACATAACAAATAAAATGCTGAAGGCAAAGAAAAGCCCAAGTGAACTGAAATTTTTTTTTTCCTCTTTTTCTTTATCAAATGTCTAATGAAATCAAAATCTATTTGTGGAATTGAGCCCAAACGAATAACTAAAAGGAAAAACACACTTTTCTCATACTATTTCCCTCAGCAGCTTCTTACATGGCAGATCAATATAAATCCTATTCCTACCTCTTCTATCAACCTTCAAACTCAGAAAATCCTAAAGTTAAAAAGTAAGCAGAGTATTACTAATTTTCCTCAGGAATGGGCCATTTGCAGTTTATTCCATATAACTTCAGCAAACGGCAATTGCAGACACATCCCATGATCTTTCTCCTCTTCAACACCCCCATTTAGCTAAAATCACTTCTCAATATCCATCAAAACAAAAAAGAAAATAAAAGTAAACCACCATTCAGACTTCCTATTTTTGCTTAAACATTTTTGCCACAGATTATGACCAAGCAGCAGACGAGCTCAATTCAGATGAAGCACCAACACAGCTGCCATCCTGTGAGGTGAGTGCCAGTGAACTCTTTGGCTGCATTCCATGCAAAAGTTTTGATAATGGCCGCAATTTCATGTACTGCATAAGAAGTCAAGCACAAAGATTTATAAAGTGGTATTCAGATGATAAGTTTTACCATTAAATAAAAAAATCAATATTATTTATAGAAGACCAAAATATACCATTGGTACCTGAAGTATATATACTTTAAGCACTTTTAGGAACCTAATGAATAAAATAATCAATTTTAGTCTCTATAGTTTTTGAAATGAACTCTTTTGGTCCTTCTGTCATTTTCCATTAATTTTCTTGTGTACATGGCTAACAGAGGAATGAGATGAAAAAAAAAAAAAAAAAAACCTACACAGTAGCATTTCCCCCAACCCAAACTCAGTTTGAACCTTTTTTTTTAGTTCAGACTAGACAATGCTTTGGCTGAGTAAGCACAAGCATGCTGTGGTGGATCTCTCGTATTGAGCCATTTCATCAATTCCAATGACTGGAAACAAAAGGTGCTCCAATACCACGGGACAAAATAATCAGATGTTGTCTTAAATATTAGCCAGCCAAGAGCAGAGTTATCCAGAAGTTCTTATGAATTTATGAGTTGTTAGAGAAGCATCAGTATCAAGATTCAGCGGATGTTTCTATCGATTAGAAGAAACTGATATTTGAGCAGCTTGTAGAGAAATCAAGAAGGGACTTGAATTTCAAGGCTTGCAAGGAATTATGTGCTCGTAGGGGTGACTAGGTCTTAAAAAGACAAGATGTCTTGATGAAATTAGTGAAGAAAATCTAACATGCTCAAAGAGAGTGTTGAGGTAGAATTTGACTGAAGAATTCTTCTCTGGCTTATTGCAATAAACCTTCGTTATAATTCTGATTGATAGCGACGAAGTGACCTCACAGGTTCAGGTTGGGCAAATAGGCACTCACAGGTTTGGGTAGGGGGAAATGCCACTGTGTAGTTCTTTTCAATTTATGTATAATCAGATGTCATGTCATAAAAAATAGGCCACCTCATTGCTCCATTAGCCAAGCACACACAAAAAAAGAACAGAACATGATAGAATGACCAAAAGTGCTCATTTTTAAAACATTAGGGACTGAAATTGATCATTTTAAACATAAGGGACTAAAAGTGTTCAAAGTGTAAACTTCAAGAACCAACTGTGTATTTGGCCTTTATAGAACATAGAAAAATTATAGGAAGAGGTAAAAAAACAAGGAAAGAGAAAATTCTAGAAGAGCGGTTACCTCAATGTAGAAAGCACTTATCTCCTCCTCTGTAAGGCCTTCATCCTCTCCGGCATTTTCCTCCCACCCAAGTGATCGTAAAAATGCAGCTTCTTCCTCATCTGGATAAAGAGTCACATCAGGGCTTGAATGTTGCTCTCTATTGCTTAAACATTTCTGAAACACATCACAGGCACTGCCGTTGTGGGTCATCTCATCCCTACTTTCATTCAATGAGTCTGTAACAGGGTCATCTGATGAAATGGCATCTTCTGTATCCTGAAGAGTTATAGAGGCGGCAGCAGCAGCGGCAGCTTCTGTGACCAATTTATCAGCATTCTCTGAAACGGATGACAAGGCAGCTTGGCAAGGATCAGAAACAGCAGAAGAGAATTTTGTAGGAGAGTTCTTCCTTGAAAGACTTTTGAAGAAATCATTCCGGCTCTGGACTTGAGTTAATGGTTTCTTCTCCATAGTTGTCTGAAAAGCAGTTGGCCTGCGGTCAGCAGTGGCAGCACTTAAATTGTTGCTTAGCTTCCTCAAGGATGCAGACCCAGCACCTGATGGAGCGACACCAAGTGGACTATTAGCTAGTCTAATTCCATTAGTAGGGCTCAAGCTATCCTTAGCTGCTGAAGAGAAACCATTCAACGGACTAAGGACATGGAGATTAACCACAGATAACTTTGTAACATCAGATTTTGCAGGCCCTCCACGTGGACTGTTATTACCAAAGTGTGAAGATGAGAATGAATGCTGCTGTTGCCCAATCTTGGGTTTTGATTTCTCAGGACTGAGCACCTAATAAGAATCAGACATAAATAACCCAATATTAAATTAATGTATCACATAAATACAAGGGATCTATCACAGTTTGAAGCAGTATGTACATTAACAAACTTATGAGCAGTTAACTTTTCATATTGTTTAGATACTGATATATATGTGGATAGATAGCAAAGTAACTATTCATGACACATTAACTTTTCATATTGTTTAGTATTTTGGTAATGTGTCATGAATAGTTACTTTGCTATCTATCCACATATAAAACAGTATCAACATGACCACCCTGTAAGCAAGCCAAGCCTCATCCAAATAGTATATAAATGAAGTGGTCCAAGAAAACAATATAAGGATTTTCTCATTACCACCAGAACATGTTTTCAGCTATGCTATCCTTGCAATGTTTTCACTTCAAATAAGAAACTCCATAGGTGCAATAGATAGCAATCATTGAAATGAGCCAACCCGTGTCAGCTTAACTCTTCCATACTTTTTTCTGACTTCAAAAGGCTACTAAATGCAAAGAGCATGTTATTTGCTAATATCCTTAAGTAGATGGTGGAATATACTACACTTGACAAGGCAGTGTGAAGAATATTATCTCTCAATGAAAATGCCCACCATGATGTCATGTCCCTCACCATGAGGTGGGTGTTCTTGAGGTCCATGGTGAGAATTATACTAAATATTTCAACTTTTCCAAATCTTTAGCCTATTAACGCTATCTTGTAAGGGCTCAAAAGTAGTATTACTTTTGACCCTCCCTTATTATACTTACACTTTTTCTAAAATAATATGATGGAAAAATCATTTGTTAACTGGCTCTTCATCTTTATTAAAATCGTATACATTGAAAGAACCACCAACAAGTCAGTTGACGGGAAAAATATATCAGTACATGCAAGCAACCCAAAAACTTCTTTTCTTTTTTTTGATAAGAAATAATGCTCCATTCACCAAAAAAAGGAAAAGTACGATAAGGCAACCATAAAACTAGCAAATAGAAAACATGGAAGCACAAAAGTAAAATTTTGAGTGCACTACTTTTGATTGTTTGAATATATCAGTAATTGTGAGCAACAGAAAACAAGTACATTTCAGGAAAAAAAAAAGTTTCAAATCATGTTGAGTGTTTGAATATAAATGAAGCAGCTATATGTCGCATCAAAATTATAAAGCAATACCACAATTTTTGGTCCCACCACCATCAAAGCAACAGTTATATTATGTTTTGTTCCTTCACACAACACAGAAAAGCCTTCTCCCAACTATCACAACTAACCCCCTTTTTATGTGATTCAACCATCCCAAGTAAATCCCATTTTGCAATTCACTCACATCTTGCAACAAACTTTTTTATTGGTAAGTTATACAAGCACCCAGTAGATTTTGAAATCATGACCTCACCCTCTCCCCATTCTTGTGGGTTTTGAACCAAAGCTCATATGCATGTAGCAATAAATTTGTTGACTAGAGCATAAGCCATAAATTGTTAACATTCAACCCCTTTTTTTCTTTACCACAAACACTCAAACCTTTCTAGTCCTTCCAATTTTCCTTCTTAGCCTTCATCATCACATTCCTAAGACATAGCTAGTGATGTTGGCTGTTGCAATGATTCATCATTGTACACATGATCCAAATTCACCATCCCAAATTCTCCAAAAATTTCTCAAGAAGTGTTGACTTTAACTCCAATCATGCTTTCAGCTATACTTCTATCCCTCATTTTCCTACCATACATCAATAACTTGCTAGTCTGAAAGCCTTCTCATCATTTCATTTGATAGTATAACCCCCCACCCCCCACCCCCCTCCCATGGCAACACTGCTGGATAGAAACAGAGGTGTCTGGATGCAGCTGTAGAGCATACACTTTCTTGTCACAAATGGATGCACATCCTCCACTCAAAATATTTATCATCCATTGGAGCCTTTTGCTAGTAGTCTCATAACCAACAGCCGGCAGCAGTTGGATTGTCTGCAAGACTAAGGGCCCCACAACCAATTTCTTGTGGGGCACACTCCTCAGTTACAGATAAATAAAACCAGATATTGTAAACTGATTAACACATGCTATAAAGCACCTCATCAATCACATGTCCTCCATCCTTTTTTCTTCTCCTTCCACGTGGTCTATAATTTCCATCACTTAGAATGATTATGACCAAAATATAGAAAAAACCAAAAACAAGAAAACAATCGAGGAACAAAATTTTACAACTCAAAGACATCTGACAATTAAGCTTAAATAGATTCTCATTCTACTCCTGAATGTATCAACATAACCTTCTGTTATTGGATAACATAACAATCCAAAGATTTTTATCAAAGTAATAGTTATATCTGTACACTACTTTTTTCCTTTGATAAGTAATAAAGTTATATTAAAACAGAATAACTACCTCATGTACACAAAATTTATGTATAAGGTAGCCTAAAGAATTTCACGTGAATGAGCATTATAATCAAAAGGGTAGAGAGTATATGAAATCTACAATCATAAAGACAGAATCTATGAAATCTACAAATAGAGTGACATCACTAAAACCCAAGTCCTGAGACCAATCAAACAAAGATCTAGTAAATAGCAACTTCTTCAATCCTCAATGCTTACACACAATCAACATTCATAGATTTCAATGCCCTTGATGAGAAACATACAACACGGGACCTGATCATGCATATCTTCCAGTATCTGTGCAGAGGCCAATGCAAGCCTAGTGCATAAGATTTTTGCTCATTGATGAGTCATCATACTTCTTTAGTTGCAAAATGTCTGTCCATGACCAGCATGGACAGAAGGCTTCCTATTGGATGACTTTCAAAGCATTAATATGTACACAAGGCAGACTACAATATGTACAATGCACAGCTCTAGGTATTTATGAAATACAATTGAGGTAAGCAACAACCCTTACCAGGGGCTTTGTCATGGGAATTAATTGCCTAGATTGCTTCATAGCCAGCTCATCAAGCCTCTGAGTTTTAACAGATAACTACATTCAAAAGCATAGGACACCATATGAGCAGGAATATATGTTCTAACAAATGCTCAGAAATACAATGGAAAATGCAACTTACTTGGGGATGTGTGCGAGCATGATCAGGACCATTAGCCAATGTTTCAGCCATATTGAGGCGAGTCCTTGTGCTTGGAGACACAGAAGCTGAGCTTGCAGCAAGAGTTTGCAGTGCCAACGCTGCATCTGTGCTATTGCATCCAGATATCTGAGGAACCTCTACTAGAGCAGACTTCCAGCTATCACAACCAATTGTAGATGAAATGCCAGTTGGCAAATTCTGAACGGTAGTGTCCAAGCCAGAAGATGAGACTCTTCCTATTTCAGAACCACCTTGTATCTCTTCAACTATGAGTGAGGGAAAGTCCTGTTCAAATGCAGTTTTAGTAGAACTGCTAACACTACCCCTACCACCAAGCAGGCCATTAGCATCGCTGTGTTTTCTTTTAGCATTATTTGAGTCACCAGCTACTTTCCTAGGCCATGTGTCACCACATTTCCCTGTAATCATAGACTGTGAATGCAGCAACATATCCTTCTCGACCCTATTGGGCAAGATGGTTCCAAGAGTATCAGAACTGTCATGCCGCCTGTGGTCACCCAAAACCAACTTGTTCTTACCACGGTAGTCATTAGTGTCCTCCCAGTCCCAATCATGCTGGCTTCTGCCAAAACTACTGTAAGATTGAGAGTGGGCAGAACCGTTACTAGAACTCTGGTGGAAATAGGAGGAAGTTGCTTGATCAGAAGCAAATAGGTGACCTATATCATAATCACTACTGCTCACAGACAACCCATTTCTCACATGCTTGGATATGGGATGATCATCTATATCAGAAGATATATGCAAAGGGTAAACATTTCAGTTTATGCTCTTATAGTTTAATTAAAAAATGTGATAAAAGAGAAGACAATTACAATTCCACATTTTCTGTTTATTTCAGAGAAATAATGATGGATTCAAAATGATATTGATTTAATGATTCCATTCATCTCCAGCGTTCTTTTGAGACCCAAAGAAAGGGTAAATTTTTTAAGTATGAGTACTCAAGAAAACATAGCAATTTAAGAGCATATGCATTAATCAGCTAAACAAATTCCGGCATTATTCTTAGTACAGATTTGGTTTTTCATCTTTTTCTACTACTAAAACAACACAAAAATAGGACTCGAGCTTAGGTTCCTTCCATGTTCCTCAAATTTCTCAGCAACCAGGAAATAATGAAATTGAAAGAGTGGGAATTAGGATTACCCGAGTTCAATGAAGATGATGAAAATTGATGGTTTGAACTGCTCCCACCAGTGACACTTGCACTGCTTTTCAACCATTCCGGCACTAAAGTAAGCTCACTTCTATCCATTACTTGACTCAATCATGATCAAATAAAAAATTAAACGAATCCCAATTTGTCGTTCGTGTAAAACTTCTTGATTCCCCCCTCCCCCACAAAATCCTTCACAATCTTTTTTTTTTTTTTTTGATAAGTATTAACAATCTTTCTTTAAAAATAAAATAATGAAAAATCAATCCAGTGTCACTTCCAATAAAAACAAGTCAGTGGCAATCTCAATCAAAATTCCCCAAACCCCAACTCTTCAAAACTGTCCTATACACTAAAAAATTAGGCTTTTCTTTCATTCATTCATATCTCTTCCTCTGTACACTATATATATACTATGACAATGAAATGATAACAAAAAAAAGTTGGTCAAGAAAAACTTGAATTAACAATCCAAATTAATCAAATACTACATAAGACATATACTCTACAAGAAGAAGAAGAAAATTTTGTGAAGAAGAACAAACTAACTCATTTCTCAGCCAATATTGTTTGTGTTGGTTTGAATTGAAGAAGCATATTCCTGGGAAGTGGGCAAGAACCCAGACCCAATATCCCAAAACCAAAACCCTGAAAATTTAAGCAAAAGCCCAGAACCCTTTGACTCTAGGGTTTGGAGTTTGATGTTTAAACAGAGCAAAGCAGAGCAGAGCCAAAAGAAAAAGAAATAAAGACTACTCCTCTTATGGTATACAGAGTGTGTGTGTGTGTGTGTGTGTGTGTATATATGGATGAAAATTGAGTTGGTGTTAAATAATTTGGGATTTTGGAAACCGAGATGGAATGGAAGGAACTCTGCCTTGAAGAGGAGATTATAACAAGGCTTGTTTGTGAGTTGTGCGTGTGAGTGTGTGTTTGTGTTTGTGTTTGTGTTTGTGTGTAGTTGGCTGCGTGTGGAAAAAGAAACGGTTTTTTTTTTTTTTTTTGAAAGAAAAAAACAAAAGGAAACGGATTAAAATGGACCTCTATTTTTTTTTTTTCCCCTTTTTTTAGGGGAGTTTTGGTTGGTTAACACTTGACAGATAGAGAATAGACTAGGAGGTTGGATGGAATGGGAGTCTAGTGGATAGGCTAGGCACATAGGGTCCTTCGCTCCTTATTTTGGTTGTTGGGTTACCACTTACCAGTAATAAGCTGCAACACTTTCCATTAAAGTTTCCTTACCATATTGACTTTTTATTTAGTACAACCCTCCCCTCATCTTTTTTATTTTTTTTAAAAGAATTTCAAAATTTTTTTTTTGGGAGAAACTTAAGAATTTCAACTTAGATCGCTAGCTTCTTCAAGATATCAATTAAGTTTTAGTGTAGGCAAGGTTTAAATTCCAAATATCTTATTCTATAAGAATAAACTTTTCAAATCGGGTTAACGAAATTCCACCCCACCTCACCTCATCTAGTTCATAAAAATGGAATTTACAAAAAAAAAAAAAAAAAAAAAGTGAGGGGCTATATTTTTTGAGGATTTTTTTTTTAACAATATGATAGTTATAAACTTATCTTTATATATTAAGAGAATTCAGAAAGTTATTTATATCTTCAAAAAATGTCAAAAATACCCTTAAACTAATTAAATAATCTTTATTTTTAAAGAATAAAAAATAGGGTTAAAATTGTAATTCCAAAAAAAAAAAAAAATACTAGAAAAACTTTTTTCCTAAAAATTAGTATTCTCTCTAATATATTCATAAAAATTAGCACACTCTCTAATATATCTTACGCATGTTTGATACATTTTTTTTTTCTAAAAATTAACACTCATTAGACCCAGTAGTTTACTCTATTTCAAATCCTAAATTTTAGTACATTAAACTCAAAAAAAAAAAAAAAAGTCTCATCACACGTGCAGAGCGCATGTGATAAGGTTAGTATCTATCTAGATAATGATTAATAAAAACAAAAAATAAAGTAAGATGCAATCCTTTGACTACACCGCCTCGATTTTAGGTGTCTTTGTTAAAAGTAGGTGTTAGTTAAATTATAAGACTCTTGACAACTATGAATAATTCAAGAATCATGGATGTGTAGTCCAAGAATTGTATCTTACTTTATTTTTTGTGTTTATTAATCATTATCTGGATGGTGGATATTAAGATGACTTTCCCCTCGTAAATGACTAATATACAAGTTTTAAAGGATTAAGTTAATTTATTGTAATTTTCATTAAGTGTTTTAAATTATATTTTAAATTCACTATAATTAGTTGTGTTCTAAATTTGTTTTCAAATCCATTAAAATTTTATGTTACGTGTTCTTCCAATTTGAAAGTTCTTAAGCTTTCATTTAAAATTATTTCCAACCCATTTGAAACTAATACAAATTATGTCATAATTATAAAACCTATAATTAACTACAAACTTTTATGCATACAAAAGAGAAACTGCAAAATTCTTCAATGAAAATTTTATTGAGAATGCCATTACTAATCTCTTTTCGATTTTTTTTTTTAATTTGAGAAAGAAATCCTATTTAGGCTAATCTTAGTATATTTTTGTGAAACCCCATTTTGGAGACTTGAAATATAAGGAATGGCTAACAATTAAAACTGAATTAGATTTATTTATTCTAAAAAAGAAAAGAAAAAAGTAAAGTAAGTAAAGTAAAGTAGGTTCTAATGTACTTCTTATGTTGAATGGTTGGTTTGGTCTAGTTTATATATTTACCCTGAATTTGAAAACTATGGTGATTAGGTTGTCAGTATTGATAATTACATACGATGTTGTTGTTGGAAAAACATGGTTTGTATCTCATACAAAACATACTCAGCAGAAAAATTAACGGATCTACTTCATTTGCAATTGATAACATGTACTATGTAAATTTCAGAATTTAAGAACAAGAGAGCATACATTGGTGTGATGAAATTCAAAACTAAAGATTAGAAGTACTTGGGAACACTCTTAATCTTTACTTCAATTCCACTTGTGCCCAAGAAGTGTGGTCTCTTAATCAGTTTATATGTATGTGTTCAAGGGAGAATAAGACAATGACTTAAACTCATATACACACCATTTCATTCTTTTACCAAAATTCTGTATGTTTCTCTACTTATAATTGATTATTTAATTGGGCTAGCCCTTTGGGTCATTTCAATTGGGCTTTAGTATGTGGCTTGGAGTGAGATCAAAAGGGAACAAATAAGACACTAGATCCAATGGGTTTTGAGCTTTTCTGTCAACTCTTGACAAGCCTAAAACTACCATTAATTATATTTAATATCACTATATAAATATAATTGCAATCTAAACCTTATTAATAAATTATATTCTAAGACTTTATTATACATACAACCCCTTCATAATGTTGGGGTTTATATCTTAAAATCTAATTTATTGGCATGTCATAAATTATTAAATTGTTTAATTATATGAGATTATTTATAAATGAACTAATGAGACATTATCATAATCCATGAGATGCATTGTATGTGATTTATGTGATTTAGTTACAAAATATATAAATCACAAATTTTTTGTAAACTCAAAATGTAGTTCGTAATCGGTGATAAAATTGGGCGTTTCATTTGCGAAGACTATAACATATCAATTAAAATGATTTGTCTTGATTATGGAAGTAGAGACTTCTAGTTGATATGTTGATATGTTTTAAGAGTTAAGACATATTGAACTAGACCGCTATGAGATTTATTGTTCTTCTAACAATTGTCAAATGAATAATAAATCTCACGACTTCTATTTACATGAACTCTTAATCTTGAGAGAATAATGGACTTGATCATGAGGTGTAGGTTACTTTGATATATTAGGAAAGAGATCTAAAGTCACGATCAAAACATCAGTATGTTGGGCAGCCACATTTAGTGTTGATGGAATATATATTCTCAAGATGGAATTCATAGTCTCTTAACAGAGATACAAAATATTCCCTTGAAATAAGTTTAATGAGTTTTATTATTAAGAGAGTTGTGCTCAACCACTTTAGTAAGGAGTTATTAAAGTATATATTTATGGAATTGGATTTCATAAATATATGATGAATAACTTAAAGGATTAAACCGGGTACTCAAGGATTAAGATGTAGTAATCTTCAAAGTGACAGTTTACATTCATTAATTTGTATTACTACGAATATTTTATGAAGGGGTTGCATGTACAATAAAGTCTTGGAATATAATTTATAGGTAAGGCCTAGAGTGCAACTATATTTATATAGTGGTATTAAATATAGTTAATGATAACTTTGGACTTGTCAAGAGTTGACAGAAAAGCCCAAAGCCTATTGGAGCTAGTGTCTTATTGGTCCTTTTTGGTCCTACTTCAAGCCACACACTTAAACTCAATTGGAATGGCCTAAAAGGCTAGCTCAATTAGATAATCAGTTAGATATAAAAGGAGAAACATATAGAATTTTGTACGAGTAAACAATCTTTATGAAGTGGTTTGTATTTGTAAGTGAAAGTCACTTTCTTATTCTCCCTTGGAAACTGATTGAGAAATCACACTTCTTGGGCGTTAATGGAATTGGAGTGAAGATTAAAAGTATTCTCAAGTACTTATAATCTTTTGTTTTGAATTTCACTGCATCAAGGTATGCTTTTTATTTTTTGTTCTAGAATTCAAGGTTATATGTTATCTCTCATGGATGAAGTAGATCCGTATTTGTTACTTCTATTGTGTGTTTTGTACGAGATGCAAAACCAGATTTTCTAAAATATAAAATATTCGTAGTAATACAAAATCATGAACGTTGACTGTCACTTTGAAGATTGCTATATCTTAACCCTTCAGTACCAGGTTTAATCCTTTAAGTTATTCATCATATATTTATGAAATCCAATTTCATATATATATATATATATATTAGTAATTTCTTACTAAAATAGTTAGGCCTAAAATTCTGAATAACCAAACCCATTAAATTTATCTTAAGAGAATATTTTATATCTCCGTTAAGAGATTATGAATTCCATCTTGAAAATATATGTTCCTTCAACATTAAATGTGATTGCCCAACATACTGAGATTTTGATTGTTACTTTATATCTCACTCCTGATATATCAAAGTAACCTACATTTCATGATCAGGTTCATTATTCTCTCAGGATTAAGAGTAAATGTAAATAGAAGTCGTGAGATTTATTATTCATTTAACAGTTGTTAGTAAAATAATAAATCTTACAACGGTTCAGTTCAATAGGTCTCAACACTTAAAACATATCAACTAGAAGTCTCCACTTCCATGATCAAGACAAATCATCTTAGTTGATATGTTATAATATTCGCAGATGAAATGCCCAATTTCATCACTAACTACGACCTAAAATTTTGAGTTTACAAAAAACTTGTGATTTATATCTTCTATGACTAAATCACATAAATCACATACTATGCATCTCATGGATTATATAATAATGTCCAAATATTCATGTTACCATTGTTTTAGATAATTATAAAAAAATTTATTAATCACAACATAATGTCATACATAGCATCATACAATAGGATTTAAAGGGCACATATCCTAACAGTCTCCCACTTGCCCTAAAGACTATTGTGCACTAATTTAACTCCTACACCCTCCAATACAACATATAATAAAAGTTGATGGAAAAGCCTTAAGAAGTCTTCTAGTACGATATAAGGAGACCAAATGTGAAATGGATACGCTAAATGGAGAGTTAACTGAAGCTTATTCAAATATCAAATTCCTTGAGCTTGAGGTGATTCAAGTGAATGCAAAAGTAGAGCGGGTTTCCTCCAAGAAGCTTGATGAAGTACTTGCTCATTAAAAACATTTTTTCGACAAAAGTGGATTGGGATACACCGGAGAGAGTAGTTCGGCTGCCAATATATCCAAGGAAATGAAGTTTGTGAAAGCCAAGGAACCAATGGTAGTTACCACTACTGCTGAGAAAGTGAAGTTGAAGAAGAAAAGGAATGTGACTGACCAACGGGTGTTGATAAAGCCTTGTAACCAATCAGTGGTCAAACTTGAAGCTAAAGGGAAATCACTTCCAAAATCAAAAAGAGGTCCAAGAACAAAACATTTCTGCCATTATTGTGGACTTCAAGGACACACTAGACCAAATTGTCATAAGCTTAGAGCATTGAAGAATGCAAGTGATCAAAAGTTAGGAGGACCAAGAAATGACAAAAGGAATTGGACTGTTGAGCAATCAAAAGGTCAAGATGGTGATTCCGGAGTAATGGATGTTATGAAGATGATTGATGCCTTCACCACCTGTTTGGCAAGTTTCACCAGAAAGTTTGAAAGCTATAACACTCGTACCCAATCCTTTAAGGATATCACCTCAAACACACGTGTCGTGTGGGTGAAGAAGGGTACTCATGTGTAGGCATTACAACATGTCCATGCATTAATACTTCCTATGTTTTGTAACTTTGATTGGTTGTGTGCTTTGTGTTACCTTTTGAGCTTGGACTGAAAATTTGTGTTTGTTTTTTTTTTTGCTTTAAATGTTTTTACATTGTTTTTGATCAATCTTTTCTTACTTTTGTGTTAAAAATCCAAAAACACATAAAAAGTAGAAAATCCAAAAAGTTTGATTGGCATTGTGTTTTGTCCTAAGCATATTTTGCCTTATACCTTCGTACAAATGGCTTTGTGCATCTACAAGCGTAGCTTGTTCCTTATGCACTCATATCATTGTGGGAAAAATCTTGACATCTATGTGATTGTTATAAATAGATCTTCAAACTTGTTATGAATGATTAGCCAATGGTTTTGTTGATCTTGAGACTTGCATAGACTTGTGCCTATATATTTTTCCACTCTTTTATTTTATTGTTTTTGCTTAAAGAGCTCAACCAATGTAAATCTCAAAATGAAAAGAGATAATGAGTTGCAAAAACTGTTGCACATCCTAGTATTTGACTAGGAAAAAGGGAAAGTGACTTAAATAAAAGTGTATGATGCCTAAAAAGCCAAAAGCTTATTCATCAAATTGAAATATCAAAAATTTCAGGCATCGATCTCAAAATGAGATGTATTGATTCAAAAAGATCAAATGATATGATATATATAGAGCTAAATGAAAAGTTTCAAAGTTTTGTTATCAAGTTTTGTAGGAGGTCATATATGCATATTTCTATAATTGAGACTGGTCACTCTTTCTAGTGCTAATTGTATATGACTTAGTTGAATTGATAATTGAAACTTCACATTAGACTAAGGACTATCTCATTTTTTATAACCACACACATCACACATGTCTATGTTCAAGGAATGCCTTATTCATTCGTGTGATTGTACTTAAATAAATGTGTCTCACATGCTCAATTATATGTTGATCAAACACAAAAATATTTTTTGAAGTGTTTTAATTGTTTTTGGAAAGTTCTTTTGTTTTGCAAAAATGTCAAAAATTTTAAAAACTGTGCAGCCCTATTCTAGCGACTTGCCTCGCGGGTCAAGCTAGTCGCAAGCTTACATAGAAGGTTTTCGCGACTCACTAGCAGGTCAAAGTCCCAGTTGCGAAAAAGACTTCGTAAATTTTTCAAAAATCTGGGTTTTTAGATTTCTCGTGACTCAGTTTGGCGACTTGTTCGCGAGTGGAAGCTCCAGTCGCGAGATTTACTTAGAAACTTTCGCAGCTCCCTTTTGCGACTTCCTCGCAGGTGAACCTTCCAGTCGCGAAAAACACTTAGACAAGTTTTTCAAAATTTTGTCACAAGGGTTTTGGCGACTTGTTTGCGACTCATCTCAGTTGTGAAAATAGCGTGTTTTGCGCTTTAAAGACAATTTTAAAAACTTTTCAGTTTTCCCTCGCTCATTTTGACTGTTCATTGTCTTGTCCGTTCAACTCTCTCTCACAAACTCACTGTGTTTCTCTAAAAAATCTACCATTTTTCCTCATCATCTCTATTCCAAACTTCAAGAAGAGGTATGAGTTTTCTATTTTTCTCAAAGTATTTCATGTTTATAGCCTTTGATTTCTTGGTTTTTGAGTTGTTGTTGAGATTTGAGATATATGATGTTCGAATATGGTTTGGGTACATTGTGTTGAGTTTGTTATATGGGTGTTGCTAGTATGATGCTTATTTCACATGTTTTCATGGTTGATTCTTAGTTTTGAGTTGTGTTTCATGCTTGTGCTGTGTTATGCATATCATGCTCATAGTAGAATGTCACAATGACAGTTACTTGTGACTCGGAGGTGTTCATAGATTACATTGTGCTTAGTTGTGCTTGCACATTCATCACATTTGCACACCTCATGCACCAATGTTGCTCATGCCTAAATACATGCTTAAATATTGCATACTTGGTTCATTTACCATGATTGAGTGATGTGTCTTTCTAAATAACAATGTGTGTTTATTTCTTGGACTAACCTGGATCTAATCAAGTTTATGTTTGTGTCTTGTGGTTTTGCACTTGGTTCTTTGTTGTGTGTATGTTCTTTTGCAGATGTCTCGCCATTCTTCTCGAGGAAAAGAGCTTGTGATTGATATTCCATCATCCCCTGTTTCAAAACGGACTCGATGTTCGTCTCAAGACTCAAACAGTGAGAGATTCAAGACTTCTCTCAATTCACAAACTTACTCAAGCATTTTTGAAGATGCTCCTACTATGGTGGAACAGGTGGTAAAATTTAATACCTTGGGAAAGACATTTATCCCTAGGATATTTGAAGCAAAAGATTAGGTTGATCTATTCGGGAACTTCAAGGACCTGATTGATGAATTGGTTAAGGAATTCTATTTAAATGCTAGATACACCGGAGTTGAGTTGAGTTGAAGTGTTGGGTACGAGGAAAAGAGTTCTCCATCAATCTAGACTACATTGCAGAGGTTCTTCGAATCAATAGACTGGCAAATGTGGACCTCACTCCATATGATGATAGACTTCCTTAGGTACAAGACATTCTTCAAATTCTTGGGCCTGATCATGAGACTTCAAGCAAAGGCACATCCATAGGCACTGCAAAGTTTGCATCTTGTAAAGTTGTAATTTACAACTATGTTTTTATTGGCTTTAATGTCAAATTTGATTATAATTTTGTTCAATCTTTTGTACCATGTATTACATGTGAGATTTTTTTTGTAAGGGTTGTGTGAGAGAGAGAGAGTGTGTGAAAACTTAAGGCAAATTGAAGACTGAAGTGTTTTCATGGGTAGCTCGCGAGTAAGCATCCCGCGAAGTGATACATGTGCCCTGCACGTGACTAGAATGTGAAGAGTTAGGACAGGATAGAGACAGCTGTGTTTCGCAAGTGTCTCGCGGGTAAGGCCTTCCCATGAGATATCCGCGAAACATTCTGTTTTGCCAGATTGTCATATCTGATATACACTTTCTGTACCCACACTCTACATACCCCAATTACCCACATATGTTGAGGAGCGCTTCTGAGAGAAAACCCTAGCCACAAACCATGAGAGTTAGAGATTGTTATACCCACAATTTTCTACACAGTTGCTTATGGATTTTCCTCAACTCCTACCTCTCAATTTCCATACCATTGAGAGGTTGATAGCCCAAACACTTACCACACCCTTTCAAAGTGCCAAGTGAGGTTTTGGTATTGCTGGGAAGCATTGAAAGAAGCCAGACTTTGGCGGATGAAATTGGGTGTATTGCGGGATCGGGAGAGCTAGACAAGACACGGTTCCAAGAAACCTTGTTGGAGTGGGAGCTTGGAAGGCTTAGGTGCATTGGGTAGATTAGACTTGGAAGGTCTTTTACTATTATCCATAATATCTCTTCTAGCAAGCAAGAGTCACTCTTCTGAAGCACCTAAGAGTGAGTCTTTTCCTCATGCCACTCCATCCGGTCATGGCTCAACTACACCTATGCATACCGAGATTGCTTCTCCCATCACTCCTGAGCTACAGACGATGAGCACTCATAATGAACAATCTAGCCCTCCGCCTGACAGGTTGAGTATTCTGTTTGAAGGTCTACATCTGCGTATTACCAGATTTGAAAATGTTCTTTACTCCACAAACAATCAAGTCCAAATGCAGCTCATAACCATTGAGACACAGCTAGATGCTATTCAGCGCAAACTAGAGGAAAACCTTTAGCTATTTGTGCCAAAAAGGGGGAGAGCATATAGTAAGGGGGAGAGCAACACAAGAAGGGAAGTGTGCATAGCGACAGGGAGAGTTGTGTGCTCAAGAGGAGGAAGTTGATACATATACACACATATACTTTTGGATAGCCTAACCTTTGATTGGCTAGTTTAGTTTACAGTTATTTGCTTATAGTTTTTATAAACTCTTGGATATGGTTACAGTGCTTGTGTTTAAAGCTTTTGGTACTTTGGTTTATATATTTAAGTTTATATTCAGTATATTGTTTTTGTCCCCATGCTTTGTAGCTTAGTACTTGTTGTTAATGTTATGCTTTTCTTTAAGTACATCACTCTTGTGCCCTTGTTGGATTTTATATCCTTGATGCAACTACCTTGTGTTATTGTATCGGTTGAGCGTTGGACATGCAAATGATACTTTGCATTGAGCTTATTAGATTGCATGTCCGGATGTTCATTTCTTGTGTGAATGATCATTGCGGTCACTATTTATAGTGATTGTTCGTTTTTGGTCAAGCCATGCTTTATTGCTTCATTCCTTACTGCTGTGTATTAATGAATATGGGTTAAAGTAATTTATTTGTTTATCTGCTTGCATTTACTCTATTCTGCACTTAGTTTAAGTTAGAGTAAAATCAACTGAGTCATAACTGCAATTTGGGGGTTTAAACAAGCTCTTGTGTTTTCACACATTTTCAAGCTTTAAAATTCAATTTAAACAATTTTAGTTTTCTCTCATTCCGATCGAAAGTTTAACACAAAGAGAGTGGATTACAATCAATATAAACACAACAACTAAAAATTTAAACCTCTTTAAATCATGACATCAAAGCAAATATTAAATATTCTTTAAAGCCACGTACACCACTGTATCATGGAGAATCTAAGCTGGAAAATAACTTAATCATTAATATTTTTTCTATCCTTCAAATCTTAGAGGGGCCGATAAGTATATTTACATATGAATCTATAAAATTTATGATTTTATTAGTATTAAAATAGAAATTTTTAAAAAATCAGGGGGGCCTTAGCCCCCTGGACCCCTTGTAGTTCCATACCTAATATATATATATATATTTAAACAAAATTTTTTATATATTCAATTTGAAGCAATTGCTCTATTGTTTATGATACTTTATGAACTTAAAAGTAACATATTTTTTTGGATTCTAGTTTATAGTTGTATTCCAATATTGTACGCAACTGACAGGCTGATAGTGTTTCATGCAACTTTCATGGTTTTTTATTTTTCTTTATAATAATTTTATAAAAGCTTTCATAATAATTTGCTACAGGTTGTAATTAGCATTATATAGCTTAGCCACCAATTTGTGGTAAATTCCTTGATGGCGCCAGGTTGTCGGTAATCCATGGCTATGAGGTTTAGGATTAATTGTACCTACTAACAGAGCATATAAACAAGATCAGATTAATATTGATTCACCACAAAGATACAGCTGTATTGAATGAAAGAAAATCTTGGCATTTATATTCACAACATTAATGCAACTCCATTGTACACTGCCACAACATTAATGCAACTCCATTGAAAGTAAATCTTGACATATAAATGTGGATTTGGATCAGGTGGGTATTGCACCGGGTGCAATTCACCCACTTCCTCTCACAATTTTTTTATTTTTATTTTTTTTACTTTTTAACTTTAATTTTTAACTTTTTTTTTAAATATATTTTATTTAAGAGAGATGTTACGTCTATAATATTTTTACAACAAATCACATGTGGTTAATTATTATTGGTTCAAATTTGAAACTAATACTAAGATTACTTTTTTGCCTCAACAATAACAACCAGTAACAACTTGCCACTTAGGATTTGTTGTAATTGTAGACATATCATTTCTCTTTATTTAATGGTTGAGATTGAAAGTTGCTTTTTCAACTTTCAATCTCAGTCATTGATTACAATTGCACCAGGTGCAATACCTTAGATATTGCACTTGATTTGAATCAAATGCGGATTTGACCACGTTAAAATTGGCAGATTTTACTGGCACAAATTAAAATTTACATTGTTTCACATAACTAAAAATTAAAAATTTTAGGCTAAAATGCAAAACTGACCCTCTAAATTTCAGTTTTTATCATTTTAGTTCTCCAAATTTCAATTTTGTCATTTCAGTCCTCTAAATTTCAAATGTTGTCAATTCAGTCTTCTGTTATCCTTCAGTTAAGTGCTGTCGTTAATTAATCCAAAACGACGTTGTTTTGGTTTTTTTTTTTTTTTTTTTAATTTCTTAATTTTACTAAAATATTTTATTACAACCCAAAAAAAAAAAAAAAAAAAAAAAATCTTAAGGGAACAACGACGTTCCATTGCCTCTGAAAATCAAAAACATCACTGACACATGTACGTCCATACGTTGAGGGTTTTGTTGTGCCAGGAGAAGACGTTGAGGAACGTGTCTTTGAGCGGCCACTCGCACTAGTAATAGTCCAATATGTACTCATTGTCTCTCAGATATTTCGGCAACTCCTCGTACTTCACCAATCGTCGCTCGAATCTCCGCCTCTTCTTCTCCGCCTTCGTCTTCTTCGTCTCCTGTTGAGTTTCCAAGCCGGCTTGGTTCGGACTCCTTGCACTTTTTTGGCGAACAATACTCATCGTCGTCGCCGTAGCTTTCCTTGAGATTTTGTTCTCCCGCAAAAAATCCGCCAGATCTGAACTCTCTGGCAGATCTGTAAGGTCTGAGTCTCGAGAGGTTCTAATCGATCATTTCCTTCAATTTCTGAGCCCTTTCTATTTTTACCCAACAAGGACCGGTGTGAGCCAATTAAATAAAGCTATTACATGAAAACAGTGAAGCTTCTCGGCGTTTTTAGCTTTTTCTTTTGGGTTGGGATAGGGCAAGGGTCGTTCCCATTAGATTTTTTTTTTTTTTTTGTTTTTGTTTTTGTTTTTTTTGTAATTAAAGTATTTTAGTAAAATAAAAAAAAATAAAAAAAATAAAAACACCAAAACGACGTCGTTTTGGTTTAGTTAACGGCAGCACTTAACTGAAGGATAACGGAAGACTAAATTGACAAAATTTGAAACTTAGAGGACTGAAATGACAAAACTAAAACTTAGAGGACTGAAATGACAAAAACTGAAACTTAGAGGGTTAGTTGTGCATTTTAGCCAAAATTTTAACAGTTTTGGAATTTTGCTATATGTCCTTACCAAAAGATGCAAGAGCAATTACATATTTAAAAAAAAAAAAAGCAATAGATTAGTACGTAGTTTTAGCATTTTTAAGTTATTGCTTATTTATATTCATTTAATTATAGAATATTTAGCCTTCTTGAAAATACTCCTAAATAAATGAGTGTTTTTTTTTTTTTTTTTGAAAGGTAAATAAATGAGTGTTTGAACATGTAATTAAATGAGAAAGATCTCAAAAGTTACATTTTTCCCGCTCTTATTATATATATATATATATATATAATTACCAAATTTTTATGTATACAATCTTTAAAAGGAAATATAAAATATAAAATAAAAAAAAAGGAAATTTGAAATTGTCCTTTTTTTTTGCCACATCATATACAAAATGAACTGAGTTTTTTTTTTTTTTTTTTTTAATTATTAAAAGATAAGTTTGTTTCGAAGATATGGATTAGTAGGTATATGTCTTATTTTGTAGCCCATTTAAGTGGAATTTCACTTATATTTTTACTAGGTTGTACCCAAGTTTTGTTCCTCTTAAACATAGAATTTAAGAGTATTTATGAATTACAAAAAAAAAAAAAAAAAATCCAGTCCAAAGAGAGGAACCCTTTATATATATATAGACACATGCACACACATATTGTTAGATAAATATTAAGGAGTAAATGAGAAATTGACTCCTAATGTGTCCACTTGAACAAGATTTTTGTAGTAAGAATCCTTGAGTCTCACATAGAAAATGATAGAAAATATGAGTCTTGGGTTGGATATTGGGTTGGGCTTTAAACATGTATGGATTGGGCTCATTTATCCAGTTAATAATAATATTTTATTTTTATTTTTTATTTTTTTAGTCTGTAAGTCTATATGCAGCAGTTGTTTCTGAAATAATGTGTCTGTTTCAGTAACATATACTTTCATAGTCTCTCATTCATGAAAACAATTTTTTGGAGAAACTCTTTCAAAGAGAAAATATTTTGTGCATTCATTTGAGTCAAAGAGAGAGAAAGAGATATAGAATAGTTCGCAGAGCACGGACCTTGTGTGCTTCTTCTCCATGTTGTAGATCATTTTATCCTGGGAACCAGACGTACGTGAATCTCAAAGCACCACTAATTGTGTGAGAGGCAAAATCTGCTTTAAGGAGATTGTGTCAAACATAAGACTTAATCTAAATTATTCATCATTCATACATTTGGTCTATGAGTTTTTAAATATTTACAGATTTCTTATATATATATACATACATTATATATTTATTACTTTTGTCTATCCTATTTATTTGTGTTAGATCTGTATGTTGTTTATTTTTATTTAATCACAAAAATAAATTATTGAAATATATCTAACAATCTTAAAGCAGATTTCTTATAATTTATTTTTGTCATTTACGGTGAAAGGAATTTTGCGTTTTTTGAAAAACTTGTGTGCCAACTGATAATCCACGATGTGTACACTCTAGACAAAAAACTTGAAAAAACTGAGTTTGTGTTCATCGTTTAGCATGAATATTTATATTATAAAGTTAATTTGTAATCTTTGACCTTTTGACAATGTTGATTTTCGTGTTTGACAATTGATTTTATTTTATATATTGTTTTGTTAGTTCTGTCTATTCAAGATCTTTCTTTCTTCTTCATTATTTTATATTATATTAGGGCATTTTGTCTCTTTTGAATCTGTCTATTGCTGAGTATTGTTTAAATTCTGGGCAAAAATACTATTTTCATTTCTACATTTTTACCCTATTTTCACTTTAATCCTTATTTTTTATTTTTATTGCTTTTAGTTCCTATTTTGAAAAACGTTTTTCGTTTTGATTCCTATCGTCATCTCTCTAATGGAAATATCTCACGTGGCTAACAGAGTGAACTATTGGCACTCAAAACGCCTACATGGCTATTAACATAATAATAATAAATTTTAATTAGGCATTTAAATAATGCCACGTCATTTTTTTCTTTTCTTTAATTATTTTAAAATAAAATAAAATTTTCTTTTCTGTTTATGTTCTTGTCTTCTTACTGTTCATGTTTTTCATGTTTTTAGTAAATTAATTCTTATTTTCTTTTCTTTTCTTTTCCTTTCCAGTACTTTCTTTATAACCAAACAAATCAAAATTCAAAACTTAGATCAAACAATAATCAACATACATCAACCAAAATCCAGAAATCAACATACACCCACCAAAATTCAAAACCCAAAAATTGACATACACCAACAATCAAACTCAGAAATCAACATACACCACAAACCCAGAAATCAACACACACACAAATCTAGAAATCAACATCAAAATACAACATTCACCACAAAATTGTTATATTTTCTAGATTGTGTCGTGTTATATTTTCTAGATTGTTGTGTAATATAAATATACTTTGGGTGAATTTTAAGTATTCAATTTGTTTGAGTTGTGTTTAACAGAGATGACAAACAAAATTGTTGTGAATCCAGTTGTGGCTCAAACCAACATGAATCTTTCTATAGTGATTTCTGAAGTGAACTTGGTAGGAGGAAATACCAAGGAATGGTGGGTGGACACTGGGGTTGTTCGCCATGTATGTTCAGAAAAAGAAAATGTTTTTTACATATAATCTTGTGGGTGATGGAGAAAAACTTTTCAGGGGTAACTCTTCAACCTCTAAGGTTGAAGGAAATGGAAAGATTATGCTCAAGATGACTACAGGCAAGTATCTTACCTTGAAGGATGTACTGCATGTGTTAGACATTCAAAAGAACCTTGTATTTGGCTCATTATTAAGCAAGAATGGTTTTAAATTGGTTTTTGAGTCTGATAAATTTTCACTCTTTAAGAGTGGAATGTATTTGGCCAAAGGATATTTGAGCAATACCTTGTTTAAGATGAATGTAATGACTATTTTTCCTACTATTGATAATAATAAGAGTACATCTTCTTTTTACATGCTTGAGTCATCTAATGTTAGGCATGGTAGATTGGGTCATGTTAGTTATCATACTTTACTTAGATTGGTTAATTTAAATTTATTGCCTAAATTTAAAATTGATTTTGATCATAAGTGTGAAACTTGTGTGGAATCTAAGATGGCTAGAGCATCTTTTATATCAGTTGAAAGAAGAATTGAACCCCTAGATTTAATCCATAGTGATGTATGTGACTTGAAATCTATACAAACTAGAGGTGGTATGAAATATTTCATCACTTTCATAGATGATTGCACTAGATACTGCTATGTGTACTTGTTAAGGATCAAGGATGAGGCGATTGAGGCATTCATTCAACATAAGAATGAGGTTGAGAATCAACTCAATAAAAAAAATTAAGGTTCTAAGGAGTGATAGAGGTGGAGAATATGAATCACCTTTTGGTGAGTTCTGTTTACAGCATCGTATTGTTCATCAAACCATTGCACCTTATTCACCTCAACAAAGTGAAGTTGCTGAAAGGAAAAATAGAGCTTTGAAGAATATGATGAATGCAATGTTGATAAGTTCCAGTTTACTGCAGAACTTGTGGGGGGAAGCTATTCTTTCCGCAATTATATTCCTAATAAATTGCCTAAAAAGAAAACCAAAAAGACACCATATGAATTATGGAAAGGTAAAACACTTTCCTATCAATTATTAAAGGTGTGGGGGTGTTTGGCAAATGTGGCTATTCCTATTCCTTAAAGGATAAAGATAGGTGTGGACGACTAAATTTCTCGGTTCGATATGAGTCAAACAAGTAAAATAGTTGCACAAATGCGAATTTGTATTGATGATTGTGTGGTACAATTCTCTATGATTACAAAAGAGTGATCCTCTGATTCGATCTCCTTACAAGATTTGTTGATTGGAATTGTGATAATGTAATTTTGACTTGAACACAAAATATTCTTCAATTTGGCTGAAGGATAGATCGAAGATCCTTGAAACAAAATCACAATGAATCTTTGGCTATAAGCTTGTTAGAAATTCTTTGTTCTTCATGTTCTTGGTGCGTTCTTCGTCTTCGAAGGTTTGTGGTGGAAGTTCTTTGATGCTTTAGAGGCTTGAATCTGTAGAGCTTCACTAATTTGTGATTTGTTAAGGTTTCTGGAGGCTTTTGAGCTTGATTCCAGTGAACTTTGATATCTAGGAATATGATTTGGATGATTCCTCTTTGAATGTTCTTCGTATTTGAAGGTTTTCTGGTGGAAGTTCTTCAGTGCTTTAGAGGCTTGAATCCATAAAACTTCGCTGATTTGTGGTTTGTTGAGGTTTCTGGAGGCTTTTGAGATTGATTCCAGTGAACTTTGAGATCTAGGAATGTGATTTGAATGATTCCTCTTCGAATGTTCTTTGTATTCAAAGGTTTGTGGTGGAAGTTCTTTGGGGCTTTGGAGGCTTGAATCCGTAGAGCTTCGCTGATTTGTGATTTCATGGAGTTTCTAGAGGCTTTCGAGCTTGATTCCAGTGAACTTTGAGATCTAAGTAAGTAGTTTAGATGATTCTGCTTCGAATGTTCTTCGTATTTGAAGGTTGAAGTTCTTGAAGTTGCTGGAGGCTTCAGGGCTTGATTCCAACAAAGCTTCTGGACTTCTGAACTCAAGATGTCTTCTCTGATGCTGCTTGTGCTTCAGATGGCTTGGTGCCCTCCTAAATGTCTTAGGAAGGCTTCTATTTATAGGAATTTGGGTGGATGAGCGACACGTGGCGGAGTCTGATTGGTGACACATGTCACAACTTGATTGGTCTGCCTATGTCATCGCTTACACGTGCGAGGCTGATTATGTCATCGCTTACACATATGCTGATGTGTGATTGGTTTTTGCATGACATTTGGCAAATTTTTGTTGGTTTTTGAGTAGTGATAGTAAAACCTACTAGCAATACGTGGCGCTTTATGATTGGCTATATTTTGTGGACTTGGTAGTGTGATGTGTCAGCTTGTGATAGATCGAGAATTTTCCATTTCTACAATAGGCTCAAAATCAGTGGATTGTGTATTCATTGGTTATACTCATAATAGTAGTGTATATTGGTTTCTAATTCATAAATCTAATGTTCCTAACATGAATGTGAATACCATTATTGAATCAAGGAATGTAGTATTTTTTGAAGAAATATTTCCTTACAAATCCACACAAAAATCAAGTTCTCATAAGAGAAACTTTGAGTCTATGTCTAGTACCTCTCATGTTCAAGAGTTGATGGAAGAGAGGAATGAGATTGAGTATAGACGCAGTAAGAGGGCTAAAAACGTCAAAATTGTTTGGTTCGGATTTTCTAACTTATATGTTAGAAGATGAACCTCAAAGCTTCGAAGAAGATATTTCTGGACTTAAGGCGCCTTTCTAGAAAGAAGCTGTCAATAGTGAAATTGAATCCATCTTACAAAATTATACATGGGAACTAGTGGATCTTCCACCAGGTTATAAACCTCTAGGATATAAATGGATATTCAAGAGGAAACTGAAAGTTGATGGATTTATTGACAAGTACAAGGCAAGACTAGTTGTAAGGGGTTACAAACAAAAGGAAGGTGTGGATTATTTTGACACATATACACCTATTACAAGAATAGCATCCATTTGGATGTTGATGGCTATTGCAGCATTACATAACCTAGAAATACATCAAATGGATGTAAAAACTACATTCTTAAATGGTGAACTAAATGAGGAGATTTATATGGAACAACCTAAGGGGTTCATTGTTCCTAGTCAAGAAAAGAAAGTGTGTTGGCTTGTTAAATCTCTTTATGGATTAAAACAAACTCCAAAGCAATGACATGAGAAATTTGATAATGCAATGATATCAAATGGATTTAGAATCAATGAGTGTGACAAATGTGTGTATATTAAAGATACCGCGCAAGTGGCTTTGTCATTGTATGTCTCTATGTTGATGATATGCTCATTATAGGTAACAATAATGATAACATTAAAGCTACCAAGAGGATGTTGACTAGTGAGTTCGACGTGAAAGATTTAGGTCTTGCAGATGTGATATTAGGAATGAAGATTTCTAGAACTTCTAATGGACTTTTCTTATCTCAATCACATTATGTTAAGAAAGTTCTTGAGAAATTCAAGAAATATGATGACAGTCCAGTGAGACAACTATAGATGTAAATTTATATCTAACTAAGTATAAAGGGCGAGGAATACCTCAATTGGAGTATTTGAGAATAATAGGCAGTCTCATGTATATAATGAACTACACAAGACCGGACATAGCATATTCTGTCAGCAAATTAAGTAGATACACTAGTAATCCAGGGGAAGATCACTAGAGGGCATCAGTTAGGGTTTTGAGGTACTTGAAATACACCATAAACTATGGGTTGCACTACACTCGGTATCTAGTTGTAGTAGAAGAGTATAGTGATGCTAATTGGATATCCGACACAAAAAACATAAAATCCACCAGTGCATATGTCTTTACCCTTGGTGGTGCAACTTTATCTTGGAAGTCATCCAAACAAACATGCATTGTTAGATCCACAATGGAATCAGAATTTATTGCATTGGACAAAACAGGAGAAGAAGCAGAATGGCTTCATCATTTCCTAGAGGATATGCCAATATGGATGAAACCTGTGCCTTTTATTTGTAAACATTGTGATAGAAAATCAGCTATTAGTAGGGCACAGAGTCATATGTACGATGGTAAGTCTTGACATATACATCGTAGACATAATACCGTGAGGCAGTTGCTCTCTAATGGAATTATTTCCATTGACTTCTGTAGACACCCAATTTTGCACCCATGATTTAATCAAGGAGAATGACTTCAATAACCAATCCATATACCCCAAAAAATCATAATTGCATTACATGCATCAATTCATTCATTGCATATCATAAAAATGATTTTGAGATTCTAACAGTCACAGCGGTGTTTCTAGTTTCCAAATTGGACTATCGGATCGAAAGATATCACATGATCAAATTTGCACGATCAGCATACACTGTGTCTAGGTAAAATCAACAACACATGATTAGTTTAAATTAGTTCTGATTGGTTAAGAAATTAAAATTAATTAAATAATTTTGTGATTTGGTTGATAATTAGTGTTTAAAATAGGGATGCGTGCATGGGAATAAAATGGATGATTGGATATCAATAAAACTGTGGATAATCTGAACTTTATCAAGATTTATTTTAGGGTATTTATCTACAAGATAATTGTTCGTAAATAGCCTGAATTATCCAAAAAAAAAAAAAAAGAGAGTTGTCCTAAAAAGCACTCAAAAAATCTCTCTTTTTTGAAAGGCACCCAATTTTTTGAGTTCTCTCATAATGGCGACTCCACTGGGGACACTTCAAATCTCTCTTTTTTGAGAGGCATTTTTTCAAGGTCTCTCACAATAGTGACTCCACTAGGGATGTTGAGGGCTAAGTTTTGTATTAGACTTAAATGACCAAATATGTACCTTTGTTTTGCATGGTCTTGCATGATATAGTTGTTGTTTGTTTATTTATGTTTGATGGGATGTTGCATAATATTGTGGTGTATGATATTTTATTGTTTGTTTTGGTTGTTAAAATCTTTCCCTAACTATCATAGTGTGCGCCATCTAAATAACAATGTATGCACTCCTTTTTAACAATTTTGTGGTGGTAGTAACCATGGATCATTGGTCTTCATTAGATTCAGGTACCCAGTGGCGAACTCACCAACTCATAGCATTAAGTCACTGGATCATTTCTTGTTAACTGTAAAGGACAGACCATTCCATTTAGACCAACGCAATGTTCATTACATTACAAGTTGGGAGGTGTAACGTCTTAACTATGGGAAACAATGAAATAACAAACCCACCCTACAACGTAATGACTTAGAACCTACCCTTAGGTCGGTCCCGGTTAAAATTGCATTGCACATTGTGTGTGTTTGTTTTGCTTGGTTGTTTGATGCAGATGGTGACCTAGCTTTAATTGACCTAAGAGAACTTGTTCTAGAGAGAGAAAGAGAGAGAAAGCAAGTAGGGAGAATTTGGTCAAGATCTGAAGGAAGGTTGCAAAGAGAACCTAAGCCCGACACTCGAGCCAGTAGCTCCAGTTCCAAGCCCGTCACTCCCATTACAATACTGGAGCCTTCAAGCATAGAAGACACTTCGCTGCTGCAACATCACAATCTCATATCCGACCTATAAGATACTTCAAACTCCAACCAAATCACCCAACATCTACAAATAGGGGGAGACACTTCGAACCCTAGTCAAATAACCCAACATCCACAAATGGGGGGAGACACTTCAAATCCTAAGATACCAATCCTAATGACCCAACAAAAATTGCCCACATAACAAGGGGGGGAGACACTACAAACCCCACATTTGGAGATGGACAACCCAAAGCCAAAGTCCATCGAGATTTCAACCTTTTGGATCATAAGTTCAAGCCCATCAAGCCCAAGGAAGGTTCAACCCTAATGAGCCAAGAAAGAATTGAAGATGTTCTCAACTCCATTCTGGAAGGTCAAGAGAGGATAAATGAAGAGCTAGCCCAAATCTCCTGGATAGCCCACTCAGCATTATAAGTCAGCTTAGCCAATCAATCTATGCTCTCTACCTTGTGCAAGGATAATTCACCTGAACCCGAAGAGATACCACACTTCCAATTTCTAAAGAAAAGAGTTAGGGATTTCAACAAGTTGTCTTTGCAACTATCCTCTCCAATCAACAATAACATGTCAATGGACTCAATCCCCAATGAGGTAGTGCCTTATCACATCAGTAATGATGCAGTCAAACCATCAACTAGCAATTGTAGGTGTCGAAGAAATTTTTTAGAACTACATATGACTTTGAGTGAAGCCTTGGAGAAACTACAAGCTAAAGGATTACTAAAGCCATTAGATTCCAAGCCAATACCACATCCTGTGCCTAGAAGATACAATCTTAATGTTCATTGTAGATATCATTAAGGGAAAAGCCATACAACTAATGGATGTTATACCCTAAGGAATGCCATTCAAGATCTGATTGGTCAACAAGTCATCACTCCGCCTTCATCAGCCAGTAATCCTGACTTTGTTTGAATTTAATTTTACAAGTTTTTTCTAAAATTGACTCTTTGGTCTTGTTGTTTACTTAGGATTTGCTTTCTAGTTGGTTATTTGCTTTATAAAGTCCATGTTGTGTTTGATGCATTTGATTCATCATGTTGCTCATATGTACATAAAAAAAAATAAATAAATAAATAAAAAATAAAAAAGAAAAAATAAAAGAAAAAAGAAAAGAGTCAAAAAAATATTTAAAAAAAAAAAAGATTTTTCAACTTGGGGCATTGGGCCCTTAAGTCATTTCAGACCATTTTCAAAAAAATAAAAAAATAAAAAATTTCCACTAGGGGCATTCGTAGTAACCTTTTTCTAAAAACCCTTCTCTTGTTCCTTCAAAGATTCCAATTTTTTTTTTTTTTTAAAACCCTTCTTTTCAAGAGAATATAAGAAAATCCATTTGACAAAACTTCTTCCAAATCTTGATGATTGATTGCTTTACCAATCAATTTGTTCCAAAGAGGGATTTAACTTCATTCAATCCATGTAAGGACTTTTGCTAAACATTCAAAATATGATAAGAAAAAGGTCCTAAAGGGCAATCAAAGAAATACATCCATTCATCCAAATTTCTCAAACCACATACACTCAATCCCCATCTCTCAAAATTTTGTCATATCATTGGAACATTTGAACTCTTATTCCAAGAATAATTTACTAAAAGAGTTTAAGTCACTGTGCTTACAAGAAAGCATCACTAGGAATAGGAGGCCGCCTTCAATAACCCACATTATTGCTTGACACCTATTGCAACAATTATCCATTGCTAGCCAAGTTGAGCCTTTAAACAGTTAGCCTATTTTTCAATGAACCCATTAAAAACTTAAAACCTTGGGTGGGGAAATTAAGTATGTATGTTTAAATCTCAAGATGAGGAAGTGCTGACCTTATGGATCTAGCACCACTTGGTAAGGTCCACAATGAAGACAATATGACAAGTTCAAAAGAGGAAGATTCATCAAGTTCAAAAAAGAGAATTCATCAAAGCTAGGTAGAAAGGAAATTTATCAAGTAAAGATAATATTTTCAGAAAACATCAAGATGTGAACAAAAAGAGAAGGCCATCAAGCTAGAAAAGACTTCAACCAAAAAAAAGAAAGAGAAAGAAGTCAATGCAAGAATTTTCAACAAGTTGTGAGAGAATACTGATTCATCAAAAGACACAAGAGATATGAGATTCCATGAAAGATCATTCAAGTTGAGAAGGAGGAGCAAAAATAAAGATTCATCAAGAGAAGAAATTTAATCAAATTGAGAAAGGTGAGGAAAAGAAAAAGTAAGACACATTTCATAAAAAAAAAAAAGTGTGTTCAGTCAAGTCAAGAAAAATGAAAGTGTATTAGAAAGGATAAAAGGGTATCAAGGAGTAATGCAAATTCATTCAAGAGAGATAAAAGTTTGTCAAATTGAAAAAAAGAAAAAAGAAAAAAAAAAAGATGCAATTGAGTGAAAGCCAATAAAATTTCAAAAAAAAAAAAAAATCAGAAAAAAAAGAAAAAAGAAAAAAGAGAGAGAGCTCGCTAGGCTGAAAACCCGAAAGGACGGTCTAGGAAAAAATTAGAGCCAAAAAAAGAAAAAGAAAGCTTGCTAGGTTGAAAACCCAAAAGGGCGGTCTAGGCAAAAATTAAGGCAATTTTTTTTTTTTTTAAATCTTTCAAAAAATGAGAAAAACAAAAATGAGAGTGAGTGATCTGTCCACAAGCTAGGATGCTAAGAAGACCAAAAAGAGGAAGTTGTCAAGCTATAAAAATCAAGACCAAAAGAAAGGAATCAATGAAGGCCAATGAGAAGATGAGAACATGACAAGGATTGTAGCACAAAAGCACAAGAGTCAATGATAGAAGATGTGGAAAAATCTTCCAATGCTTGAATTCAAAGTATTGCATACTTGGGGAAACATCATAAGGGTTTTTGAGCCTTTTATATCCTTCCTTTCGATAACCTGAACCCGGCCTACATTACAACCTTTGAATAAAGCCCTCCTTGAAGTCTTGCTGATTGAAATTTAGCTTTGATAATATTTTCTCTTGAATTAAGAAGGAAAATTGCTCAAGATTATCAAGCTCCACTGGCTGATATCTTTAAAAGAAAATTTTCAAAAATTCTTAAGTGACTGAAATTCTTTTTCTAAGCTCCAAATACTCACTTTGTTTGCTTCCAACAAAAAAATGACTCTAAAAAAAAACAAATTTCCAAATTTTCAAAAATTTTCAAATCTTCAAACTTAGGATTTTTCCCATTCTTGCTTACTCCCAATATGTGTGATTCCCAAGCATTTCATTCCTTTGATTGTCTTTGAAGACTTAATCTAAAAAAAAATTTAGAATGAAGAAGCAAATTTGATTACATGTTTTTTGTGATTTCAAATCCTTTCTAGTCAATGAGATCAAGTTAACAATTAAGCATTATGATTGGTCAAAGAGGTTGTTAAAAGAATCACCTTTTGTTCATTTGAAAAAAATAAAATTTCAAAAAAATCTCATTCTAAGTAAATTGCTTTAAAAAAAAAAAGACTCATTTTAGAAAATTCATTTTTCAAAAGATTTTTCAAAACTTTTCTTCTGAACTACGTTTAGACTTGATCCTCTATGAGAGAGGTACGTAGGCAGCCTTTTCAAAAGGCCCAGTCACAATCACTCAAAAAAAAAAAAACATGTTTTTCAAAGGCTTAAAATCAAAACATTTCTTTGTGTGAATTTAGGCTAGGAGCATCTGTTTTGCATTAAGCATATCATCAATCTTCTGTGCAAGTATGTCCAAACTAGGGGAATTGGCCCAAAACATTTTTCTAATAACTGATTACTAACAACCTCATGAGAAGAATCTTTTGTAGGAGGTGGATGTGGATCTTTCATCTACTCAACAATCACCATTAATCTTCAGTTTAGAGGTGTCAATCAGCACTCAAGTAGAGCCCATTGGCCCATCCTTCCAGCGGTCCTTATTTTGCCCAGCTTTGTGATTTTGATCTTGTTTTACTCAAAATTTTCTTTATTGAGGTCACCACACAATAAAATTTTAGAAAATTCACATTAATTTTTGAACTAGGGGCATTCGGCCATGCTTCATCCATTTTTAAAAAATCATCATCATCATCTTTTCATAAAAAATCAAGATTTCTCAAAAATCATGCATCCATTTCTAAACTAAAGGCATTCGGCCATGCCTTGACTATTTTGAAAAAGAAGAAATCAGCTTTTCCTCAAATATCATATTTTTCAAAAGTCATGCATCAATCTGCAAACTAGGGGCATATGGCCATGCCTCATTCATTTTCAAAAAAAAAAAAAAAAAAATCACCATCATCATCTTTTCATAAAAAACCAAGATTTAAAAAAAAAAAAAAAAAAAAAAAAAAAAAAAAAAAAAAAAACCATGCATTCATTTCCAAACTAAGGGCATTCGGCTCTGCCTCATAAGTGCAAACTCCATCAGAGCCAATCAAGATAAGTTTAAATTGGTACTGCAAGACCTCTTCAGGTGAATTCTAAACTTGTCTCATTTAAAGTTTCCACATGTCCAAAATTTCCCATGACCAAAAGGTTCCCATGACCAAAATCCACATGACCAAAAATATTCTCACAACCAATGCCCCACCACAACAAAAAATCAATACCCCACCAAAGTTTCACCACAATCAAAATTTTTCACCTGTCCATACACAACCACCAATTTTTTCCATAACCATGCTCAAAAAACTCATACATGTCCAAAATAGCCATACAAAAATTCCCAAAAGTTCATGCACATGCATAAATAAATTCTCATATAGCCAAAACTCATCCAACAACATCACAAATTACCAACATTGCCAAAATTCCATAAGTCACCAAGAGTAGTTTTATCGTTTGTTCGCTCGTATTTACTCTTATTCCGCACTTAGTTTAAGTTAGAGTAAAAACAACCGAGCCGTAACTTTTAATTGGGGGTCTAAACAAGCTTTTGTGTTTTCACACAAATTCGAGCATTCAATTGGTATCAAATTAAGTGCGCCTGTTGTGGTTTCATTACCTAAATGTAATCCTAGCCCCCTTTTGAGATGGATCGCTCTCGATCGCTTAATGCTCCTCCATGCTTTGATGGGAGCAATTATGCATTTTGGAAAGTCCGTATGAGGACATTCCTTTGTTCTATTAATGATAGTGTTTGGGATGCTGTTGAGATAGGATGGACTAGGCCAGAGGCCGCCAAATCCATTTGGGATAAGGCAGCTCTTGCAGTAGCTAATGCTAATAGTAAGGCCTTAAATGTTGTTTTTTGTGGTGTCTCACCTAACGAGTTTCACAGGATCTCCCAAGTTACAATTGCCAAGGAGGTGTGGCAAATTTTAGAGACTACCTACGAAGGCACCAAAAAGGTAAAGGATACCAAGTTGCAAATGCTCACCACTCACCTCGAGGAGTTGAAGATGAGTGAAGAAGACTCGTTCGACTCATTTTATGGAAAGCTAAATGAAGTGGTGATTGGCAAATTCAACTTGGGAGAAAAAACAGAGGACTCCAAGATTGTGAGGAAGATTCTATGATCATTGCCAGAGAGCTTCCATGCAAAGGTTATTGCCATCGAAGAGAGTAAAGACCTTGATGAGATTAAAATTCAAGAACTCATCGGTTCTTTTCAAACCTATGAACTATCTTTACCATCGCAAAGGAAGAGCAAATCTCTTGCTCTCAAGACAATCAATGAGAGATTGGAAGCTCAAGACTCCTCGGATGAGGATGAGGTTGAAAAGGAAGTGGCGTACCTTGCTAAGAACTTTCGTAAGTTCTTAAAGTTCAAGAGGAATGGGAAGTCTTTTGAGAAGGGCAAATTCTTAGATTTCAAGAAGGAAAAGAAAGAATTCAAGAAGAAGGATTCCAAAGATTCTTCACCATCTTAAGCGGTCACGTGCTTTGAGTGCAAAAGGCATGGGCATGTGAAGAAAGAATGCCCCACGTATTTGAAAGCAAAGGGTAAAGTTTTTACAACTACCCTTAGTGACTCGGACAGCTCCAATTCGGATTCGGAATAAAGTTGCGATGGAGAAGGAAACTACTTCACATTTATGGCTATTGCACCCGTGGACTCGTCGGAAGATTTGAGCCTTCTAGTGGAAGAGCTCGGTGAGCACACCGAAGTAGAGTCTATGGGGATTAGGGAAGAATCTGATGAGGAAGATGAAGGAGCAAAGGGATTGCAAGAATACTATAATTCTCTTCTTGAGAAGACTAGAGAGTATGCTAGAGTGGCTAAGGCAGCCATCAGAAAAATGAAGAAAGCTGAACAAGACTACAAGAGCATACTCATAAGGTACAAAGAAACGAAGTGTGAAGTTGAGGTGCTGAATGAAGAGCTAACCGAAGCCTATTCCAAGATCAAGTTTCTTGAGCTTGAAGTGATTCAAGCTAATGCCAAAGTTGAGCATGTTGCCTCCAAGAAACTTGACGAAGTTCTTGCACATCAAAAGCCTTTTTCAGACAAAAGTGGCTTAGGATACACTGGAGAAAGTAGTTCAAGCGCCAATGTGTCTAAAGAGATGAAGTTTGTTAAAGCTAAGAAACCAATGGTAGCAATTCCAAGTGTTGAGGAAGTGAATGTTGAGAAGGAGCCAAATGGACCTGCTCAAAAGGTTTTGACAAAACCTCAAACTCCATTTGTGGCCAAACCCAAGGTTAAAGGGACGTCTATTCCAAAGTCTTAAAGAGGTCCTCAAGTTCAACACTTTTGCCACCATTGTGGAATTTGAGGACACGCAAGACCTAATTGCTATAAACTTCATGCATTGAAGAAAGCAGATTCTCAAAGGCTAAGAGGACAAGGAAAGGGGAATTGGAATGCCAAGCAATCAAAAGAGCAAGAAGCTGATTCTAGTTTTGGTGATGTGATGAAGATAATAGATACCATCACTTCTTGTTTGGCAAGCTTTAGCCAAAGGTTTGAGAATCACAGCTCAATTACCCAATCCTTTAGGAATATCACTCCAAACACATGTGTTGTGTGGGTGAAGAAGGGTACACATGCATAAGTATTAGAACATGTCCATGCATCAATTCTTTCAATATGTTATGACTATGTTTGGTTGCTTGCTTATGTTTCTCGTTTAGCATATTTCTTTTTCAAGTTTATTTTGTACTTGGTGTTTTTGTTGATCTTACTTTTCATATTCTGTTTTTGAGTGTGTTGAAAATTCAAAAACACATAAAAAATTGAAAAATCTCCAAAAAGTTTGATCGCTTGTGTTGTGTGTATCACATGTGAGTTTGGCCTAATATCTTCGTACTAATGGCGTAGTGCATTTACAAGCTTAGCTTGTTATGTATGCACATTTTCTAAGTGTGAGCAACATCTAGAAATCTATGTCTTGATTGTTGTAAATAGATCTTCAAGCTTGTCATGAATGATTGGTCAATAGACTTGTTTAATCTTGATACATGCGTAGACTTGTGCCTATATATCTCCTCACATTTTTTTTTCTTTTTCAAAAGCTCTACAAATGTCAATCTCGAAAAGAGAATTTTGAGCTGAAAAAGCTATCGCACATACTAGTATTCAACTAGGAAAAAGGAAAAGCAATTTGTACTAAATTGTATGGTGCCAAAGCCAAAGGCAAAATTGTCAAATTTCATTCAAAATTTTTATGGCATCATTTCTCAAAATTTTGAGTTGTTTTAATCAAAAGTATGTAAGATGGAAGCAAAACAAAAAGCTTTCAATCAAATGTAATCACATTGGCGAGAGGTCATATATGTTCATCTCTATAAATGAGATAGGTCACTTGAATTCGTACTAGTCGTGTATGACTTGATTGAATTGATTATTGAAGCTTCATACTAGACTATAAACTAGTTCATACTTGATCCACACACACAACACACAAGACTTTTGCTCAATGAATGCTTATTTCATTTGTGTGATTGTACGTGTTCAAATGTGATGTGCATACTCAATTGTTTGTCGAATAAATCCAAAAATATTTTTGAGTATTTTATAAGTTTTTGAAAGTGTTTTTATGCTTTCGTGTTTTGAGTTTTTGATCATATTGCTTATTTCATGTTTTTAACAAAAACTCCTTTAGAGGCATTTTCATAGAAGTTTCGCGAGTAAGCACTTCCCATGAAAATGAGGATCGCAAAAATGAAAACACCAAAATTTCAGACAGAAACTTTCGCGATTGTCTCGCGAGATCCGCAAAAAGTTTTGTGCTTCAGTGGCACTTTTCGCAAATAACTTCGTGAGAAGCTAACCCGCGAAAAATGTGTGTTTTCAGTTTTTAAAGGGCTGATCATGACAATTTTTCAAATTCACACCCTTTGCCTCCCTCGAGTCTCTCTCAACCCTAAACCTATTTTCTCTCAAAAAGCCAACAAAAACTCAAGTGAATTCTTCTCAAAGTCTTTTCTAAGGTATGTTTAATCACTCTTTTCTCTTTAATGCCTTAGATTAAGCCTTAGATTCTAAGGTATTTTTGTGCAAATTTTTTTCAATTTTCATGATTGGGCTCTGTCCCATTTGCTTTGATTGCGTTTGTGTTGGCCCCTTGTGGCATTTTTACTTGTATTTAGGCATATTTTACGCATGTTCATGCATTGTTTACATGTTAGTTGTGTTTGTGCATACCAAGTGTTTGATAAAATGCCTAAATGGCATTTTAGTGTTATTTTGGACTCCGATGAGTACTAAACTTTGGGAATAACCATGATTATACATGTTTTTCATGGTTTGATCATTGGTTGTGTGTTTTACACACTTTGACCCAAATGTGCTTAGTCATGCCTTGATCATACATCACATATGCACACCACATGCACACTTGGTGCACACACTTGTTCACTTGTCATGTTTTGCGTATCACTCATGCTAGATAAATGTTGTTACAAGTTTAGCTCTTATAACTTGATCTTGTGATAGTGTTTATGTTCTTTTTAGGACTTTATGTTCACTTTATGAACTAACTTGGTTCCAATCAAGTTTATGTTCTTGTTTTTGTGTTTTGTACTTGTTCCTTTATGTCTATGAATGTTTTTGCAGATGTCTCCTACTAAGCATTCGGCCTTAAAGAAGTCATCAAAGCGTCTTCGCACTGATTTGGAAAATTTCTGAAGTATTGAGGCAGACTTGGCCTACAACAACTTCTACAAAAAGGCACCAATCATCATGGAAGGGGTTGTAAAAATGGAGACTCTTGAAAACACTTTCATTCTTAAAGTGTTCAAAGAGAGGACATGGACAAAGTTGATGAACCCTAGTGGGACTGTCTTTGCTGAAATCATAAGGGAATTCTTTGCAAATGCCCTTGTGGGAGGGGAGCGCATAAGTTATTGGGTGAGGCAGAGAGAATTTTCTGTCACGAGGGAAACTATTCAAGAGATATTGGTTTGTCCACCGACTCAACAATCCTCTATCCAATATGAAGATAGATTGGACTCTTTTGAGCCAATTGCGGAACTCCTCGGTGTTAATCTCAAAAAGAAGGTGCTGAACACAGTTCCTTTCACCCTAGAGATGAGGACATTGGCCTATATAATGCTCCACAACCTCTACCTGGTGAAGAACTTTACCACATTGTTTGGACCAAGAGCTATTTTTTTGTATGATCTTTTCACCCATAAGGAGATCGACATATGCAGTCACATCTACTACCTCTTTGCTAAATGCATCACCAAGAGGAATTCGAGAATAGTCTTGCCATTTCCAAGTCTCATCATGGCTCTTATAGCAAGAACAAGGCTGAAGTTTGTGAGTGGTCTTACCATGGTGACAAGGGACTATACGATTAGTGCTCAAACAATGACTCGAAGCAAAGCCCATATCACTAGACCAACTACTGGTATTTCTCAGATCCCAAGGGATGATGTTGAGGAAGAAGGTGGGGACATAGAGGAAGAGATAGAATGGTTCACATCAACCCTGGAGGGCTCTACACAACCCTCTTCCCAAGCACGTGCACGGGCACCCTATCGCCTTGATCATCTTATTGCATGGGTTGAGTAGATGTATGGTATGCTAGAATCTCACGTGTAGAACACCTCGACTCAATTCACCTACATTGAAGGCCAGATCATTGCACTCTCATCTCAGATTGATGATATGATGATGGAGCAGCAACTGCAACAACAAGAAGGCTCCGAATCCGAGTTCGAGCAGTTCTAGCCTCTTTGGCTATTTCGGTCAAAAATGGGGAGTAGTTTGAGGGGGAGCATACCATAGCATAGCATATCATAGATATTGGTTTATTTTGGTGGTGGTTTAGTAGTTTACTTTTGTTTTAGTAGTCTACTTTCATTTACCTTTATAGTTTTTATAACTTTTGGATATTTACATTGCTTTCTTTTAAAGCTTTGAAGTACTCTAGTTTAAAACTTTAGTTTATCTTTAGTACTTTGTTTATGCGAATATGCTATTTTGGCATATCTGCTCCACCATGTCTTCACCCACACTATATATACCCTCAATACTCACATATTGTAAGAAGTGTTTTTTAGAGAGAACACCCTAGCATACACACTTGAAAGTTAGAGATTGTCATACCCACAATCATCTACACAATCCTTTGTGGTTTTCCTCTACTCCTACCTTTCCATCTCTGAATCCTTGAGAGGTTGATAGCCCAAACACTTACCACACCCAATTTGAGTGTAAAGTGAGGTTTTGGTGCTGTTGGGAAGCATTGGAAGAAGCCAATCATTTGGTAGATGCAATCGGGCTGAATTGCATGATCCGAAAAGTTAGAGAAGACAAGGTTTCGTCAAGTCAGTTGATAGCAGGAGCTTGGAGGGCTCAAGTACATGGGGTAGACTAGGCTTGGAGGGTCTTTTGTTATTCGTGTACTCCAACTTATTCTCTAGTGGATTGATTTATCACTTGAAGGGCGGCGGAGAGGTTTTTTGCTGAGTTCTTCAGTTTCCTCTTCGATAACACGTCTCGGTGTTATCTTGTGTTTGCATCTTTCTTCCCTACTCTTTTAGCTTTCATTTCATCGTTGTTATTTGATGAATATGGCTTAGAGTAGTTTTATCGTTTGTTTGTTTGCATTTACTCTTATTCCGCACTTAGTTTAAGTTAGAGTAAAAACAATTGAGCTGTAACTTTTAATTGGGGGTCTAAACAAGCTCTTGTGTTTTTACACAAATTCGAGCTTTCAGCTTATACTACTGTATTTTAACTACTGAATATTATTTATAATTGTTACATTTTTTTTATTTCAATTATATTATTGATTTAAAGTAAAGAAAAAGAATTTATCACAATTACCTTTGATTACTAAAGAATTTGAGAGAGGTGATTTTTTTTTTTTTTTTTTTTTGAAGAGTTTTAACTCTATTACATATATTATATGTATTTAATTGTGATTAAGGTAAGGAACGAATTTTGATTAACATTTGAAATTCTCTTTTGCCACCTTTTTGTGATGGAGAGTTGTATTTGGATCTATTCGGTTGAATTTTTGAGATTCCATTGCATTTTTGAAATGTGTCTTCTATTCCTATGTGTTTAAAAAGAAAATATCAGTAAAAATTTTCCAATATCCTATGTTTGACTTAAATTATCTTGTTATGACCACTTGAGCACATCCACCCTATGATACGATCAGCTTAGGATATGGTGTCAATCCAACCATCCTTGAAACCCATGTCTAAATTTTGATTTTAGTTTAGCTGAATACTGATTAGAAATAGGATTGAACTTTTCCATTGGTTTCATTTGGCTTCTAATTTCATTGTTTAAATTTAGTCTTACATACTCTTGACCAACCTAAGCAAAGTAAAATTTATATTTTGTTTTCCAAATCTTTGTAATCATGCTTACCATAGCCTCCGTATTAAATGTGAATTTTTGAAGTTAACTCTTGGTCCTACATATTCGTGAGATCTTCCCCTTAAACTTTTTCCTTGGTAAACACTCGGGCTATAGGTATTGCAACAACTGTGTCGGTACTTAATTTCTCCATTATGAGTAATTCATGTTCAGGAATTCTAAATTTAACTCCTTGGCTAAAAGTGTAGTCTGCTGAAATACTTTTTTTCGATTCCTCTATTAATGTATAGTAGATTTCAACTTTTATATGAGCTTGTTTCAAAAAAAAAAAAAAAAAAAAAAAAAAGTTTTCCTAGAGTTGCTAGCATTCCTTTGAACTTTATTTTACTGGACCTATAATCAAGTTGTCATTGAACTTTTCCCTTTTTAAAATATATATTACGTTAACTCCTTGGGCCTAGGCAACACTAATCATACTTGAATTCATGAGTCACCTATTCTTGAACTTTGTATTGCATATGATTCATTGTTCTATTTTGGTTCTTCTTGTGCTCTTAGAAGATTGTTTAATATTTTGGGAGATAAGTTTTGATGCTAGAAAAGTAATTATTTGATTTTAGTTGATGAGAGTTGATGGATTGGCTCAATAGAACTTGAAGTGGGTAGAAAACAGGTTTGTCGTATTATTGAATTGGACTAGTGAACCATATTTTGATTGGTTGTTGATGGATTTGGTGTGGCAAGACAGTTTATGTTGAAAGACTATTACCATTTGAATGATAGTCAATTGTAGTACCTTTTATTTTATATTGGCAGATCATTAATGATTATAAAGTTGCATTGTACTCTAATTTCTAAGCTACTGGGAAAATATTATCTACAAGGTAAAGAAAGGAAAAAGAAAAATGGGTTTGAGATATTTTAGGGACTATTCCCTTCTAGCAATTGTACACTTAGAGATTATGATTTCATAATAAGCAGTATATTCATGAAGAACTCAACTCTTCAATGAGTGCAACCCAAGCATCATCTAGAGGTTAGAGGTTGTTGAGGTCCAAAATATCACAAGCGTTGTGTCAAGGCCCAAAACATCACAAACATTGAAATCTAAAACCCATTTTAGACCTCAAAGAAAGGACAAGGCCCAATCTGCCAACCAAGGCCCACTAAAAATAAGTGAGAGGAGGCCCAAACCCATGAATGGGCAAGCTTTGGGCCTTAGAAAAGAAAAGAAAAGGAAAAGGGAAGCTCAGCCCAGCCTTTGTGAGGGAAATTTCCTCGGGAGCCTAGAAAGGGACTGGACTAGGATACCTTAGGACTTCCAGAAACCTGGGATCCTCAGGAAATGGAGAAAGAGATCAGTTGGGATTGGGACAGCTCAAGGGGGCATGCTCATGGACACAAAGAACGAAGATGGGTATGTTCCATCAACCGCCCATGGTTTAGAAAAAGGCTGATGACTTAGGAATTAGCACTTCATGAAAAGTAGTATAGTCCCTCAGGGAATGCAAGAAGGTGGACCATGAAGGAAAGTGGCTGGGGATCTTTTAGCTTGACAGAAAGGAATTGACCCTTTTAGAGAAAATGACAAAAGGTGAAGCAACCAAAAAGGTGGGTCTAAAAAGGAGCATATAGAAGTTTTGGGAAAAGAAGATTGAAAGTCAGCTCTTAGTGTAGACACTTGATTTTGCTTCCATGATTTAATCAAAGAAGATGACTAGAATGACCAATCATGTACCCGGAATTCATGATTGCATTACATGCATTAATTTGTTCATTGAATATTATAAAAATGATCTTGAGATTCTAACGTTCGCGAAGGTATGCCCTGTTTCCGAATCGGGCCATCGGATCGAAAGATATCGCATAATCAAGTTTGCACGATTAGCATGCATTGTGTTTAGGTAGAATCAACCACACATGATTAATTTAAATTAATTCTGATTGGCTAGACAATTAAAATTAATTAAATAATTTTGTGATTGGTTGTTAGTGAGTGTCAAAAATAGGCTTACTTGCATGGGAATAAAGGGGATAATTGGATAACAATAAAATTATGGATAATCAAAACTTTTAGAATATTTATCTACAAGATAATTGTTGCTAAAAAGACCTGAATTATCCAGAAAAGAGTTTAATTTTTAGAATATGGATTAAAAATGCGTCTAAGTACAAGTCTTAGCTCAAAAAACCTCAAAAAAGGAGTCTAAAATGAAACAAAACTCAAATAAGGGACTGGCACCCAAAAGCGCCATTCGGCACTTTTGGAGGGATGATTGGCACAAACTCGAGCCTCGGCCCGAGGGCACTTAGATCGAGATAAAACTCATCCTTTTTTATTTTTTTAAAGATAAGGACGCATCCCAGTTTGTATTCTGATCATTTAGCTATTTTTTAAGCCTCACAACCTCTATAAATAGAGGTTGCATCTCAAAATTCAGCACACTTTTTCATGCTCTCTGATTTCCCCTCTTTCGGACTCTCCTTTCTATTATTCTCTCTCTAACGTTAAAGACATTCTAGAGGCTCTAGCTTTAAGAATTTCTTTTAAGAAATCATATGAAAAGATGAGTTTATAAGAGTTTATGAGAGAATTTAGGTCAAACTAGAATTAAAAAGGATTTAAAGAACCATGCTTAAATGTCTAAGGAGGTGTAGCTGGAGTACTTGATTTGTTTTCCATGTTTGGAAGCTTCAAATTAAGGAAAGAAATCAAAGAGGCATAATCTAAAAAGAAAAAAAAAAAAAAAAAAAAAGATTTGAGCATTGATCAGTATTTTTAGTGTATCTCTCTCCTCAAATATCTAATTGATTTAAGCTAGATGGACTGGAACCATAAATTCAATATCTACAAATTTCCAATTTTTAGTTTTTTGAAATTCACACTTTTTGAAGGCCGAAATTAACTCACAAGTTGCTGCTGAAAATCTAGACAAGAATTAAAAGGTAAAAAGTTTTATTTTCTTCGTACACTTTTACATTAAAGTTTTGAAGGGGGGCTCTAGAGAATGAAATTTGGAGACAAAAACCTATGTTTTATTATTCTCTCATGGCAGCCTAAGCTCTTAACTAGGGCTAGGGGTTATGTTTTTTTTATATACTATATGATAATTGTTGATACCCATTTTCGCGACACCTTTTCTACGAGCCTGATTCAACCAAGCCCAACTTCCTTGTGGGCTCAATTCATGTATTATATTATATTTTATTATTTTAAGCATGGCCCAAGCCCATGCGACTTATTGGGGGAAACTAAGGAAGTGTGGTTTGGAGGGTATGGGTCGGTTCCTTTCAGACCTTTTGCATGAGCCTAGCCCATGCGTGCTACTGAGTGGGCAAGGGACATTGGTAGCACCTCTGGTTTATGGAGGAGGTCTTGTAATTGAAATTTTCATCCCACAACAGCTTTTATGCTCTGAGTGACTGTGGTCCAACTTTTTAGCTATACCATTTTTTGCCTAAAACACATAGCTGACCTCAAGTGGCTGGCCTAGTCTGCTGCAACAACCAAATGCAATCTCCAAGGACCTGCCATGTCTAGGAAACATCAGCCTATGAATTTAGGCTACTTTATTTCCCAAATTATGTAAAAAGCAAGGCATCCATCTTACCCAATTAAATCAAATATGGCCATAACTTCTTTGATTCATACCTTAGGGTTCAAAACTGTTGGAAAATTTAGACCACAATTGATAGAATTAACAAGTTTTAAACCCAAGTTGTTAATTAGATTTATTATGGATAAAACTTGTTAAAACAAACAAACATCAATATCATGTCAATATCATGCAGCGGAATAAAATAAATAAGACAAGATATGATGACTCAGGAAAACCTATGAAACAAACTAGTGTGTGAGTGCCTTTTTTTTCTTTAGCACATAGGCCCAAGGATCCTAGGCTGAATAATTGTGGTTTGGTGGACTGGGCTTGGTTCACTGCAGTTAAGGGGCTGTTTAAGAACCAAGGGTGCACAGGGCAAGTTTCCTATAACACAAATAAACTAATAAGCGAGAATATCTGTATTGAATGACAACGAAAACAGCAAAGAAATGCAAAGTAATCAAGAAATACACAAAACAGTGGTTAGGGATCCTCAGATTAATGAGAGGTACTTTATTAATTTTCTTTGATTATAGTTACAGTGTGCTCACTAAGACATGATAAAAGGTTCAAATAAACTCAAAAATTATAGACTTTGATGGCTATCCAAGCCTCTAAGACTTGCAAAGTTTGAATCCTTTTGAATCCGAATTTGTGCTATAGTGGTTGTTTCGGGGATACCAGGAGATGTTTCTCTGTTTTCCTTGAATTTGACAGAGTTCTCTCAATGATTTTGTTATGATCTCCTTACTGCTTGCATGTCTTCAACGTTGGTTGCTTCTTCCTTTTATAGTGTGACTCTAGGGCTCCGAGGTACCAGTGATTTCTTTTTTTTTGCCCCTCCTTAGGTACCAGAGCTCGTGCTGTGTCAGTTACCTAGAGGGTTGGTCCTTTCCTTCTTCCTCATAACTTTCTCCTTTTGGTGCTGCCAAGCTGAAAGCCTCTTGCTGACTTTCTATTCCAAGATTCCCTCAGGTTGCTAACCTTAGCTATTGGCCTTTTTCACCTTTTCAGCTTTTGGCTACCCTCTTTTCTTGTCATTTTTCCCAAGTAGTTAGAATCTTTTACTGATGGGTTGAAAGTTTCCTTCCAGCCACTTCCACTTATAGTTTCTCATTCTAGGTTCCTTGAGGTACCGCTCTTTTGTTCATGAATGGTTGCTTTATACCTTCTGATTCCTTACTGTATCACTGGGCACTTGAGAGGGACCCATCTGTCCTTCGTTCTTTGTGCTCTTTGGTACTTTCTTTTGAGCCGTTTCAATCCTATTTAGGCTGTGTTATGCATCCCAGGGATCCCGGGCCCCTGGCAGTCTCTAGGATCCCGACCCAGTTCTTCCTATTGGGCTTCTTTTGGCTTAATGATCTTGGCTGGCTGGGCCTTTCCTTTACTTCATGGGTTTTAAAGCTTGTTCCTCCATGGGTCTTTGGATCCCAACTCTTTGGGGCCTTCATCCTTTTCTTCTTTTTTCTTTTTCTCTTCATTACGTGAGCCCAACTCTTTTATTTCTCTAGTTTTATTTCTCATGAGGTTAGCCCAATGTGTTATTTCTTTGGGCTTTGGGCTGTATTTTTTTGAACCTCAACAACTAGTTTCACAGTAAAAAACCTAGGGGGAAACCTCTCCAAAAAGCAATCTACTATAATAAAGAGAAGTTTCAGATCTAGTTCAAAACTTTTGTCTCGAGACTCTACAATCCCCGTAGATGAACTTACAGCAGAAACCTTCTACTGCTTCAGAACCTCTGAACTCTTCAATATATGAACACCACCATTTTTGCACGAATCCCAGTACGTGACTAACCAATGATGCACGGCTTCTAGTACGTGACAACACACCAACTTGAAGAAGATATTGGCTGCAAAGTTCTTCACTTCTTCAACAATGAAGATAAAAAAACACTTGGTTACAAAACCCTAAGGCACAAAGACGTAGTAGCTTCTTTCAGAGAGAATAAGGCATTGGTCACCTTTTGCATATGTTCCCCTTGTATTCTCTTATGTGACAGTCTTTAAAAATAAGCCTTATATATGTCTAGGGTTGTGAGAAAAGAAACCCTACACAAATACATAAGCATGGGCCGAAAATCAGATCTGAAAAACTGATTTTCGTAATTCTCGACAGATAGTATCTGTTGAACAGTTGTCGAGCTCGATAGATAGCTATCTGTCAGGAATCTGTCCAGCTTTAATAAACAGCCCTTCTTCACTTGTTTCTTGAACAGATTTATATGGCTTCAGTACTAGATTTGAAACCTTGTTTCTTGAAGCATTAAACACATCCTACATCTACCCAATTACAAGTAAAGTGCGTTTTGTCAAAAGATTAGCAAATTACATAAAATAGTGATATATGTTCCTAACATCAAATCACATATGTCCTAACAAAAACCTCTTCTATTGACCAAAAACAGTCACTTAAAGCACCCCAAGTTCAGTACAAAAGGTCCCAATCAGATTCAAAACCAACCAACCACGTTCTACCCACATACTTGAAACTTCAGAGCAAAAACCCATTCAGCTAGTCAATAATCTCACAATTTCGAAGCTTGGGGGTGGAAATATGAATACAGGGGAACCTTCCCTCTCTTCCTTACAACCTCTCTCAATTTCCTCTTCTCGTTGACTGTGGGTCGAAGTTTCAAACCTGTTGAACCACATTTTCCCCATAGAGCTAAAACTTGAGAGCAAAAACCCACTAAGCTAGGAAACATTCTCACGATTCTGAACCTTAGGGGTGGAAATATGGGTACAAGGGAACCTTCCCTCTCTTCCTCACAACCTTTTTCAATTTCCTATTCTCGATGATTGTGGGTTGAAGTTTCAAACCTGTTATGTTTTTATGCTTTTTTTGCACTTTTGTTATTAGCATTTTGATTTTCACTTGTCAAAGCACCATTAGCCTTTTGTTCATTATACCTTTGGAATTTTGGGCTTGATTCTCCACAATAAACATCTCTAAAGAACCCAAAGGGAGATTTGGGCCGTTCTTGCATTTTCGGCCTTTGTCAAAAAAATGTCCTCGACATTTTGGCGACTCCGCTAGGGAGTCAAGCAGCTGAAACAAGAGAAGTCATGTATCCAAAGATGCAAAAGCAGCAAAAAGATTATGTTTCTCACACCAACTTGTCGTTCTAAGAGAAACCGTATGATACTTTGCCGTGCAAGAAGAGCATGGTGAAGTTGAGCTGAAATAAGTTTTATCCTTAGCTCATTGAGTTGTTGGAGATTCTCCAAATCATGTGACGAAATCACTCCAACCTCTGGAAGCCACCCAAGAAGTGAAGGATGGAGGGAGAATCAACTTTCTTATTCAAGGGAAAAATTTTCTTCTACTCATCTATATTATTTTTTAGCTATCATTCTTATGGATGAATCATCCTATTTCTCCTGCTTTACATGATATTTGTGATAAATTTTGTTGTAGCTTGAAAGGCAAAAATGGTGAGCCACAAGTCCAACCACGAAGGGAATGACAACTCTAACCAATAATCAACAATGCAAAGCTCTAAACATCAATTTCAAACCAAGAACCCTAATGACAATGGCTAAAAGCTCATCCTCAACATCTTCTCAACACATGTGTCCCTTATTGTTGAGTTGTATTGTTGCTGAGTTAGCACCAAGCATATAGGGGCTATCGCGAGTGATTGACTCGTTTTGGGACGAGTATAGTTGACGCTGTGTGCAACCCTTCAGAGCTGAATATCTTTTGCGTCACCACTAAATAAAGTTTTTGTCAAATTTCTAAAGGTCATAGCTAAGCCTACCATAAGTTGCTAGATATTCAACAAACCAAGTCTTCAAGTAGCAACATTTCATAAACTAAGTCTTAAAGTCATACGAGCGATATGCTATTGTCAAAGCACGCTTAAGCTAAGACTCTCAAGCTTTCTCTTTACTAATTCATCTTTTTAATATATCACTTAAACCATTTCAATCATTCAAGTTTTTTATCAAAATATTTTCTATAAGTTGTTTGTGCTAATGCTTAGCCATGACTATCGTTTACTAATATAAATCATAACTACACTAGGGGACAAAGTGAAAACCTTTTTGGAGCATCCAACAAAGAAGGAAAGCCGGACTCGATTTCCTCTTATCAAAGCCATGACACGTTCATGCACTCTAAGCCATGACAAGCTCATGCATCCAAAATCATGGTTAACCCGCACACGCTAAGCCATGACATGTTCATATATCTTAAGTCGTGATAAGCGCATGCATTCCAAGCCATGCCAACGCTTTAATCATTCTTGAATTCAAGATTATGCTTGAAGAGGGAAGCGCCAATGTTGCCATCCTCAAGAAAATTTTTCTTGTCACTCAACTCTTGCAAGGAGAATTCCCAAGTAAGCCTAATGGTAGGGGGTTCAGTACACACCTTTGAAGAATGTTTTGCTTGACCTCGCTCTAGATAGTGATGTCAAATAGCTCAAAAGCTTGAAAATGCAAAAATGGTGAGCCATAAGTCAGACCGTGAAGGGAAGGAAGCCTTCGTCCAATAATCAACAAAGCGAAGTTCTAAACTTCCATTTCAACCCAAGAACTCCTCATACGCTGAGCATATGGGAGCCGTCATTGGTGATTGACTCATTTTGGGGCCAATATAAATGCTGCTGTGTGCATCCCTAAGCAGCTGAATATTTTTTTGAAGTCACCACTAAATTAAGTCTTCACCAAATAGCTAAAGGCTATAACTAAATGGCCCACCACAAGTCGCTAGATATTTCATATACCAAGCCATAAAGTAGCAACATTCCTTATGCCAAGTCTTGAAGTCATATGAGCGATTAACAATCGTCAAAGCACACTTAAGCTAAGACTCTCAAGCATTATCTTTGCTAATTCAAAAAAAAAAAAAATTTATATTGTTTAAACCATTTCGATACTCTAGACTTGTGATCAAAATATTTTCTATAAGTCATTTGTGCTAAAGCTTAGCCATGACTATCGTTTACTAATACAAATCATAATTACTCTAGAGAACAAAATGGAAACCTTTTTGGACCATCCGACAAAGAGGGAAAGCCGAACTCGATTCCCTCTCACTGAAGTTATGACATGCTCATGCACTCTAAGCCATGACAAGCTCACGCATCTAAAGTCATGGTCGATCCGTGCACACCAAGCCATGGCATGTTCATATATTTCAAGTCACGACAAGCGCATGCATTCCAAGCCATGCCAACGCCTTAATCATTCTTGAATTCAAGATTATGCTTGAAGAGGGAAGCGCCAATGTTGCCATTCTTAAGAAAATTATTATTGTCACTTAACTCTTACAAATAAAATCTGCAACTAAGTTGCGCGCACGCCTTTGCAGAATTCTTTGCTAGACCTCGCTCTAGATATTGAAGTCAAAAAGCTCAAAAATCACATGCTAGTTGCTGGAAATCCATTCCAAAGATCTTCGAGTGGAATCTTAGTATAATGTGGAAGCTTGGAATAAGTGGCATGAAGGCAAACAGGAGAAATTGTTGTGCTAGGGACACAACAACCCTACACCGACATCTTTAATGCTTAGCCCACCATTATCCCAAAGTTAGAAGTCAAGCAAGCTAAATATGAAGCTGCTGTCTACGGTACCATTTGTCTTCGACAAAGAGGTTAACTAAAGTGCAGGAAAGAAGCTATTGTGCTGGGATGAAACAACCCTATACTGACATCTTCGATGCTTAGCCTATCATTGTCCCAAAATTAGAAGTCAAGTCAACGAAGTATGGAGTCGTTGTTTGCTGTACAACAAATCTTCAACAAAAAGAAATCATATTATGCCCTCTATATAGCATATGGGAGAACCCCCATTTTTAAAAGTTATCTTTGAGTCATATGGAGAATGCTAAGGGAGGAAGAAATCCCACCAACAAATCTTGGCATATCCTATAAATCTTCAAGAGATGAATGTCCCAAAGCGTTCCACACTTGGGGGCTTGATCTCGTTGAACCTATCCATTTGCCCTTGAATGGGTACATTTAGGTCTTTGTCGCCACTAAGTAATTCATTAAGTGGGCGGAAGCAATTCCACTTAAGAAAGCAACGGGAGTGGCCATAGCCAACTCCATCAAAGAGCATATCATTCGTCACTTCAGCATCTCACACAAGATCATAAGTGACAACAATATATCTCACTCATACCAATTTTCAGAGGAAAGCCCTATGAAACATTAGGAAGCCTACAAACTATCATATTATCCAAGCATTGTGAGACCCTTACATGCGAAGGTGCAATGCCTTCAATAAGGTAGGGAAAGCCAATACTTTCTCCTAATGGCAAACCTTGCGAAGTAGTGAGAAAGCCTATAAATTACTCTTACAATGAAGCCTCTACATGCAAGGGTGAAAATACTCTCAATAAGGTAGGGAAAGTTAAACACATACTCTCTCAATGGTAAGCCCTATCAAATGGTTAGGAAGCCAATAGGACATTTCATTATGGCGATACCCTTACTTGCGAAGGCATTACTAATCCTCAACAAAGTAGGAAAGTCAATACGTTCTCAAATGTAAGCCCTACCGAATGATTAGGAAGCCAGCGAGATGTCATATCATTCATATGTGGCAAGACCCCTACTTGCGAGGATGCAACGCCATCAACAAGGTAGGAAAAGCCAACATTTTCTTAACGGCAAGCCTTATGAAGCGGTAGGGAAGCCAACATAATATCTTAAAATTCAAGTACGGTGATCCACTATCTACTAGGACATAGCCAGCCCTCAAAAGGACAAGAAAGCCGATGCATAAAACTTGTAAAGCGGCAAGGAAGTCAATGAACTATTACCCCATTGCCATATGGTAATTTGCTATATGCAAGGATAAAACTCCTCAAGAAAAAAGCAAACTTGTCATTCTATAAGTCGTTATATGTGAGAATGTGATGTCTTCAAAAAATGACAGCAATACAAACTTTATTCAAGCCGCTATCAGTGAGAACGCAATCAACCTCAATGAAATGGTGACAAACAAGTGCACCATGAGCTGTAATGCATAAAAACACAGCCCATATGTGGGGGCTTCTTGAAACTAATGAAGTAGCAACCTAATATATGTTGAGTATAAGTCAACTACCAAGCAGTGAGCCAAGTTTCAATATATATGAGCTATTGTCTGTGAAAGCAAATTTGCTCATCAAAAGATCGCTACAAAAAAAAAAAAAAAAAAAATGGCGCACAAATAGCAAGACATGTGCTTAGCCAAAACCTGTCTACAAAGGTATGAGAACCAAGCAACATGTCTACTAACTTGCCCAAGCAAAGGCAAAGCCATATTCACAAGCTACCTAATTCAAGCACAAGTCATTCTTAAGAAACTAGTGCATATAATCTATCAAAATTATGCTACTCAATCACAAGGTGCACATGATATTTCCAAGCAAGCTCTCCTTAACATACTTAAATGCTCAGAGCCATACACGGGCTGTTAACGAAAGGTACAAAGTCATTCTCAAGGTACAAATTACAAACCATATACATCCTTGAGGCACAAATCAGTTTTTCATTCCAAAATACAAAATATATATATATATATATATATCCAAATATCATATATGTTCGTTTTGTATATAAATGCAAATTATGTCAACTAACCATGATAGTACAAACTCAAAGTGGCACCAATACAACTAAATAGGAGCTACTCTATACATAAGTGGGCTGTCCACAAAGGTGAAATACAAGAGAAAGAGTCTCCAAGACAGCAGACCCTATTACACACTATAACTAGTTCAAAATTTTGAAGCTTGGAGCTCAATACAAGACAATCAGATTAAAAAATTAAAAAATTAAAAATAAAATAAAATAAAAACCAAGAAAAAAGGTAAAGGAAAATTTGAAGTGATGTCATAGTCCCTTTCCAACATCACCATCTTCGGGGCATTGGCTTGCAATCACTCTCTTCTTTACTTTAAAGCTGTAAGAAAGACAGACTAAAAGGATTCAAAGTTACTAGCGATAGCCATAGTAACATCTATTGCAGATCCATGTTGCTCTTCGCAGTGGCTTCAACCTTAGAAAATGATGCATTGGCAATGGGATTGGCCCCGGGAATGAAAGTCCCAATGACAACATCACAATTGTTTAAGCCAAAGTCCTTCTACAAGAATCCATAGTACAACCACTCAATATACTACTATATGCAATAAAAAAATAAAGAAGATGCGTGACTTACCAAGTGAGTTCCAAAGTTCCCGCTCAATAATGGTGTATTTCTCAAAGTACACTTATTCTATGCAAGACGGCAATGCGGCGCACTCAACAATCCCTATTGGAATGAAAAGGGGTTGGCAGCGAGTTTTGACTTGCCACAACAAATTTTAACATGCCAAAGAAATTTCGGCTTCATTTTCAAACAAACGAAGCTGCTGTTTGTGCAAAGTGTCAAGGTTGTCGACAATTACATAGAAAGAATAGTGGTTACAACATGGAATCACCAACTTTGGCTCCACCAATTCATGCTAATAATCAAGCTATGCAACACATGGCTTACTCTCGATGGCATCAACACTCAGTATTTCACAATGATTAAGTGGTTATGCAAACAACCCAATAACTCAATCATCGGCATTGCTGGGGGCTAAAGGCTTACTCAACCACTATGCACCCCTGCACTAGAAATTCAAGTTTCATTCCTACACTTTTATTTCAAGCTTACTGAATCAAGAAGTGACTATCACTCGGTAACTATCACTCTCACTTGCGTTCATCGCAAGAATACAATACAGGGGGCTGCCAACCAATGTAGTAGCTGTGTCACACCCCTATACTACATTGCCAAGTGATATCTTTGCTCCATTCTATGTCAAATAAGCTGTCCCAAGATAGCCAGTAGTATCGCTCATGGCTACGACTTCATCGAAATTAATCTTATCAAACATGATCTCACCAAATTGGCCAACAATAAAGCTACTAAAAAATTGAATCATCCTTGATGTATTGTTTCATCATCATCTCCTCGTATGGACCCAATTCACTCATTCAAATTTACAACAAACAATGGGGCAATTTACTTCCAACACGAAGTCAAGCATAACCGCATTACAAACCAATTTTCATGACTATCGAAATCAATGGGAATCAGCTTCAACATGAGCTTCGGCTTCAATGAGAACAATGGCTCAACCTCATGAATCGACCCAATGAGACTATCATTTTTCCAAGGAAAAGCCACCCTACATATTGAATTGAACAGCACGTTCAACAGATCAACAAGCACAACCAAGGCGTAGCGAACAAAAAAAAAAAATCAGCTCATCAAGGCGGGCATCATGCATTCGCATTTATTAAGTTTGCTCAAAGAACGAATTCAACACCTTGTCGCGATGTTTGGCATCATCCTCCAACAACAAAACTTTGCTCCTCACTGACGAGGTTACCTTTCTCTTTGCTGTCGGCATTGCTTAGCCAAGATTGGTGCAAACGAATCCCACAGCCATAGGCGGCGAGTTGTCGCAAACCTCCATTGTCAACACTGACAGAACAACCTTGCTCCTTCACGATGGATTGCCTCTTTTCTTCGGCGATAACGCTTTGTCCCATCTAAATCTCAACTAAGTGGATGGTGGGTGACACCAAGCTCCTTAAATTCTTTCTGTTGGAACTCCCTTGCTTCTCAACCATAAGGATCTCCACCATCGCAGCACCCTCCTTGAGTTTCGACGATATGGGTGGAGAATTGAAGATGGGTGTTGCAAGATTTGATGAAGCTGACGGTTTTTCAAAAAAAAAAAAAAAAACAAAGGAGGAAGAATGAGAAACACATTTGAGATCAAAGAAAGAAGTTTAAATAGCTCTACTACAAGTCTTGAATCCTTGCTCCCAAAAGACACTTGAAGCAAATCTAAAGAAAGAGGAGAGCAAAGCGGTGTGAAAGATATTGAGGCCCAAAAAAAAAAAAAAAATGACAATGGCCGAAGAAGAGACTAAAGTGGCGTGTAATATGCTGAGAGGAATAAGGCTACAACTGTCAACTAAAAAGCAAGTTTTTGGAAGAAAAGTCAAAGCCAAAATATAGATTTCAAGGCAATTGACATGCTGGCTTAAAGTCCCATACCATCCAATTGAAAGGGATGCTAAAATCACCATGGTGGTCACAAAAATCATCAAGGAAAAGATTCTAAGGTTACATGTGCATGAAAGTCAAGCCTTATGCCTTCTCTTGAGGTGTTTTAAATCATATTACACATAAGGTGCTACATTTATAAACCAATTGATGTTCTTTAGTGGAACCAACAACCATCAAGTGTCCATGTTTGTGACCACAAAACTTTTACAAGCAGGTTCCTTTGAATCGAGAGTTTTCTACAAGTGGTCTCTGCAAGCCACGATATATCTACAAACAGGCTTCATCGACCTATATCTTCTCAAAAAAAAAAAAAAATGAAGCATTTGGAAGGACTAATTCCTAAACTTGTAACATCTATAAGTAATGGGAAACATCAACTACTCACATGCACGCTGCAAGTGCCATGTATGCTCGGGGGGCTAATATTGATACCCATTTTCGCGACACATTTTCTACGAGCCCAATTCAACCAAGCCCAACTTCCTTGTAGGCTCAATTCATGTATTATATTATATTTTATTATTTTAAGCATGGCCCAAGCTCATGCGAGTTATTGGGAGAAATTAAGGAAGTGTGGTTTGGAGGGTATAGATCGGTTCCTTTCAGACTTTTGCATGACTTCAGCCCATGCGTGCTACCAAGTGGGTAAGGGACACTGGTAGCACCTCTGGCTCATAGAGGAGGTCTTATACCCAAAATTTTCACCCCAAAATAGCTTTTATGCTCTGGGTGACTGTGACCCAACTTTTCTGCTATACCATTTTTTGCCTAAAACACATAGCTGACCCTAACTAGCTGGCCTAGTCTGCTGCAACAACAAAATGCAATCTCCAAGGACCTTCCATGTCTAGGAAACATCAGCCCATGAATTTAGGCTACTTTATTTCCCAAATTATGCAAAAAGCAAGGCATCCCTCTTACCCAATTAAATCAAATCTGACCATAACTTCTTTGATTCATACCTTAGGGTTCAAAGTCTCTTCTATTGACCAAAAATAGTCACTTAGAGCACCCCAAGTTCAATACAAAAGGCCCCAATCAAATTCAAAACCAACCAACCACATTCTACCCACATACTTGAAACTTCAGAGCAAAAGCCCATTCAGCCAGTCAACAATCTCACAATTTCGAAGTTTGGGGGTGGAAATATGGGTACAGGAGAACCTTCTCTCTCTTTCTCATAACGTCTCTCAATTTCCTCTTCTCGCTGACTGTGGGTCGAAGTTTCAAATCTGTTGAACCACGTTTTCCCCATAGAGCTGAAACTTGAGAGCAAAAACCCATTGAGCCAGGAAACATTCTCAAAATTCTGAACCTTAGGGGTGGAAATATGGGTACATGGAAACCTTCCCTCTCTTCCTCACAACTTCTCTCAATTTCCTCTTCTCGGTGACTATGGGTCGAAGTTTCAGACCTGTTATGTTTTTATGCTTTTTATGCACTTTTGTTATTAGCATTTTGATTCTCTCTTGTCAAAGCACCATTAGCCTTTTGTTCATTATACATTTGGAATTTTGGGCTTGATTCTCCACAATAAGCACCTTTAAAGAACCCAATGGGAGATTTGGGCCGTTCTCGCATTTTCGGCCCTTGTCGCAAAAACGTCCCCGACAATAATTAATTGTGATCCTTTCTAAGATTTTAGACAACATATTTGATTGCTCAATTAGATTTCTTTTGATTTATTAGTTTTTCCATACTTTCAATAAGTTCAATCATGTTTTTCTTATTGTTTAGATGAATTTCTAATAGTTTCAAAGTGAATGAGTTTTTTCTGAAAACTATTCTAACCACATTATTAATCTAGGTTATCATGCATTCTTGAATTGTCTTAGTTCAACCGAATCATTGGTTTTTCATTATCTAAGAACAATCAATTATGAAATATATTTTTCTTAGATTACAAAAAATTTCATATTAATATAGGAAAACACCCTGATGCCCTGGTATTTAAAATATTGATTTAAACCAATCGTTATTTAATTGTTAACAATCACCAAGCAAAAATTATTTTTCATCTTCACCAAAAGTGTTGTTAAATTATAATGTCTTTGAATTTACCCCACTTCTTATGGTTCTATCTCAGTACTTCGAGAATTATATTACTATGATCTCTTGCACTTGTGAGTGAGCAAGCAATACTTCCTATGGAAAATGGAATTCACAAAAATAAACAAAAGCTAAGTCTTCAATTTATGGTGAAAAAATTACATATGAAATAAAAGAAAAAAAAAACTGTAAAGGACATTGTAGCATCCTTTTGTCAAGGACTTTAAGAGCACAAAATTTGAACTTTATAAATTTGATATTATAGCTATGACTTTATAATTTATAGAGGCACTCCCTTCTACTTAGAGAGAGAGAAATGGACTAAAGTGGTCAAAATGGACCGAGTTGGACCAAATAGATCGAACAAAAGTATGGTTGCAATTTGTTTATAATGTAATGTGTGGTTGAAATTTGTTTCTAGTGCTATTCTTACAAATAGTTTATCCTCTATACGTCTTAAATGACCTGAAAGGAAGCAAATATAAGTAAATTTATCACTTATAATAGAAAAAAAATACATGACTTTAATAATATAAGAAAAAAGTAATTTTATCAAGAACTTACCAACATTACATTGAAAATGTGACATAATTTTTAATGTAGTAGCGTCTCTTTCTACACAAACCTCTTATCCCAAAGCATCACCGAAGTGGATCGAAGTATACCAAAATGGACTGAAGTGGACTAAACGCTACGCTAATATGGCTCAATAAAAGCGTAGTAACAATAAATGCTACATTTCAATTTTTAGATATTATATAGATTATATAAATTCTCTCATGCTAAAAAGTTATTCTCTCATTGAAGTTGCATTGGCCATAGGGTGTAATATTGAAAAAGTAACCTTTTATGTATTTATTCTTTTCAATACAAACTTATAGCTGAAATGGAATAGAGAAGGAAATTAAATAGAGGTTCCCATTTTCCTCATTCATGGTACAATTCAGACCCCAAATGCATGACTATAGAATACAAAATCGAGTCCAAATTTATACATGTTCTATTACACAATATTACTAAAATTCAATTACTTTAAAGCAAAGAAACAGCCTGGATAAAATGAAAATGGTGCACATAGTCAATACTTTGCAACATGACAAAATGAAGTGCAGAAGCATCAGGCAAGAGTTTCATAGCCTAAGCTGAAATAGCAAATCCCCAAGCAGTAACATAATTACGTGTCATGGCCCAACCAAACCAAGCCTTGTTAACATTGACATGACTGGTTTCAACTTCAAGCCTTTCTTCCAAACATGGTTGCAGTCATGAGAGCTGTCCACTCTTCAAATCCCATCTTTGACTCAATTCTGCTATGCCACATGCTTGCCTCACCAACATCATAACCCTCTTCTTCCATAAAATTTTTGAAACTGGTTAAATCATCAAAGGTCTTCAAGCAAAATTGAAATGATGTTCCAAACCCTCTTGTTTCTCAAATTCACCACCCATAATAAAACCTATTTGGGAAGGCTTTTGGAATCACTGCACATGGAAATCACTCTCATCTCAGGCCTCCAAATAATCACTCTCAACAAAATTTGTAACAAATATAATATCTACAGCTGCTATTATAGAATTTACAAATAGAGAAAATGGCAAATGAGAAGGGAAAAAATAGTTGCTCATAGAAAATTCACAACGTAACTATGAATTCAAATGGAAACATGAAAACTTTCCAACTTTTACATGTGTTTGTATCTATATCACACAATGAATGCATTCTGTAGCTCAATTGAAGTGCTACTATCTCCCCACTGCGGAACAAGATGGAGAGATCTCTAATAAACATCACTCACGTCTTAATTATCAAGCCAACCAAGAAGAAAGAAATGAATGCATTCCATGATCATCAATAGATTAAACATATGTATTTCATGCTTACATGTTTGCAATATGATGTGCATATCTTGCAATTGAATGCATTGCAAGGAACCCCCAGCCATTTATAGCATCCACCCATATTTATGCAGTTTCATAAAGAACAGAATGTTCACTGGTCATGTTATATTTTTTTGGATGTCATTTTAAACTTAAAATCCACAGCAGCAACTCCAACATATTTCAGTGTAAGTTCTATACAGTTAAAATTACCTACAGTAATAGGAAATAACTATATGAGAGTTAAAATTATTAACCAAAGACAAAATCTCAAGTTGATCAAAAATTGGAGTACATTAGAGTATTAGAAGAAAGTTGATCTTGAAATTATGAACAAACGATAGTGATTACTTGAAAAAATAAATTTGACGGTCTCCTACATGGCATGCACACACACACACACACACACACACACACACATTAAGAGAGAGAGAGACAGAGAAAGATCAAGGGTTTTTAGTTAACCTAAAAGAGTACATATCAGATGAACCAAAAAAACCACACAGTGCTCATCATCAGACAAGAGTGTGGAGAGCCGTAACAGGCCTAAGCATAGGTACATGTTCGAACAAATATAGAGACAAAAGTGAAGGACTGTAAGCCCAACATATGAGTGCCATATATGCACTCTTGTTCCATATCAAACACAACCTCTCTTTCAAAAACATTAGTCTACAATATATATTGGCATATGATAAGTGATAACAGATGGAAGATGCACTACAACTACTACAAATGAGAAGTTAAACAAAGATAACACTAGGTTTTACCTAAGCCTCAATTGCATATAAGATCAATTTAAATGTCACTCATCAGAAAATAATAGCAAAAGAGTCTTAGATGAATAAGATAAATAATTAAGCACATACCTGATGGACATGTTCTTCCCTTCCAAACTCCAGGATGTGAGCAATTTTTTGCATTTGTCCCCTATTTCCTGCTGGCACCCTTTCAAATGTTTTCTTTGTGCTTGTTTCTGCATATTCAAATTGCAAATAAATTGTCCAGAACATCAACAACAAAAATAAGGGGGAAAAAACTAAAGTAGATGGCATGGCCATTTATGTAAGCAAGATATGGATGATTAAAAATTTTACAAGATTCTTGTAATTAGTATCTAGTTGAAGCTCCAAAAAGAGCTTTTGATTTTGAGGCAATCTTGTCTCTTGTCTCTTCTTCTTCTTCTTCTTCTTCTCCCTTTTTTATTTTATTTTTTTTTCCTCACTATCTTGTTTGCATTATTCTGCATATTTTTTTTAACCATATCTAGATATTCCTTAAGCCTAATCTCAACCTTGAAATCCTTATACCCAATCATTAATGCGCTAAGATGCCTGATACCCCAAATCATTGGAAAAAGTCTGCTAATTTATAGTGCTACACCTAACCAAGAAGAAACAAAGTTTAGAACACTAGGGACAATAGAAAAGGAGATACCATTGTATGACACCTAATTCTAAAGGACGATGCAACCTCGATTTTGCCCTGGTTAGTATACCCTCCATAATTCAACTCTTTTTCTTATACCCGTATGAACAATACCAAGCAAAGATTGTAAGCTATAAAACCTTAGTTTCCAAATATAGACACAATAATTCATTGTTTTTCTTAACATGGCAACTCCAGTAAACCAAGAAAAAATTTGAGACTTTCAAAATCAAACCATATAACCCACTCTTTTGAATATATATAGCTTATTTTAATTTGTAATAAAAAAAAAAAATGAAAGGCTTGCTGTAATAATCAATTCCTAACCATCCCCTTAAACCATCTTCATTAAAAAGATTTGTCCATTTCTTATAGATGAATTGCATAATATGCATCTAAAATAAATTCCCAATTAATACAACTTCTAGACTCACATACATGGCAAGAAAGTAAAAATGAGTGCTGTTGCATTTTAAGACATCACAAGCTTAGAAAATACAAATCTTAAGAGAGAGAGAATAAAAAAAGGAAAATTCTATAAACTAAATAATGACATGCAAATCTGCACAGCTCTTACCCTTTCTTATGATATAGTCAGAGAACCCTAACTACCTATGAAGCATTTCAATAAATGTTTGGTGATAAGATATGCATCAAGTGATTGTCAACTCACCTATATCATGAAGCCGTAAAAAATTAGCATATTGAAGGTGTCAAGAGTGATTGTCAACCAAGCAAGTAAATCCTGTAGCAAGAGCTTGTTTGCTAAGCCTGAACTCCACTTTATTGTCAATGGCAGCTCTCTTTGATGCTAGCAACTGCATTTCTGTATGAAATAATTCCATGCACTACAGAGGCAATCGATGGTGGAGAAGGCATTCCCCCTGCAATAGCATTAGAAACCACAAGAGAATCGCCCTCAAGAATAATTTCATGAATCCCAATATCTCTCACAAACAAAACGCCTTCTTCAAAAGCTTTAGCGTCAGCTTCCATTGGCCCTAAAGGCAGATTTAAGTTCTTGCTAAGAGCACCAACCACAAACCCCATCTCATCCCTTATCACAACACCCACCCCACGTCTGTTGAGAAGAAAAAATAGCAGCATCCACGTTAACTTTGTACAAAGGGGTAGTAGGTGGAACTCATGCAAGAGAACAAGTCTCATTAATAAGAGGAATCTTTTCAGTGGCAAACCAAAATTCAGCAATATACTGCCCCACCCATTAAATTAGCATAGGACCTGATAAAACTTTCTTATCGTTTCCTCTCTCATTCCTCCGAGTCCACATAGCCCAAGCAATTACAATAGCAAGGGAAAGCGTATCACCATTGCATTGTTGGCTGTCCCAAAGGAACCAGAGTAAGTCCATGAAGGACTGGAACTGCACTATGTGTTGAGTTTGAAAGATAGAAGATAACTCCCATACTTTAGCAGCAAAACCATAGCTCAAGCACAGATGACCCGAAGATTTCACTTCCTCATCACATTGCTCACACCTATCATCCACCAAAACACCTTTCTTCTTAAGATTAGAAAGACAAGGGAGGATATCTTTACAAAGCCCTCCAAGCAAAATGCTTAACCTTATTAGGAACTTGTAAGCTCCATATCTTCGTCAGTTTTTTATTTATTTATTTTTACTGCCCCAACATTAGATCTACAACCTCTCTCAACTTGTTACCACAAGTCCATAGCCAATTTATACGCACTCCTTACTAAGAACTTAACATTAGGTGTAGCATTCCAAATCACAAAATCCTCCAGAAGAACTGAACTAATAGGGATACCCAGAATAGTTTCAACCTCATGTGAAAAAACAGAGACTTGACCACCTGAGCCTTCAACTCCCAACGATCACAATTAATCAACTCACATACACGTGCATGTTCCTCTAGTAAATTTAAAGGAAAAGTGACCTTAAAGGTTGATGGGGTAGGAACTAGGAAGCCATTTATTAGTCCAAATCTTAATCTTCTGACCATTTCCTACCCTCCATCATATTTGATATTTACATGTTGAATTTTCTTTAAATGTGTTATTTATAGTTGAATTACCAACCATTTTTTTTTTTAGAAATAATTACAACATGTTGTTAACCCCGCAGTTAAAACCCTTTCTCCTCTAAACTCCTGAGCATTTTATAAATTGAGAGGTGTCAATTCAGCTATAAGGCCTTTGGCTATCAACCAATTTGATATCTATTGAAATTATTTTTCAAAAAAAATGTATTTCAAAGTTATTTTCTAAACAATACAAAAAGAAAAACATCGAGCTCATTGATGATACATCTTAAACAATGATCTTATTTTTTATTTTTTATTTATTTTTGGTAAGAATGATCTTATAATTGATTGCACAATGAGAATGTTTTTTTTTTTTTTTTTTTTTTTTACTGAAAAAAATGATGCACTACGATAATGTTATTAGCACTGCTATTTTTTCTCGGGACAAAGCCAGCTTGGCAAGAATTAATTAAATCTGCTAAAAAATATTTTGATAATAATAATATAATAACAACAATAATAATAATAACTGTTGTTAATGACTCACTCTTTTCTTTTTCTTTTTTTGAGAAACCAGACAGTAAGCCTGGGCTTTTATTAAAGAGCAAAAAACAAAATTCAGTGAACATAAAACAGCAGTAAAGGAACTAAGGAACTATGTCCTCAGGTGGAAATTCAAGCCAAACCCGAGCACCCCTAAAGTCTTTTGCTTTTTTAGCTAATGAGTCAGCCACACAGTTATAAGAGCGACCAACATAATTGAAGGCAAAAGACTGAAAAACTAAAGCTTGACTGCGGATGTCTTCAATGACGACACCGTATGAAGCGAAGGCAGCATTATTCTGGTTTAAAGCTCTGATGACCATTGCTGAGTCTCCTTCGAAAATCACCTTTTGAAGGCCAAGTTCAGCAGCAAATTCGACAGCTTTGCGGCACGCTAAAGCTTCCATATCAGCAACTGATTGGGACAGCGATACCGGAGAAGAAAGAGCACCAACAACTGAATCCCTCCAGTCGCGAACAACCACTCCAAGGCCAGCCGAATCTGAGTTATTGAATATAGCAGCGTCGAAGTTGATTTTGTGGTAACCTAGTTCAGGTGCGCTCCAATGTTGCACCGTGGGGAGAGGTGGCTGCCCCGTATCAACCTCCTGGACTGCCAGATAGTCTTGCAACATGTTGCTTGCCCTTGACAGAAGCTGGGCCGTGGGGATCACAGGTCTACCAAAGTGGATAGCATTTCGCCAATTCCACAGGAGGCAAGCTGTGATGGCAAAGACCTCCTTTCTATAATCGTCCTTAACCTGCAAAAAAACAGCTAGTAAGTCGCTAAAACTTTGGGGATGGGGGAAGGTAGCACGGTTGAAGCACTAAAACGAATTCCAAGTGCTTTCCACTTCGGTACACAGCCACACAGCATGCAACGGGTCTTCCGGACAGATTACATAGCTCGCACTGTAGGTGTAAAATGTCTCCTGAACAGATTGCTCATGGTTGGTAAAGCATTATTACATGCTCGCCAAATAAAGTGCTTGAATTTATTAGGGACCCGAAGCCCCCAAACTCCCTTCCAAAACTGTTTCTGAGCTGACCTGTTAGAACTCTCAGCTTGGCTACCATCCGCATCTGAGGTGAAGAGTTTGTAGGCGCTGCTTGTACTAAATGCGCCTGATGGAGTGTACGCCCAAGCAACTTTGTCCGGAGGATAGCGGCAACTCAAAGGAATTCCCAAAATGGCTGAAGCTTCTTGCGGCAAGAAAAGTTGTTGCACAAGGTCTGACTTCCACACACCCAACTCCGAATTAATAAGCAGTTGGGCCTTTGTCTCGGCTGCAACAGAAGGCAAGGCTGAGGTGATGGGGCAATTTGGGCTCCCCGGCAACCATTTATCCTCCTTAATCCGCACATTCTGCCCATTCCCAATACGCCACACCATACCCTTTTTAATAACATCTCTTGCACTCAAAATACTCTTCCAAGCATATGAACCTGAGTTTGAATCTTTAGCCTCCAAGATTGAACAATTTGGAAAAAATCTAGCCTTAAATACTCGATGACAAAGAGAGTTAGGATTGTTAATCATCCTCCACACTTGCTTGGCCAATAACACGTCATTGAATTTCTCTATTTCCTTGATCCCCATGCCACCCAAATCTTTGTCTTGACAAAGTTTCTTCCAATGAACCCAATGTACCTTCCTACTACCTTCGCCATAACCCCACTAAAACTTACGGGTTAAAACCTCCAAATCTTTTATCAAACCTTTAGGGAGCTTGAAACAACTCATGGTGTAGGTAGGGATAGCCTGAATCACTACCTTGATAAGGACTTCCCTACCGGCTTGGGAGAGGTGTTTTTCCTTCCAACCCAGCAACTTCTTCCATACCCTCTCCTTGATGTAGACAAAGCTTTGCTTCTTAGCCCGGCCGACAAGAGCTAGCAAACCCAAGTATTTCTCATACTGGCGAACAGCTGGGACCCCTAGTAAAGCTTGAATCCGAGTCTTAACATGGGCTTGGGTGTTTGAACTGAAAAAAATATTGGTCTTCTCTCGGTTTACTTTTTGCCCCGAACCCCTCTCATAGACAACCAAGATCTCCAAAATTCTTTGGCATTCAGCTTCTATAGCATGACAGAACAACACACTATCATCTGCAAAAAAATAAATGGGAGACCCAAGGACCGTTTCTACATATAGCAACACCTCTAACATCACCATTCACTTCAGCTTTTTGAATTAAATTCTATAAACCCAAAGCACATAATTAGAACAAATATGGGGATAGTGGATTACCTTGACGTAGACCTCTTGAAGGTTTAATCCTAATAATACAAATTAACTTTTCTTCAAGCCCGAGATGGATCATAATTTTCTCTAAGAATTCCCATTCCACACGATCGTAAGCTTTACTCGTATCTAGCTTGAGAGCCATGTACCCCAACTTACTAGTAGTCTTTCTTTTGAGATAATGCAAGGTTTCGAATGCTACCAGGATATTATCAAAGATAAGACAACCCGACAAGAAAGCACTCTGAAAATCTGGCATTGTATGGACTAAAAAATTCTTCAAACGGTTAGCAAACACTTTAGCAATAAGTTTATAAATAAAATTACAAAGACTTATTGGTCTAAAGTTAGCCACTTTTTTCAGGTCTTTAATTTTTGGAATAAGAGCAATATATGTGGTATTAATAGACTCGGGAATTATACCTGAATTCAAAGCATTAAGAACCACCTCTGTAACATCATTTCCCACAA